>JAQPZY010001546.1:2985000-3152500 GCA_029931535.1 Margaritifera margaritifera | reverse complement strand
TTTATACATAAAAATATACAAATGTTTATTTGTTTTGTTATTTAGTGCTAGTAGGCTTGCGATTTAAGATGTTGCATCGAATTTCAAAAACTCGGGAAACATATTCATCATGGACAGAACGTGTCATTTGACATGGTTTACTTGTCTTGTCATACGTTCTTCCCAGCATGTGACAAACTTTATTTTAATGACCGTACGCATTGTAGATTAGATTAAATTTGTATATACCAGTTGCTGGTACTTTTATCATGGTTGTTATTGTATAAAACCACGTATCCAATAATTTGCAAGTGAGAATGCAATGATCTCTCTCTCTCTCATGCATACATACACGACGATCGGTTGAGTTCAGTGGACCTAACAGCGCTAACACGGCAATTACTGAAAGTACTGGTCTTCGGCACAAATGCATTGCTTCAATAGGGAACCTTCTGTGTCAGAAATATTTTGAAATTAAAGGTTGATTGCTCCTGACCTTTTGGGTCAATTGTGCTCACATTTTACAATTATAATAAATAAAACGAACTCTATCGATTAAGCACATATTATGCCTTAGCCCGAAGTTTCACTTTAGTAAGCATGTTAAACCCTTTACGACACCTTCGGCTTCTACTATGATGCCGTGAGACTTTCTATATGGACAAATTGAAAAAACTGACGCAAGTGTCAATCCTCATTTGCAAGGCCTTCTTAAAAGCAGGCTTATAACAAATATGTTGACACATTTAATTTCTTTATCAAAAATAAGTCAGTGATCAAACTAATCAAATTGATTTTATCAGTGTGTTTGTTCTCTGTATTTAATTTTCAGCTATCTATCTAATCTTATTAGTCATATTCCAAAAAGACTTTTAATTTTAACCTGTTTTGCACTGCCATTATCGTTATAATGACTATTTTGTTTGGCAATGAAGTGACATTATAGCCAGGGCTAGACTGTAAGTGTGTGTATTTTTGAATGATAAACCTCACCGTCAAAGATAACAAATCTATATATCTATCTATCTATTTATCGCTCTATCTCGCACGTTGAATACCCAAAGAGCTGGTACAAGATTTATGAAAAACTTCATTAATTTTTTCGCAACATTATCTCTGCAAGTGACATATTTCATGAGGCCTTGTCCATATTGGTCACGTACACACTGTATAAAAAATGTCCGTAGTAAAGAGCACTGCCCAGGCCCGCCCTTTACTTCTTATATCCTTCACATTGGTACGGCTACCTGTTGATCTTGAAAGATGAAGCATACTCAAATATTCATGTTTGACAGATGTCATAAATTATGAATAAAAACATGAATAATCATTTTAAAAATCACTTTAAGTGCAAAAAAGTACTAAGTTGAAAGGCCCAGACCCCACTGTCAAAGAGACCAGGTTGTTGCCTTTCATTCAGTCTGAATTTGACCATCGTGGAGATAACTCCCTCTTATTGTGATCCTATTGGCTGTTAAAAATTTGACACTACCTGACACATAGATTGACAGGTGAAACTTAATACTTTACTGATCACTTGTTAATGTTAGATGGCTTGATAGGAATGCTAATTTGCCTGCTACTCAGTCTACTCAGTACACTACGAGACTGACCAATACATGTTTTCTTATTGGATCTTTTTGATACTGTTAGGTAACCAAAATGCACCTAGTAGACCAATCATAATTCATATGTAGCCTATTTTTCAATTAAAAGCGACCGACCGGTTTCAAAATAAATTCAGAATTAATATGCCCAGTTATGTTTATCAATAAGAAATATTACTGTAACAAATATTTACAGTCACTCGATGATGGGAAAGAAAAAAATGATTAAAACCAGGAAACGTTTTAATCAAACAGGTTACAATCATCCTTCAAAACATTGCCATTTTTTATTTTTATGACAACTTTTATTTGGTATTCGACAATGACAACTTTCATTAAGTATTTGACAATGACAACTTTTCTTTAATAGTTATGACACCTGTATTCAGTGAAAAAATTATATTCTGATGCATAAAATATTCGTGCGTGTGTGTGTGTGTGTGTGTGTGTGTGTGTGTGTGTGTGTGTGTGAGAGAGAGAGAGAGAGAGAAAATATATGGAAATACAATAGTAGTATAGCCTCCAATGGGTATTAACATTGCGCCGTAGGGTTACATGTGGTGTCACTATATCATCAATTGGAATTTAACATCAAGGTTATAAAGTTATAATTGTTAGAAGTTGTTGCCCTCAGAGCCGTACGATAAATAACATTACGCCGTAGGTTTCAGGCCATTGTGGTTCCCGAATGTAAACCTAAGGCCTAAGAATTTGTGGCCTCATACGGCGTTATGGCCACAATGGAAATGGTAATGTTATCATTCTTATTCTTCTTATGTGGGAGGCGATATAGTCTCAATAGGAATGGAAATGTTAAAATTGTTTAGATACTATCCAACACATCACTTTTTGATTAATATCTAACACTCACTTTTCGATTACAGTCCAACATACTACATTTTGATAACGATCCAACACCACGTATTTATTACTATCCAACACAATTCGATTTGATTACAATGCAATATAGCACTTTTTTATTACTATCCAACATCCACTTTTTTTCTACTATTCAACACACACTTTTTGATTACTATCCAGCAGACCACTTTTTGGTTACTCTCCAGCACTCATTTTTTCGACTACTATCCAACACAGATTATTTCTTACTATCCAACATACCACTTTCATTACTATCCAACAGCCATCTTTTAATTACATTCCAACACACATTTTTTATTACTGTCCAACATACTGCTTTTGATTACTATCTAACAACCACTTCTTATTACTATCCAACACAACTTTTTTTTATTAGTATCCAATACGCCGTATGTAGTGACTAAAAACCCATACTATCCAACGAAATGGGTAGGACACAGCGGACGACGCAAAGTTTTATTCGTGGATGAACTTCGCAGTATCAAATATAGTATCATCCAGATTAACAATCATCAAAACCAGATGTGTTTAGCTTGTGCCATCGTGATGGGTCGAACTTACACCGAGAAGAATCATACAGCGGAATGGAAACTATCATAGAAAAGCATTAGACAATCGGAAAGAGCAAAACAACGAAGAGAAGCAGAAATTATTTTGCATCAAGCAAGCATTTTTAAAGAGACTGTTTGGAATTCCTGAAATGCAAAAACTTCAACACGTGTTGGCACCTCATTATGCTTTGAAAGTATACCATCAAGTCGTTCGCAGAGCTCTCATGTTTCGAGGACCAGATTTCCGAGATGGAAAATACATTCACGTTGATCATCATCAAGATCATTTCAATGCTATTACAAGACTTACCACTAAGAGTACAATTCTTCTCGAAAATCTCCATTTCTTCAGCATGGTCTTTGAAAGACACTCGTCTACAAAAAAAAGCAACCATAAAATCATGATTATAATCAAACTGGATGAATGAAGATAAAAAGTAATTTTAAAGAACGATACAAATGGGGTATATGATTGTGTCAACATTTTTGCAGCAGTGAAGATGGATAGATAGCTATATGGGTCGGCCGGTGGGTGGGTGGATGAGAGGATGGATGAATACATACATACATACATACATACATACATACATACATACATACATACATACATACATTGGAGAAATAATTGTCGAGAGTTGGTTATGTATTTGGTCACAGTCAATGAGCTAAATAAAATAGTAGAATGATGCATACAAACTTTTTATTATTAATTTCATATATTGTTTTTGCAAATTCGGCATCGTGTAACAGCCGAGGCTAGCATGACCCGTATCCAATAGAATAACTTAAATTTCTCACAACTCAGCCATGGTTATGTTATTGGTCAAAGTTTCAAAGTTAAAATAACAACAGTCCTATTAAGTTCGAAGATAACTTTCTGGATAATGTCAATGTCCAAAACTCAGCGCATTATCAATAATTATTACTGTTCGATTGGCTACATTGGCTAAATTACTTTGCCTCATATAAAGGAAAGCCGCTACCAATGCAAGGAAAATATGGGTGAGACACATTTGAATGCCAATGTACTCAATGACTTTCGTTATAAAATGTCAGCATTATTTTTATTTAAAATCCAAATAAATTTCACTATGCGCAAGTGAGTAATACAAGACAAAATAGTCATGTATATACTTTCTGGACACTAACGCTTCCTCTATATTTAGAACTCTTGAGACTGACTAAGTGTGCACTTTATTTTGTTCCTTTTTTCGGCGGCTACTGTATATACTATTCCAATGCTATTAGATGAAAACTGTAGACGAGTTAGGGCAGTTTATGATCAATATTGTTTAATTTTGTGTCATATGTTTAGAATTAAAGAGATGGTATTACTGAGTATCAATAAGAAGAAAGTCGAGAGGATCTCTTTGCTTAACGTTGTCTTTTTACGTGTTTAGATAAAAGAATAAGTGGTATCTATAATAATGAACATAATGTTTACCTGAGTTTCGCATAATGCAACATTTAGCAAGGACATAAAAGAACAGAGCAGAACAAAACTTTTTTTATTACACTCTGTCGTGTATGATTACAGTTTGACATCAGAGAGTGCATGTAATGGTTGCATGTTTACCTAAATTAGACCTTTTCATAAAGACGCATGATGATTGCAGGAACAATTAGTCTTTAAGTCAGATGACCTCAAATTACACGATATATCGTGCTTTAGAGTACAAGATTAGCTGATATATTTAGACTGCTGGGCGATAGTGATATTTGAAATAGTACGATCTTGTTTATTTTCGCATGCATACATGAATAAATAGATCGAGTAATTTAGAACAATTCAAATTCCAGTTCTTTTTATATGTCAACTACTCTAGTGCAGCTATATGACTCGAGTGCATCATTTTACAACAATAGTACCTCTCAGAATCTGACGTTCTACTTGCCGACAAGGATTTCCAATAATCCAAGATAAGTTTGTTTCTTCTTCTTAATTGCTGAGTATTGAAACCACGTCTAATATTCTTGGTCCAACATACCATGTTCGGTAAAAATTTTAATTTTTTTTTTTTATATGTTTGAGTTAACATGTTCACAAGATACACATACGTGCAGAACACAACTTTTAGTCATGGCAATCGGCCTTGAACCAGATGTCACCGATAGAAAATCATTCAACGTGTCTCAGAAAACATAAAGATATTTCCATGAGCTAAGTTTGGTTATATCTATAATTAATACTTCTTTTAAGGAATTTTTCTTTTATATAAGTGGCATCATTCAATGAACTTATCTGATATATCCAAAGACTGGATTTGATAAAAATCCATTCGCACTTTTTATTATCATGCTTAGAAGCCTTTTCAAGCAAAACTTGAGTCAAGACCATTGACCTTAAAATCAATATCAAAGTGCTGACTATCAACTTGTTCATGGAATACAACTAAATACAAAATCTGGTAAAAAGTAACTTGTATATATATATATATATATATATATATATATATATATATATATATATATATATATATATATATATATATATATATATAAGTCACTGTTGTCGTAAAATCAATTAAGTACAAAAATGCAAATTTGGACCTTGGATTTGACTCGAATGTCAGTTATGTCTGGTTTTAAAAACTCATTCACAAAGGTGAGGATATGTTGATTGTCAGATCTGTACTATTTTCAGTCAGAACTAATCAAATATTGCAAGTGTTTTAGTGGAAAAACCCATGTTATTTCCATCATTCATACAAGAGGAGTAGTGATAACAAGGTTTTAAATATTGCCACTATGGTGCTGTGCTTGGTGGTCAGATGAACACTAATTTCATTCAGAACTAGCCACATATTACTATAATAATGTTTCAGTGAAAATTCCATGTCGATAGGACCAAGCGTTAAGGTGAAGTAGTTATATAAAGATTTTCAGGGTACCCGTCAAGGCAACCATTTCTGGAGGTTATATCTGGATATTTTTAATAGAGGAATAACTAAATCTTGCAAAAGAGAATTGTTAATTTTTTTCATTTGTTATTTATTTTTTTTTATATTTTTTATTTTGTTTTGTGATAAATCTTGGTATGGCCATCAGTTTAGGAGAAAAAGCTACTATGAGATTTTTCACATTTTAGGAGGTCACACTGGCATCATTTTCATTTAGGACTATCTGCATATAGTGAGAAGTGTTTTAGTGAATACCCCATGACGATACGATTGCACGTTTTGAGAAGTGTTGATAATAAGATTTTCAAAATGGCTAGCGTTAATTAGCACCATTTTCAATCAGAACAAGCTAGACATCAGAAGAAGTGAAAACCCCATGTCGGTATGATCATCCTCCCAGGAGGAGTAGCGATAACAAGATATTTTAAGATGGCCACCATATCAGCCATATTGAATGTCTAGGAGGCAGCATTTTATTTTGGCTTAACTGGACATCATAAGATATTTGTTGCTAAAATCACCATGTCGATATGATCCTTCATGAAGGAGAAGAATCAATAGCAATATTTCCAAGATTGCCACTATGGCGGACATATTGGATGTCACATAGGCACCTTTCAGAGGGTGTAACGATAAAAAGATTTTCAAGAAAGTGGCGGTCATAATGGATGTAAGATCTATACCATTTTGTTTTAGCGCCAACTTAACATCATAAGAAGTCTTTTGTGAAGACACATGTCGATATGACCATCCATTAAAAAGGAGTTGCGATAATACAATTTCAAAATGACCGCCGCCATGGCTGGCATGCCAACAAGACAAACAAACATGTTAAAAATGTGTTATGTGAACGCATGAAGCGCCATAGGACTACAGACATACTCCAGGTAGGAGCAGATCAGGTGCTGGGTACATGCCTCACGTGAGGCGCCTGACACAATAGCAGAATAAATGAATAAATAAAACACAATTGAGCCAAATATACCACATAAACGCAAAAGATGCTCCCTAGGAAGTCAGAAAGACTCGGGGGGGGGGGGGAGGGGGACTGGTCTCACGTAAGACTTAAACACAAAGAACTGCGTGACCCGATAGCAACAACACCAGAGAAAAAACAACCTAAATAAATTCTTACTTTAAAGAGCAAAAAGTCTGATCGCAGAGTGTATATAAAGATCTGCTGTTTGTATGTTTGTATGTATGTACGTATGTACGTACGTATATATGTATATATGTATCTATGTGTAGAGTTTAAGTGCACATCAGAACAATCATAGCTGTACAGTGCCGAGTAAGTTTATATATCAAAATATGCCACAAGAAACAAAGATAAGGCCTGAAAGTGTAGCATTCTTCAAATACAATGTTCAATACAGTCTAAGGTGGAACATTCATCACGAAAGGGAAGAAGAATTGCCTCCATAAGTCGCCTCTTACGACATGCCAGATGGCGCATCGGACTGATTCTATACATCCTCGATCCCGCAAGGGGGAAAGACCAGCAGTAACAATGTGGTTTCCACCTGGGGCTTGTAAGTGGTGTAGTTCTGACATAAATACCACCAACGACAGAATCTATAAACAGCGAGATGGGAATTTTGCAAAATAACATGAAAAAAGTGAAAGGCTGAATGTTTGGGACATATACAAGAATAACTAATTATATATTATAATACTTGCAGTTAAATCAATCAAAATTACAACTTTTATATTTGATGCAGCAATACTAAAATAAGAGATAAAAATACGACCCCCTTTAATGCGTATTTGAACTAGAAAATAACTATTGAGGATGAATATACAGAATTTAAAAAGAATCATAACGAAAATACTTACACATTCACTTGAATGAATTTAAATGAGTCTAGATTCTACTGCTAACACAGCAAAGATTTACTTGAATTGTTAAATTCTATTAAGCCATATTTGAATAAGATAATCGTTTCAAAAGTTAAACAATTTTCTTCTGTGAAAATTCACTCACGATCAAATTTATGAAATGACCAATCCACGAAGGTAAAAAAGTTGAGTATAGAAATTTTACAGCAGAACCAGTTCTATTAACATAGTGAGTAAAAGTGAAAAGGATTATGTCGCTGAACATTTATATAACATTTTATATACCAAATTGGAACAAAAAATAAGCGAAATTATAAAGTAGATGTTGACAGAATTGAATATTTAGCACTGCACATAGATAGGTAAGAGCCACTATGAGAAAGCTCAAATATAAATTTGCCTGAGTGGGTTAAGAACAAAACATAAGCTTATTTTAATGTGAAAATACAAACGGTAGGTATTTTCATATGCTGTGAAATCTGTTTTAAACACCAAATGATCATGTAGATGGACCATCAAAGTACAATTTAAAAAGATACATACGTTGGTTTGATAGATACACTGATAAAATAGTTAACAATTTGAAAATTGAAAATAAACTTTATATATCTGTAAACGTGTATGAAATAGTTGAACCATGCTATACCAAACCTGTTTGACCAACCACAATAGAGAGAGAAAGAAATCAATATAGACAAAGATATATCACGGAAAGAAATATATATGTAAAAATGATCGATTTCATTTGAATCAATATACTAGAAAAATTATCAGAACACAAGGAATATGTTACAATGTAGATAACTTGGTAGATATAATGCCTGTAGGAGGCTTCGTTGTAAAAATTTAAACAAAACTATCTACACAATTTAAAGTTCAGTGTCTTATTTATTGTGATTTGGAAAGCATAATCGTGCCGCAGGCATAAACCTGTACTCAGCAATCATGTCAGAGGCAATGTTTACCAGAAAACAATCTATCCCATCCCGGGCAATCATTCCATTATGATTTTGTTTGTTCTTTCAGTCAATCCACAAGAAATATACAGCGACAATTACAGAGGAACATATTTTACTCGCGTATTTTACGATGCTTTGAGTAAAATAGCAAGACTGATGTATAAAGAATAAAGATCGAAACAAAACATATGGTGTTCATAAAAGAATATGAAAAACATTTTAATTCAACACATATATGTTACATCAGTGAGAACAAAAATAACTAAAGATAACGTTTGAGACCATTATCACTTAAAAGGTAAATATAGACGTGGACCACATAAGGAATGTAATTTAAATTGCAAATACCCAAAACACTTCCCATTGTTCATTCATGACTTGTGCTGTTATGGCAGTCAGTTATTTATTAAAACATTGATTAAAAATGAACCAAATGAAGAGGTAACAATCATACCGAACGACGAGAAATATATTTCATTCTGTAAGGATTTCATAGTTGACAGGTTCATGACAAAATGAAAAGAAATAGTTTAAACCACACTCAGGTTTGCAGGTTGATTTAGATTTATTGGACAGTATATAGAACAGCTGGTTAAAAATGTAAGCGATATAAAATCTACTGTAAGCCTGAACACTTTATGGACATGGCACCTACAAATTGTCTGGAAAGGCATACTCATATGAATACATGCATAGCTTTGACAGGTTAAACGAAACATCCATAACATCCAAAATAAAGCTTTATTCCAGTTTAAACGAGTGAAACATATCAAATAACGATTATCAGTATGTTCAGGATGTCGTGGAGCATTTTAGCCTGAACACTTAGAGATCTACATGACAAAGACGTAACTAAAGACATGCTGTTGTTCTTTCAACTTGTGTGACATTTTCAAACAAGAACTTGCTAATTATTACAGTGCTCCTGATGCAATTAAAAGATATCAAGGGTTGAATTAGAACTGTTGACGGGCTATAAGAGAGTAGAATAAGAAATGGAATTAGCATGATACTACATAGATATGCTGAAGTAAATCATGAATATTACTTGGACAGAGATGATGGTCAGAAAAAATGGAGGTGAGTTCGAAAGGTCAAGGTTATGGTCAGTCGTTATATATATATATATATATATATATATATATATATATATATATATATATATATATATACCGCTGTGCATAGGCTATGAGCCAGTACAATATTAAAACTATTTACATAAGACATAAGAAAGTAAATCTTTCAAAAGTCTGAAAGGTCCACCATATACCAGGAGAACAATTATTGGCGATAACTTGTTGTTAGTGAATTCAAAACACAACAAAAGCTAATTAACAAACCAATTTATCGTGGATCTACTGTGTTAGAGTCATTTAAATGGCTAATGTATTTTCTTTACTGTAACAAGCTGAAAAAAGCAATAAAGTCATATAATAAGACTACTCACGACTGTTACTCATTTGTTTTGTATATATGTTCAGATCGAAAACGTTTAAAGTGACATGAATAAGAACATCAAGTTCTACGACAGTATGACTTTCTACAGGATAATACTTTAGATTACCGCAAACGAAAAAGAAAGTTCGTAGACATTTTTAGGGTGAGTTAAATGTAATTCCAATTGCAAAGTGTTAAGGCCAAATGTATTCATTCACAACAAAGAAGAACAGATAGTTAGTAAAGGAATAAAACAATGTATGATTTAAAAGGTATTTTAATTTTGAAATGTACAAAGATTGCTTTCTTAATCACCAGAAAAATTACCAAGAAATGAATTTACTCAGATCAAACCATCATCAGATGTATAACACCAAAATCACTAAAGCAGAATTGCCTGTGAATGATGACATGCTTTTTCTGGTTGACAACTTAAGTACATTATCTTACAGACACGTTAGGACCGTCTACTGAAAAATAAATTTATGTTTCATTATTTTTATTCAACGCATCTACAATTTCTTCTTTCACTTCATTCGGGATGACAGTTTTTTCTTAAAACACAATTTTCCATTGCATTTTTGTCCTTGCAGTAAAACACAGTAAGAAGAAATTGTTTTTCTGTCTGTAGTCTTTACTATAGAGTTGAACTTTTGTACAGACATCCATCCTTGCTCAGTATGACCTTTCCATGCGTTCGATCCAATTGAATATTCTTCTCTTCATCATAGTATGCACGTGCTGTTTTCTTCTTATACTGTAAAGATTAGATTCATGCTCTAGAGTGTACAAGATTTACGTTCAGGTTATTCTTTACAGTCCAACGAGTATTCAGCACGTTGGCTATCAATCTCAAACTCAATGTAAAAATCAATAAAAGTAAAACAATCTTCCAGGTTCAATCTTCAATAAAGACTGTACAAACCTGATTTCTGATTTGAATGACATATTGCTGTGACGGATGTATGTGTGTAACTTCTATACAGCAAAACGTGATGGAGCATAGTTAAATCCACAACTATTTATTAATCATTGAGATGTAGTTTCAAACTTAACAATGTTTAACAACCTTTTCGTACATTTTTATTCAATACAAAGTTTATAATTCGGGTGTTATTGTCTCACTTGCAATCTACTCTAGATCACCTATATTCCCATACGAAGCGAAAATCATAAAGCATTAAACATCCAAACGTTATTTTAGTTTTATCTGCAAGCTATTTTTGTTATTATCGATTTCCTCTTTTTGATTCATCCATTCTAATACCCAATACAAGAATCTTCAGATCCATTTCCATGTTTAGTTCAGTTTTAAATGTCTCTGTGCTTTTCTTCCTTTCGGTTTTAACCATACAGATGCTGCCACTTAATGTGAGACTCTTTTCTATCTTTTCTATTTTCTATCTTTGAATACATCTGTAGCTGCTGTAAACCTTTTCTCTACTACCTTGCTAACCACTTTTTGATGTTTTAATCTAACTGAATAAAATGTATAAATAGTACAAATATTTACGTTTAAAAATCCGCAAATTGTATTAAATTAATTAGATCCCAGTAACATTATCAGGCTAGTGCCTCCTATCAATTTAGCATTGTAGTTTATAATATACACGGTCTAATTGTTACCCGTAGTGATTTGAACTTTGGAGTCTTGTTTATACATTTAGCATTTAAACTTTCTTTGTCGTCACTATTTGAGACAACCGACATTGTATTTTTTTTCTTTTTTTGGTGGGGTATATTTTTTTAAATTTGTCTATTTTAATCTTCAGTAAGGCTACAGCGTTTTGGCTTTCTGGTTTATTTTCTTTTCATTTGCTTCATGATCTTCTTGTACCTGTCATACTTGTTGATGATACAAACATCCTCACGATTGATTTCACTTATTGCGTTGCTTATCATTTAGTCGTTGCTGTTTAGCTTATTATAGCAGCTGTTACTAGTTCACCGTGTATTAAATTGTTTAAATTGTTTTTGAACGCTCTTGCAACAAATCCTATCAAAATTGCACTTAGTTCTCTAAAAGCCAAATAAACAACTACATCTGTAGGTATTCCTGCAACATATATTCCAGCTGATGTTATTCCCATAAAACCTGAAATTGTTTCCATCCTGGCCTCCACCCAATTATAAATATGTGTGTCAAATAAACGGCTTAGACTGTGGTGGAGGCAAACTATGGAGTAGTAACCGTGTTTGCTTATTCTGTCGAGGTTTAAGATGGACTGCTGTATTTTTTAAATTATCCTTCTGAGATGGTGTCTCTTTACAATTCACCTTTTGTGAAGCTATGCAATTTTTGTTTGTTTGTCGTGCTTTTCAAAACAGAAATGTAACTCTCTCTCTCTCTTTTTATCTCTCTCTCTATATATATATATACATATATATATATATATATATATATATATATATATATATATATATATATATATATATATATATATATATATATATATATACATAGTTCTGCACTGCAACAGGGTTCCATCATCAGGTGGGCATCCCCTTTCCTAGAGCGTTTCGGCGATGACCCACAACGATCTCCAGGTGTGCGCCGACTGAGTTCATACATCGCTCCTCTCTCTTCTATACTTAGGTCTACTGCTGCTTCTCTTACCTTCTCATCTGCACTGTCTTTCAACATCATCGCCTGCATGGCATTGCTCACCTTGTTCGCTGGTAGTGTACAAGCCGATACTAATGAAGCTCCTTGGCACTCCCATCCATCGTCGCAGATATGTATTGAACATTCTCTCAACTGGTCCTACGGCCGTCAATGGAATAATGGTAGAATACCATGCTGGTAACACTAGGTCTTCTACTTCCTAAGTAGTCCACTCTCATCTCTGGATTCCATCCAGTCTTTGACTTGTCGTTTCATGTCTGCTACACTCCCACTGTCACTTAAGGAGTCCTTAAACTACTTGCCGGGACTTCTAACTGGCTGCTCACTTAGTGTTGGTATCACTTAATCTCCCATTTTAAACCTGTATCTATCTTGCACCTTCCCTTTCTTCAGGACCAGACTTCTTGACTTAGATGACTTGAACTTCCATCCTGGCCCAGTTAATCAGGACTCCAATATCTTCTAACATCCATCTACCTTCTGGTAATGACTTGGATTTAATTGTCATATGTTACGGAATTATGTATATGGAATCTATAATGTGCTTGAACTTTTGGCCTATGACTCTACTTTAAAGTTGTGTCAAATAGTGAGTCATATTTAAGTTGGGTTCAGTTGTACTATTAATCAAATAACAACATGTTTACTGACCTTTTGTTCAAGGTCAGAGCTGTTGATCATTCTTCAGTAAAATTCCATGAAATAGACGCATTTAGTATTGCATTGTGGGTCATAATATGACACGTTTCCTGTTGTGAAATGTGCCATTTGCAAGTTGTAATAAAGACCTTGAAATATGAATTATTTCATTCAATTTTAGATATTGAGTTGAAAAGAACTGTTTTTTATGATCAGCTTTTTAGAAACATCAGATCTTTTGAAATAATGGCCATGCTGGAATCCTGTAATGATGTAATGCCATGCTGTATGAATAATTCAAAAGGAATTATTTATTGAACCATTCATTAGAGCTACCTGGAGTTATATTTAGGACTTTCTCGGATGCTTCTGATTACTTAATGATGATCTGACATTATCGTTGATACATCGGAACATTACGAAGACTCATTCTTTCGGAACATTTGTTCATTACGAAGATTCATTTGGAACATTCATTAACTTGGAACATTCATTCATTTGGAACATTTTATAGTTTCTATATATGCAGGACTTGTGATTAGGACACTAATAATTGTTGGATTATTTGGATTTTAATACACGAAACTGTAAGTGTTTTTTGATTTTCACAATTAATTATTTAAAATAAATTGTTTGTTGATTTTTATAAATATTGTTGGTTTCACTTTCTTTTTGTTACATTTGTTCGAGCCATAGAGTCGTAACACATATCATCCACGAAGGCCACTGTAGGAGGCTTCCGAACTCCAGATGACATAATTGGTCCTCGGCTCATCTTCTCTGCTGACTTCACAAGGAGATTCATTGAAGCTTATATTATATTAGTACCACCGAAATGGTACAGCCTTTGCTCCATTCATACTCATTTTCCTTCAGAGATGCTACGCAATTCTGCTTCGCGGTGTAGAAACTCCTATATGAAATGATTGTGGTAACGTTTGTGGTTGCTCGTTGTACTTGTAGGTTTATGGTGCTTCTAAAATTGTACATTATAAACATGTTATCCCGGACATATACATAGTTAATTATGTTAATTTCTATACCTTTGTTTTATAAAATATGAGAGAAGTTTAAATGTTCCCATGAGTGCATGAACATTTATGTGATTTTCATTGCGACTTATTTTGTTCAAAATCTAATATTAGCTAACTTTATGTTTTTCGTGATTTTTACGTTGTTTAATCAACTTCATATTTTTAATGTTACCCCTTTTAATTTCTTCTATGATGTTTATTATTATTATTATAATTATTATTATTATTATTATTATTATTATTATTATTATTATTATTTTATTAGGATTCTGTGTGCAATGTGGTAGCCTTATTACGTTTTGCATGCGTACCATTTGTTATTTGTCTGTGATGTTTTTGGGTGTGCGTTCTCTTTGCCATTGATATTTCACAAATCAAGCATGTTTTAAATCCTGTTTTCTCCACATCTGTTACATTCTAGAAACTCATTATCTTTCCAAAACGCAAAGTTTTCATGCTCCTTGATGGAGCTATTTATGTATTGTTCTGCCATAGTCTCGAGAGGAAATGTACTTTTGGTACATTTGTTTTAAGGTATAATATTTTCAGCTGGTTTCCAACTGTTAAACAATTTATCATATCCTTTCCATTTAACGAGTACTTACTTTCTGTTTTTCATCCTTTCTTGCATCTAAAATCTTTCCATCTTTGTGTATGTCATCTTTACCGCATAGTGATAACTCATGTTAGTAAAACATGCCCTCTGTATCCTCTATCGTGAAGTCTTCCATTTCGTAAACGACTGGATCTCCAAAAATGACTTGCCTGACTTTAAATATGTTCTCGGTAAAGTTAGGAAGGCATCATTTTTAAAACGTTTGTTTTGTAATATGAAATTTCGACCGCTTTGCAGACAGATTTTAATTCAGGTGTTCCAAATATATCAATTGTCTAGTAACCAAATAGATTGATCCATACATATGATTTGTTTTCTTTCTTGCTTGCTTCAGCTGGAGTCATGTTTATTGACCTGTGATGAGTGCTATTGTAGCTATCAATTAGCTTTGGTAAAATGTCAACCATTTCGTGGTTTCAGTTTGAGTGAAATACTTCCACATTCTAGTTTTCAGTGTTCTATTAAAACCTCTATACTACATATGATTTAATTTTGTTTAAGTAAGTTGAAAATTGTTCGATGTTTTACTTTTCCATCGTTAACTTTTGTTTTAAAATATTTCCCTCATCAAACTTTATCTTTCCATGTTTTCTTTGTTTGAATAGTTCTCTAACAGCACGGTATATGTCATCTTTATTTTTATTTTCTACTTTTTCATCTCAGGACTATTTCGAAAAACTTTATATCCCGGTTTTTGTCGAATCATTGCAAGGATTAGGAGATTATTATATTGTATTGTAAATTTACCTTCATCAGGTACTTAATTTACCCCTTCCTCATATTGCAATGTTTTTACCATCTTGTTTTAAAAGTCGATGCCACTTATCTCAATGTTATCATCATTAAAAGTAATATGTGAACCTGCATCTTTTCTGAAACATTGGGGTATATCTATTTGCGTTGATAGCCTGTAATTCGATGCTCTATTTAGGTTCTCTGTATTCATAAATATGAGATTCGCGTTCGTATTCTGTAATTCGACGCTATATTTAGGTCCTCGGTAATTAAGGAAACGTTTGACTGAGAGAAAATTTTTGCATAGCGAACAGTCGACATCGATACTTCCTTAAAAAATGTCAAACATGACTGGTCCATCCACAAGCATTTTTAAGAGAACCAATCGACAAAAGTTGTAAATTACTCATTTCTCTCTTAAAATAGTAATGAAATAAGATTGGACGTGATTGTTTGTGCCTAGTAAAGCGACTTTCAAAGATGGCTTTAAGTCCAAAGTCGAGCTGAAGTTCTTGAACGTAGTGTACCTTTGTAACGAACAGATGAATGAGGCCAGTACATAAGATGGTACCTCAAAGACATATCACACATACAAGCATGTATTGCAAAAGCATACATACTGTCACAACTGTGTGTGTTTGTGTGTTGTGTGATCTTCTATTCCGGTAATTAGAAGACAATTTACTAGAACAAAGAGGAACTTTATGAAAAAAGAAGGCGGAAGCGGGGGGGGGGGGGGGGGCATTTTGGAGTCTTGGGCTTTTGATTGACGAAAATAAATGTAAATATTGGACTTGAGATCGTATTCTGTACAAGTTAATTCGACTCTTTCTTGGGGGCATTATTATAAAGTATGCTTTGCTGAATACTAGAGTATTATACCGAAAGGTTGATATTAATTATTCCATCATCTGATACAAAAGAGACTGGCACTGCTGTTCGCTTATTCCAACTAGTGTGCTTCTTTATAAATGTTTTCGAATATACCTTAAGAAATTAATGCTTGTGTTATTTGAAGAAACTTTAAGCAAATATTGCAAATCCAAACTCTATTTTACGTTCAATTTCGTCACTGGGACATTAAAGAAATATAAAAAGAAGCAAAAAAAAAAAAAAGTATATATAAGTAGCAATGTGCGACACATTAGACACAAATGGAATTTTCATGTTAGAAAGGGTAAAAAGATTATAGACCTAAACGGGAGTTTAACATTAGGTCGCCATCATGGACAGCCCGTTGTGTTTTGACTACATTTAGTGTGCTGAATTTAAGATTTATTGGCATATTGCAGCAGTTTATACAAAAATAATTTCGTGTGGACACCTGTTTGTTTGTTTCAATTTAAATGGACATATTTTTCCTTTAAGAGTTTCTGAACACCAGTCTTATTTTTTGAAACGCTGTCGAATGAACACGGTTATTTTGTCCGCCTGCTTTGCCTATAAACTAGGCTGGCAAAAAAGTGTGCCAAAACATTATAGTGTTACAATCCCTTCCGTGGACTGCAAATTTTGATTTTACGCAAGGCCTTGAGTAAGCAACTTTTACGTCTATCTCTGTTGGCAGTCTAAAAATAAATCAGCCAAAATCAGGTCATAAATTGTTACATTTTTTAAACCAATGGGGATTGCATATTCTGACCGACTTTGTGTTTACTAAGTCAAGTAAATTGTTGCAAACTCGTGTTTTGCCTTAGGTTTTGAAGACAAGCAGTGCAAAATATTACCGTCTATACACAAGTTAAGATTTCCGACATACACATATTCCGACATACACAACCCGAAAACCAAACTCTAGATTTCATTCGATCAGTGAAATATACCCTATGAAGAAACACACAACAGTTCTAAGCTTATTTGGAGAGCAAGTTTTTTTAAAACGATAAAACTACATAACATAGCCTTCTATTTTACGGAATCATAGCGATTAGGTAAAGAGAGATGAGAGCCAAAAGGAACTCCTATGTCAAAAGGGTCTGAAGATTATAGACCACCCAAACGAGAATTTAAAATGGGAATGGCACTCTGGACCCAAACGGGTGCATAAAGGGTAATTTAACATGTGAATGGCAGTCTGGGGCAATAGGGATTTGCCATGAGAGTGGCAATCTGCGGATAACCTAGTCATCTACTATCCCTCACCTAGTCATCTAATATCCAACACTTAGTTATCTGTTGTCCAATACCCCGGTATCTAATATCCAACACCCCGTTATATACTATCCAACACCCCATTATCTACTATCCAACATGAGGTGTGTACTGACCAATACCTCTCACATACCTCTTCGACATGCCGTGTGTAGTGACCAATGCTTAGTCATCTACGATCCAACACTGTACCATCCAACCATTGAACATTTACCATCGAAAACGCCGTGTGTAGTGACCAAAATCCCACACCTACTATCCAACGAAAAGGGTAGGATGCAAAAGAAGGAGGATGAAATCACGCACAAACACACAAGAGGGCATGAGTACTAATACACAAACTTTACCTACATGCACACAAACATACTAGCACACGCCAAAGAATGGGAGTGCTTACATAACACTATACCCACATATACGCTATCACGCTGTTTTGATCTTGAGTGAAATCAAATCCCCACAAAGCATATCCTACTGAATAATTGTCGTACGAAATACGGAGCCATCTATAATCTCACCACTCTCCACTACCATCCATTTTTAAACAAAACAACCGTCCCCTTTACTATTCTCATAATCCATATAATTTTACCTGTGGAGTTAAAGAAAAAATTAAAGTAGGCCGCCATTTTTTGTTATGAGGCATTATAGGACAAGGAGAAATTGACATTAGGTTACCATTTTTATGACTTTATTGTGACAAGGATAAATCCTATGTTAGAAATGTTCATAGGTTTAATCTTTTATACATCCTATAGGAAGATAAAATAAGGGGGAGTTTTAGAAATTTTACCAATCCTAAATTTTACAATTCTCACGAGCAGCCAGTTATATTTTTTACATAAGGCTGGCATATTTTTCATTTATCGGTTTCTGAAATCCAGTGTTATATCGAAACATTATCGAATGAACACATTTATTCTGTCAACCTACATTGCCTATAATCTCGGCTGGCAAAGGCGTGTGTCAAAATATTACAATGTTACAACCCCTACCATGGACTATACATTTTGATTTTGAGCAAGGCCTGGAATAAACAATTTTCACCTCTATTTTTCTCGGCAGTCTAAAAACAAATCAGCCAAAATCAGGTCATAAATTGCTACATTTTTTAACCAGTAGGGATTGCATATTTTGACCGACTTTTTTCCCAAGTCTGGTTAATTGCTACAAAATCGTGTTTTGCCTTACATTTTGAAGACGCGCAGTGCAAAATATTACGGTCCATGCCCAAGTTAAGATTTCTGACATAAAAACCAACACAAAATGAAAGTAACATAGCCTTCTATTTCACATAATCATTGGGATTAGGCAGAGAGAGAGAGAGAGAGAGAGAGAGAGAGAGAGAGAGAGAGAGAGAGAGAGAGAAAGAGAGGCGGGGTGGTGGGGTGGTGGGAGGGTTCTCGAAGGGCTTAAGACCATACAAAATTATTATTATTATTATTATTATTATTATTATTATTATTAATTTTTCATGATGTGTGAGAAAAAGAGGTTATAAAATTTGTATATGTCTGTCAATGTGTGTGTGTGTGTCTGAAACATTGAAAAAGATAGAGAGAGAGGGGAGAATTTGATTGAAGAAGAATATATATACCATGTTCATCATGATACAAAAATATATACATATATAGCGATACTGAAAGTTTCAGCATCAGAAAAACCATTGTTAAGTCTGGATTGCAATGTCATCAGAGATTAAGTAATGGATGGGAAATGTTCGATTGTGAAGAGAAAAGTTAGCGTTTTGCAATCCTTTATTTTATTTTCCAGCTGACTTATCTTATTGTTGGTTGTAATATTGTTCGTTTCCAAACTTGCGAAAGTTATGTTGCTATCACGCTTTTCTGAAACTGAACTAACGGCACATATTGATGTTAGTTCTACTGGGTCTGGAAAAAGGGTTGCTTAAGAATGTACTATTTGAAAAGTCGCCCGCGTGTCATACACCAAAGAATGGATTTCTTTTTTAAGATCTTTTTCGCTGACTTGGGACTCCTATTGTCAGAGTTGATGTCTGTATTTGATGACCCTCCACCGCTGCAAAAATGGCACCCAGAAGGTTCTAATTCCTCAACTTCAAGTCCTTTAACAATGTTTTCCTCAATTTAAATATCTTAGGAAACTATAAAATGGAACCAGCCATCTTCTGCTGCTTCTCCTACAAGCACAATACAAATATGGCACATTGCCACTTCGAATATTAAATCAAATATGGCGTCCGCGTCCAGCGTAAACGTACCCCAAAGCATAGTACCCACAATTCCATTCAATTTTGAAAAAGGTCCGTAAAATATGCGGAAAACGTAATGCAAGAAAGAGATGCACAAGAAATGATTTTGAGGAAATACACGCACTTCCTCTTATAAAAATTTCCAGTTTCTTAAGGACGAGTGAGACGTAAAGGTGAACAAGGAGTTTCAAACAAAAAAAAAAAAAAAAAAGAAAACCCATCCCGTTGGACTTCAAAACATTTTGAGGGCAGGCCAGGGTGACAAAAACCAAGTCTTCTAGAATATTTTTCTTGTACCTTAGCAAATTGCCAATAAATAAAGAACAACATAGTAAATTGCTAATAAATATAAAAAATAGTCGTCCTTTTTCCATATCAATCTATCTCTGTATATCTCCACCCTATTCTCTCTCTCTCTCTCTCTCTCTCTCTCTCTCTCTCTCTCACACACACACACACACACACACACACACACACACACACCTACAGACTTTCGATGAGAAACACGCATATATACGTACTGCCATAAAGTATTGCAGTCTTGTCTTGCATTCTTTCCCTTTCATTCGTGGAATGAAAACAGTTCTGCATTTGGTGAAAATCCTACTGTAATCTCTCTCTCTCTCGTAACTAGTTTAATTGTAATCTACTTCGAAAAAAGAAAACAATATGAAATCGAGGTATATATGTCAAGGGTCGGGTATAACGATTTGAAGTGAATATTCTTTTTTCTGCGCAAGTGTTCAACAAACATGTACTTTCCATTCAATTTTTAAATACATCAACATAGTTTATACATTTTAAATATTTTTTTAAAAATAACTCATCTTTAATATATTTTAATGATGGACACTTTGTTTTTGCGGTAGAGATTAAACGTGTATGCACCTTTCTAGTTGATGAGAGGAAAGTAACAGTTGAATTATGTATCGCCGGTTACACTGTAACATTGACTCAATGTACAGAGACTTAAACACTGATAGATATTGTTTAACGAAAACATCGATTATTAAGCAATTGCTCTTTTTATATTTTTATGGACTTTTATATGCTTCATTCCATTATGATTAGAGGTGATACTAATCCCTATATTGATACGAACTTTGATTCTGTAACTCCGATTTTATAACATTTTAGCAACATATGTAAAGGATTATTATTAATCTTTGATACCTTGATACGCGTAAACAACTATAAACAACAATTGTTGATGGGTTTCAATAAATATTTTCACACATCCACCATTAATTATAACGCTAATTTCACGTAATTCCAGTTTCTAAACATGTACTTGACTGTTCAATAACATTATACATATTGAAGTCTTTTAATCCCTTGAAAATGATGATAATTGAATGATGATAACTGAATGATGATAATTGAAAAATGATAATTAAAAAACGCATTAAAAAATACGACTGCAAGTAAATATTGCAAATTAAGAAACTTACCTCCGTTAAAATGGCGAAACTCAAACGTTTTTCTAACAAGTACTCTCCACATTGGCAAAACAAAAATGGACAAATGGTCCTATGTTTACCGTTTTTAGACAAATTTCTGAAGGGAAACAGGTTTAAAGTCTCAAATCAGCTTTACAAAATCCACTACTCAGGAACGATCTACACCATGAATCACATAAAACATATAATATGGAGTCCAAACAGTTGAGTGCTTTAGATTATTTAAAAAAATCAGGTTGTTTGACTGGTCGATATGGTGATGCCATGTAGCGCCACCACTCTGCACCATCGCTGCTAAGTAAGGGTCTCTGCTATCTAGCCATTTACTATCCAATTTTGGATATTATCTCTACGCCAACCAGCTCGGCAGAGAAGTATGTATATTAAGAGTCTGACAAAATAGTTACAAACACTTTGCCCCTATTTGTATTTTGTCGTGATGCCTTGCTAAAGTTAATCTAACATAGGTCTTGATTGTAATTTGAACTAAGTAACATTCTTCTTAAAAAGGTGTTTTTGCAAAACGTAAAATTGCTAATGCTCATTGGAACATTTCTGTTGTTAAATCTCCAGTTTCGGAGGTGCATAGTTTTTGCACGCTAACAAGCTCTTCAATTTCTGAGGCCAGTAAATCTTGACTTTTGACCTGGTTATTCCATAATATGACATTATATGATTTATCTTCTATCACCAATGTGCAGTTCAGCAAGTGCTGATATGAATAAAACGGAACTCATAGTTAAAACAATTCATTTTATTCCAAAAAATATATTTTCTTTGTAAAGTACAAGTATGAAAACAACAGTTGAAACAGTTCAATGACATTTTCATCCATATGTATATAGGACATAGCTTAGTATCTCATAAAATTGTTTTTAACAAGTGAAACTAAGTTCACTTGTTACCTATACGGTCTAAAGCAATCTAACAGATTATTGAAAAACACTAACGTTGGTTCTATGCATTATGGTGCCAATTGCGCAAGCCGGGGGAGGGGGGTAGCTTAACGTGTAGGGGACATCGTATTCAGAAAAAAACAACAAAGTGAGCTGTGATTGGTGCACTGTTTAAGAGGTGTATTTTCTGCCAGACTGAAAACAAAAGATAAAACAAAGTTGCGTCACTATGCTTCATGTGAGATTAAATTAATTTATATTTAAAACATGTTAGTAGTTATCGTCATTTTTTAATGTGATAAGCATCAATTGTTACAGGATAACTCTTACCAATTCTAGTTCTGGCAGAGTTATCTGTCTAGAATAATCCTCATCAAATTGTTAATCTAAGATTGCTTTCTAATTCTATGAGGGTGAGTGAAGTAGGGCAGAAGGCACCAAACGTTAGCATTGTGGAACTTGGAAAAACAATTGGTACTGTGATACCTGAATGCAAGACCAGTCATGCAATATGCAAGCTCTGTCAACTAGGTACAGAATCTTTAAAGGAAAACGAAATGTAATGTTCGTATGTGCCACGACTGAATATACTTAGTCAATGGGAATATATACAAAAAAGTAATTTAAATCCACCGAGTAGTTTTAAAGATATGGCCAATTAATTTCAAACATTTGCGTGGATACACTCCAAAAAATAGCTTTTAAAAATCGATATCCCTGTTGTGCCGTATGAATGTCACAATCAAAAGGGGTGTTGAAGTGCACATAGTTCTACTGCCTCGATCTCAATATCTTGTAAGGAATCTAGACTGACAACGAGTATACAATATGGAGTGGGACTATCTAAAGTCCTTTTTTCTAACTCAGTGCTGTATTTGTCTTGAATACTTTTAAAGACCGCTAGACATATCGGTCTTTTCTGGTGACATTTTTTAAAAAAATGCAATATCCATTACAAGATCTGTGGGATAGATTGACCTTTGAGTTGGAACTTGTTTCTTGATTTTGTATTCATGCGTATGAGCCGTGTCTCTGTATCTCTTACGTCGCCGGGATAAAATCGGAAACACATTAATTCATTTTGCAGGTGTAAGAAGGCAAAGTCGGTGCCATTACGCCTTAAAAATAGGTAATAGAAAAACATAGAAAGAAAAGAGAACTTGTGTTACAATTTATTTTCAACAATCGTTGAGTAGAATGTTTCAAATGATACAACTCTGAAATTAACTTCAATATTGAAAAACAAAAAGCAAAAACTGTTCTTTTCGACATTGTCATCCTTCCAGCATACTATGTCTTAGTAACAAAACTAACAGTAAAAAGACCAAAAAATGACGTGTCATTTTAAAAAAAATTATTTTAATATAAGAAAACAATGCTACGAAGGCTGGAACACTGATTGCATTACAAATAACGGCTCCATGTACTCGATGTCAGTCAGTTCGATTTTTAAATTTTAAAAAAATCTCATTTGCTGTTCACAACAGAGAAGTTTTAAGTAAAAGAGTCGGGGCTGTGCAGGTAAATAATTTGAGAAAAGGGGTGTTAGGGAGATTTATCTAGTAGAAAGAGCGTTAAATTTTTAGTACATACACAAAAGACGATAGCACCTCTACAACTCCAGTATGATACAACAAACTAAATAGTTTAAAAAATCTAATTTATTTAAAGTTAATGTAAATTATTAAAAATATTTTTACAAACTATTTATAATTAATTCATTATTCACAATTCATATTTAATATTCGTATTGTGCTAAAACGCTAATCATTGTAATGACGTCAGCGCTGCTGACCCGATAATACAATATTTCTTGATTGAAAAGTGTACAACATATCTATTTCATCGTTGTTAGTCAAAGGTAGTTTTAAATTATTGACATTTTAGTGGAGTTTGAAACAGATTCCGGACGCTGTTCCGGAAAAAGCTGACGAATGCACAATACGCGAGAATCATGAAACTGTTAAATAGCAATAACAAAACACCTACATAATTGTTTTTATCGTATTGTTTCATTACTCTTTGAAATGATTGCAATATCTAATAATCTGAAAGCATACGAGTGAATAATAATAATAATAATAATAAATTGATAATAATTTTGCGTGCATTATAAATTACTAATCATGTGTACAACTCGAAGCAAACAATAAAAATAGATCAGAGAATTAAAAATAGCATGTAATGGTCACACAATCAGTGCGTTAAATATTTAGGTCTCAGGTGAATACAGTCAACAGTATTCTGAAAAAGTAAATGCCAGGTCAATGTTTATCAATGACAAAATAGAATAGAAAACATAATGTTATATTTTAATGCAATGTACTTTTTATTAGTCCTGTTCTTCGTGGTATGATTGATAAAAATCTCAAAAATAACCTTTAAATAGCGCAGAATAAAACTGTACAATTAATAAGTAACCTTGAACCCAGATCAAGCATTAAAGTGTGTGAACTTGAAAGTGTGAGAATGCTAAAAGTAGAGGATAAAGTGAAACAATTAAAACTCAGTCATTCTCATAAATTCTGTTAACGAGAAATATCCATCATAATTGAACCAAAGATTTATGAAAATTAGTGATCATCACAGTTTTGTCACTGGGAATAGTATATTCAATTTGTTATTACATGTGTTAGCGGCGAAGCCTTAACAACTTTATCTCATATAACACCATACAAGATTGGAATATATTACCAAGTTTTATCAGGAACATTTCAAATATAGATCATATTAAATCGGCTGTTAAGTCATACCTTTTAAATCAAAGTAAATCAAGAGAACACAGTTCAATGATATTTTACTGTTTAACTTGGTTTTTTGTGTTTTTTTTAATTTTGTAATCACATTTTGAAGTTTTAATGCTTTGAGATAATTTCTTATTTTCGTCTAATATAGAATTATAAATTTGGATTATGTACGCGGCCCCAAAATCTTGATCCATCAGGCCCCCAATTTAAATAAGTTTTTATAAACTGTTCTGGGTTATCTTTGGTAGATCAATATATTTTCTTATTCTTTTTAATATATTCCTCTTTATATTATTCTTTTAACGTGAAAAGGTGGAATAATGTGTACTCTAGTATTAATAAATGTACATGTGCTGTGTTATTTTCTCTTATGGTTGATGTAGTATTTATGTAATATACTGTTTTTTTCTAACATGTAATTTATGTATGTTGGTATTGTAGTTGTTTTATGTGCGTGCAGTCTCACATACTGTGTGATTTATCTGGATTTGTTGTATGTGTTACCATTTGTGCTATATGTTAAGCCTACCTAGATAAAATTATTATTATTATTATTATTATTATTATTATTATTATTATTATCAAGCATGTTTATGCAATGGACGCTACTGTAGTATCAATCGTGAACATCGCTTAACCATTTACGTCAAGTCGAGAAATAACCTCGGAAGTAGTTGTAGGAATACGTATCAATTTCATGTGTATGGTTATTCGCACCTGGTGGAGTGTACAACATATGTTGCGATACAAAATGATGACGATATTCAGATTGAAACTTTTTTCTCCTTCCGCTACCATATTATGCAATGTAAGCAAAAGTAGTTCAGAATATAGTTCTCTACGGCGACGAAATACATCCGAGGTTTATTTCCTGACCTGACGGAAAAGGCCGAGGATGTTCCGATTTATAAATTTGATCTTTTTGGTGTTTCACCTTCAGCAGAGTGCACCACATACGTTGCGACAGAAAAGGCCGAAGATGTTCCGATTGTTACTTTGTCCCCTCCCGCCGCCGTATTGTGCCATATGAACAAAAGTAGTTTCTAATATAGTTCTCAATGGCGGCGAATTACATCCAAGGTTTCATTCAGAACTTCGAGGTCAATCCTACTGATCATACCTTGAATGTGTGCTGATAGCTACCATTCGGACCACATCTGCTATTTACGACAAGGATTGACTGAGAAGTTGCGATTGCATGATACTATTTTTAAATTCGCAACTTCTCGGTCAATGTTACGATCAACCCATTCATATAAATAGCTGACATGGTTCAACAGATTGAGGTTTCTTTCTTGGCGGAAAAATGTCCGGTGAACAAAATGTATTTTTCTGGAAATTACTATGCCGACATATATCCGAGGCATATCTCTGTCTCGCAGAAATAGCCGAAGTGGTCTGAATGCCGAGGTTTCTTTCTCAACCTGACGAAAAAGGCCGTGGATGTTTCTGACTGCTATATTTCTGATCAATGGCGGAAAAAACCGACTGTGCTCCGATTGCATGTCCTCATGAACACATTAGGTCCTTTTCTCTCCAGTGGCGTAAGCAAACAACGTCACTGCCTGGACAAACAGTTTGATCTCGGGACCAGCCTCATTTTGAGCTGTTATTTCAGCCAGTTTTTATTTGAATTTTGGAGAAAATGGATGTAAAGTTAAAAGGAGAAATGCTCTAGGTATTTTCGTGAATTTTTCTTCGCGTTTGTTTTTTCTGTTTGATTCCAGCTGTCGAAAAATTGCGTAATTAAATTTAATGTTCAATGTAATAAGGGTGAAAATCATGTCTAAAGAAAGTCAAGATTAGACGTACGTAAGTTTTTTTTGTCTAGAAATAAACTTCGACGACGTTCAATATGGTCACGTGTCGGCTTGCAGTGGTAGTCCCAGGAGCAAATGGCAGGCAGGCGTCTTGAGAGGTTATGTTGATGCTTTCACATTAAATTCTGTGATAAGAAAAGATTATGTACTGCTGTTGCCGATGGGATGAAATGGTTTCACAGGAAGAGTACCGACAACAACCAGCAGTAAATTTACCGCAATTTTCAAGAATATTAATCAGGAAAACTGCAATGCTGACCTACGGCTCTTTATCACTGGCAATCTAAGAAAGGCTATACACAGGAAAGCTCATCTACTACAAAAACATCAGAGATCTAGAACATCTAAACATTGGAACATTTACACACAAAAAAAAGAGAAGCAAAGGGATTGGTGACACAACTCAGACATGTCGCGATAAAAGACTACGTTTGCGAACGCTACTCAGGCGGAACAACAAGTAAGCATTTGTGGCCAACCATTAAACACTTTCAATTAAATAAAGGTGTTTTATCACAGAAATCAATTATCCTACAATAAAATAATGAGGTAAGTGCAGCAGTGATTTGCAATGATTTCTTCATGAATGTCTCTGAATACATAGGTCATAACCACCTACCCAACGACGAACACCCTATCATACAGGCTGTCAGAGAAAATTTCCATATGTCAAATAAATTTGATTTTTCTCTCATGTCACTGAAGCATTTACAGCTACAGCTATATCAAATATCTGCATAAAAAAAGTAACTGGGATAGATCTTTGTTACACCCAGACTATTAAAACGTGGATGTCAAGCACGGACTGATCCTGTAAAGACCTAGTCTGGGAGCATATTGTGCTAATGCTCCATATATAGACACAAGTAAAGAAATTGCTGCTGCTGCCATAATCTGTTGCATGTATACTGTTTTAGTTTTTTAGTCTTGTAGATTTGCTTATAACTTTTAGTTTCCCTAAATGAGGTTTATGTTGCTTACACTTAGTTTGAGATGGATTTTCCTCCCAATATTAGACGTATATTAGATATTTAGATTGGCCGCATGTGTAATATTTTTAGTGTTTGGTCCTGTAATTTTGCTTATAGGTTTTAGCAGCTTTCGGTTCTGTAGTTTTGCTTGTAGCTTTCATTGCGAATCTTTCTCTAACAGTGTTTTTTTCATGACTGGACTTTTCCCTTATTTTCTATAGGCTGCGGTAAACTTCCGGTACGTAAACTAGTGAGTACACCGAGCTTTTGAGCAAATATAACCATTCCCGGAAATGTTAATGGCTTTAAACTTTGTCTACATGCTAATCATCCCAAAAAAATAATTAAATGTCTCTTCATTGACTTTTCTGAACATTTTTTGAGCCTTGTTTTTCTTAAATCGCTTAGGTTACGTTGAGAGCGTGCGTGCATGTACATTGCTTATGACATCACTGGACATGAGTTACAAGAGTACATTCCATAGAATAGGATGGACTATAAATTAAGCATGAGCGTGGACACAGTCTTATGGAGTATCAGCACAGGCTGTTTTTCACAGCCGATGAAGACACGGTTGGTATCCCCTGTTCTCGAGCTTGGCAAGATTTCCTTAGCAATTCGTCTTCTGATTTTTATCTTGATGGTTTTACATGGAATTGAATCTAGGGCCTGAAAGGAACAGATATGCCAGGCTTCAAAGAGATCAGTCACGTTTGAGTGCCGGAACTAGAGAATAAAAAAAATCTGCATTTGTTGCATACAGGGATAGACTGCAAAGCAGCGATGACTTTGAAATACGGACTGAAAATGTTTCTGGTATGAATACATGACTCCAGAGTAAACAAAGCGTATCAGCGGTGCAACTCAACGGGGAAGGATGGCTGCAGGATCGGTCAGAGAAACATCTCCACGTTTTCCTCAACCACAATCACAATAACGTTTGCCACTAGATTAACCAGTGCCTGCATTTCACTCCGACGGACTCGAAGTCCTCAAAGACAACCTCGTTCGTATCATGCAATTGTTACATTTTCTTGTTTTAATGATAAGGAAACCGTTTGAAATAAATACCGTGAAATGACTCATACAGCCTGAGAAAAGGAACAGAGGAGAGAGAGAGAGAGAGAGAGAGAGAGAGAGAGAGAGAGAGAGAGAGAGAGAGAGAGAGAGGTTTGTCACGAACAATAGGTGGTGATCAGTCTAATGTGGATTACGTTGATTTGATTAGAGTTTTGCCTGATTTTGATATATATCCACTGGTCGCGACTTGAGCTTATGACAAAATTGATATAAATGGTTTTACGAGTTTCATAAGTGTCAGAGATAAATAATTTAATGCAAAAAAAAGTTATTATGTAGGCATCGCTATGTGTGCAAAGGAATAAGCTATACATAATTTAAATATTTATAAATTTGACAGTTAATACAAAATATTGTTTTACTGCTTGACACGTTAAAAAATGCAAATGAAGACTTGTTGATCCTTATTGAAAATGATCGATACATTATAAAGTTATGTATCCGAACAAAAACTTAATTATTGGTGGAGATTTTAATGCTTATACATCCACAGAACATGATATTATTATATATGACGGTAATAATGTCATTGATAAGGATATAGCTTATGTCGAGGATGTAGATAAGGGTGTGTGTGTGTGTGCTAAATTGGACAGAAAATAATGAAATCACTATGTTGAGAAGTTACTCACATTTTGTCAGTTATCTGGAATGAGGATTGCAAACGGTAGATGTGGATATAATAACGCATTGGAAACTTTACATGTATACAGGACAACTCAACTACAACCATAGATTACTATGTTAGATCAATCATTATTTACATTTATAACCACCTTCATGATTGGCAATATGATTGAATACATTCACCAACCAATAATAGTTTATTTGAGTCTAGTCGTTAGATTTCCCTCACAGCTGAAAATAATGAAAATATTTCTCTCAGAGATAGATGTATTTTGAATGAAACACACAGAGATATATTTGTCCACAGCGCTAGCTTTTCCCTTTCAGTAAAATTACATGCTTTGCTCACAGTGTTAGAGCATAAACAAATCGAGACTGCATGAAATTATTTTATGGAGAGCATTTGTGAATCAGCACAGATGATGAGAGTAGATCAAAATAATACCAATAAAAGAGGCTATCAGGTTTCAGCCAACAAACAACCCTGTTATGGTGCAGACTGTAAATCAGCAAAGCACCACGCACTTGATACAGTTTGAAACTTCAGAATCAATAATACGATCGATAACTTGACTTATATAAGCACCACAAAATATGTATAAAACATAACCACGCATAAATGAAACATTAATAATAACAATTATAATAATAGCGAACGACAATAACAAGAACAACAAGAAAAACATCTACACAAAATAGCCACATCAACAATGACAATAATAATAATAATAATGTAACAAACCAGAGGTATATGTTATTTGTATTTACGTCTTTGTTTATAACTTTGTTAGATTTTGGTGATTATTTGTTTGAGTATGGCGAGTCAGTGTTGGGAATATATTTTTCAAACCGAGTAATTAGCCAATTTCTTAACATAAGGAATTCTCGGGATATTTTCATGTATACGTGTTTAGTAGTTTGAGATAGGACTAATTTTGTGTATTAGGTATTTGGGTCATAATTGTGGTGCATGGCGTGAAGTACCGATATACGGCTTGAAAAGGCTTACTTCTGTAAAGTGAGAAAAACTATGCAAGTGTAAACTTAGGGTCTCTAGAAGGTGTGGTTGTTAGTTGATAAGAGGAACGTTATTTGTGAAATTGGTGCGTTTAAGAATCCTTCAGTTGAGAACGACTGTCGTTCTGAAGACCTTGGAAACAGGGGAAAAAATAACCTCAAGCAAGACTCACGCATGTGCTGTTTAATTTTCTCGCTAGTGAGACCTCTTCCGTGTTACAATAATAATATAAAATAAAATATAATTTTAAATATTTGCTTTTGCGGTTTTCTTTTTTCTTAGTATGTATATCTGAATTTTTTATTGTTTCACTTTCATTTAAAACAAAAAGTTAAAAGCTTTCTATTTATGAAGGGATTTCTCAACTTTATTTTATTCTTCAAGTCGAATAGCGACATCGTTATTTGAATGGCTGACCGCTTGGGAATACAGTACGTTTTTAATTGTAAAGAAAAAATAAATTAAAAGAAGACATAAATACAAAATAAATTAGTCAATAGTAAAAAGGAAAATAAGTAAATAAGTAAAAGTTTATGTTGCTTGTTTTCATTCTTCCTTTATATTATACATTGATAATTATTCCACGGCATAACAGCAATTGTCCCACAGATTGGAAAAACAAACAAACAAAAACAATTTTTTGTTTTCATACCCGGACTTCTAGATTCAATCCTATAATGGTCACGTACAAACAAATTGGTAGCTACCCATTTATAATTCATGAATTTTCTCATATTTTAACGATGTCCTCGCCTTTAAGTAAACAATATGTCCTATGTCTTCGAAGTGCACGGTCCAATACGTGTCGGGGAATTCGTCGTATGAGCACCGTCAAATTGATTGAAAGAAGAATAAGAAAATTTTATGATTTTAGACGTTCACCAGTATGAAAAGTGTGAAGACTGTATGTTGTACTGAATACTTTAAAGTCGGTTCTTTAACTAAATTAGTGTAGATCAATAAAATTTTGATTTGCACATCATCTTCCCAGCCCTGTTGAATTTCTTTCTTTAAATTTCCTTCCTATTTATTTAATCTTCTCACACAAATCCATCCTGTGGCAATCTGCTGTAAACCTGCTTGTTAAAATAGCTGTGAGCTGCATCCATCTTGCACGAAGTGGACATGCAAAAAATAATAATAATAAAAATACATAAAAATTAGTTAATAATTTCGTCTTGTTAAGTAGAAGAATCTTGAATTTGAAAAATAAGTATATTTATTCGATGATGACAAGAAAAATTGTAAACATTGGCCAGTAGTTACAACGATTTTTAAGTCATCAAAATCCGTTCGGCACGTAGTTGAGAACCCCAGCTGGTCTGTGCTTCTTGTCGCTGACATTCAAACACAGACTAGGAAGTTCTATATGTCTGAACTTGGATACAAAGGAGAAAATGTTATATTTCTGGAGCCGGAAGATCATGACATATTCTATCCTGCGATTTCTAAGGCGTTACCATGGAATCACTTCGGCAGAAAGAATATTGGTTATATATATATATATATATATATATATATATATATATATATATATATATATATATATATATATATATATATATATATGCGATTCATCATGGTGCCGAATATACATGGGATCTTGATGACGATCGTATAGGTCTAATCGATTTCATAAATCAAAAATTTCAGTTATCTAATTCCATGTACTGGACTTTCAAAGCCAGTGATTAGCCCTTATCCGCACTTTGGTGTTAATGAAACGTATTCATGGCCGAGGGGATTTCCTTTGGAGGAAATACGTAATCCCTGTGTAACTCCAACTTTATGCCAATCAAGTGTTTCTGTGACAATTGGTGTCATCCAATCCTTGACAATAAACAACCGGATGTTTATGCTATTTACAGATTCACACGCGACAATCCGTTTGATTTCAAAGCTACATTGGAAAGCCACCAACCTCTCGTGATTCCTAAAGGTGTTTATTCCCCCATTCAATGCCCAAGCAACAATTATGGACAAAGCAATCAGTGTCGATGGAAAGGCACCGATATTTGGAGAAGCGGTTTCGCCGACTATTTGTTCCATAGGTATAATATAAAGGTAATTTTTTCTCCACCTTATGTGCAGAAAGACAGAAATCCTCATAATCTTTTGAAAGATCTCGACACTGAAAATGAATTGTACATGAGAAGTAACATGCTAATAAATCTTCTATCAGATCTTTCTAGTACAGACAGTTCTCTAGGCCTGCAACATTTATATGACGTGCTTTATAAAAGAGGATACATAGAATTTGAAGACCTTAAATTTATTCGAGCTTGATCACGGTGGAAGCCATTTATAAGGCTACTGTTTAGAATGAAAAAGTGTAATTTCACTTTGTTTGATTGCTTATTTATTTGTTCTTATGTTGAACATACATTCTAATTAAGAAGCTTTGAGCATATCTAAATAACAGTTTACTTCTAGCTGGAAATATATTTTAAAACATTTCTGCACTTTTAACAGATTGATACGATTTTCTGTTGTGTTTCAAAAATATTTGTGGACAAAATAAATGAGAGTGTAATTCGTGACTGACAACCATGTCAGTAGCTTTAATGTATATGCTGTTAAAAGCACAGTAATTAGTTCATATTGCTTCTGTTTGGTAAAATATCAAATACTTACCCCTATTTTAATGTAAAATTATCATATGAAGATTAAGTTTTAAAACTTACCACATCAAAAATTTAAGATAGATTATAAAGGTATCTTTGATAAAGAAGGTCAGTGTCGTATTTGGATAAAATTTTATAACCCTCCTGTTTTCAATTTTAAATGGTACTGCAAACTCAACTGAAGATTTATTTGCTACGTTCATCATTTAAATTACGACTTATATTTGCTAAACTCAAACTAAAAATGGAAACTTCACATCCCAGATTACAAATGGAAAATGCTAAATGGAATAATAGAATAAAATAAATTCTATATATTGTGCTTCCAACAAACTCGGAGATGAATTCAGTATGTTGCATATTAGAACGTTTTTACTGATCAACCAAAATGTATTGAATATAAACAATAATTTAATGGCACAAACATGTTTTCCCAAAGAAGAGTGTTATTTATCATCTATGTACAAAATGTAAAGTATAATCAGAGTTTATTTTTAAAATGAAAAGTACGGTTTAAATTATATAATAATATGTGTACACAATAAAATTGGAATACAAAGTCTGGATAACATTATCGATGAGACAAAAGGTAATCATTATACAAGGACTTGAATTTACAGTATGAAGTTGAATTTCTAATTTCAATAGGAATAGTATTCAATAATTTTGGATCATGATAAAAGGGTCTTTGGAAAAAGAACAAAGGTCACGGTTATAAATTAGCAGTTTGGTGAGATAAGATTGATAATCCGGTACATGTTCATTGTCCGTTGTGTACATCATGCAACCTTTTTTGCAATGCAGCGCGTTCATAAAATCGAAACCAAATTAATATCGAAAACATTTCAGACGATTGTGTCAAAATATAATTTGTAGACTCTTTCGTTGTTGTGTTTAAAATTACATTACTACTGCTGCTACTGTTACTACTACTACTACTACTACTACTACTACTACTACTATTACTACTACTACTACTATTACTACTACTACTACTAATATTAATAATAATAAAATATTATTGTCATATTTAGTAGTAGTAGTATCTTTTCAACTTTCAATAATGTCATGACTGGGTCTTTTTTCTTCTTCATTCAAGAAAAATAAATAAAGAAGCAAATAAATAATTATATAAATTATAGTAGAAACGAGCAAGTAGTTTCTTAAAATATTTACACTATAAATAGATCCACGTATATTTAGAAGCAAACATTTTTAACCAATTTTTTGGAACAAATCATCATAAACAAATAAAGAAGGTAAGACAAAAAAAAACAAGATAAGGCAATAGTAAACTCTGTAGGACTCTTAGTTTTGTTTATTGATTTACTTCTATAACTAAAGGCTTCTAGAAGAATTAAAAAAGCTAGTAATAAACGAGTTCTGAGATATTTGGAAGTCTGACGTTGCAGCACTTACGCGTCTTCATATATAGTCAAATACAGTTAATTATGTTTTAAACTTTATTTGTATAGTTCCTGTAAAATAATACAGTAAAATCAGAGTAAAGAGTTCTCTAATTGGAAAGAGCTATCTATGTATGGTAGGCAGTATGATATAGAATCGAGACGTTTCTCTTGTTATCCTATGCAATATGAGACAAAATCTAGAAATCTGGAATTTTCTAGAGTTTTAATTGATTAGGAATTGATTTTGGTACTTTTGGACTAATTTATATATAGCAAAAATGTAGCTTAGACTTTGAAGTTGTAACGATTTTATTTACTCTGCTGTTACTGTGCCGTACTCTGCATTTCTATCGGTCACTCTATGTGCGTGTGATCAAAGCACGGTTTGTACACTAAAAAACTAAGTTCATAAATAAGCAGCAAGCTATTTTCCACTAGCAAACATTCTCAAAACCATATTTTTGATTGAAAATTCCCGTGTATGTTGTAAAGTTGTTCTTAATAAACAGGCTGAAGCTGTGTATATATTTATTCGTTATGATTTCCAAAGGAGCTTATTTTTGTGTCATTCATAATTAACTATGTCATTTGGCACCTATAAGATTATATAACTCTATCCCAAAAGGTCTTACTGATGACGTCATTGTGTTCGAAACAGAGTGTTATTGCGTACACATAGCTCAGAGTTTGAATGGAAATAAGGTTGTATTCCATCACCTAAAGAATTCATAAACTACATATACATTTGCAAAGTTTTCCTGGTGTAAGTTCGTTTCAGCTTAAAGGCACCCGTGTACATTCTAAGTCCGACTAAAACAAAACTCATTACAAAATGGCTCTAGACTTGTTTTCATTTGTTTATTCATTCATTCATTTAATGGTTCGTTCTTTCCTTTTAATTCTTTCTTTCCTACATTAATTTGTATCATAAAGTTGGCACCAAAATATTCACTAGATTTTGAAACCTCTGGGTGCACCTCATACGCATAGAATGTAGGGATGCAAATGAGCAATTTTCCTGTCAGAGGAAATTCGTAAAATTAAGCCAACACAATGGTACAAACGCATTTATGAGCCTCTTGCCTAAGTGAAGCAAATCCTGAGTAAATATTTTAAGGCGATTTTAATCAAAATGTTTCAATCCACTTAAGACTTAAATTAATGCACAATTTGCAGACAAATATTAATGTAAGCATATGAAATTAAACAAACAAATATCACACCTTTACGATACAATTAAGCATCCGGCACCTAAGAGATTTGATATTTTTCTATAGAAAAGAAAGTTCTAAAGCTATTCCTGTCCCTCTTATCACTAACAGACAGACAGACATACCAGTCCTTTGAAAAGGTCGAATCTTGTAAATACATATAAAAAACAAATCCCTACGATTCAATACATGCAAGAAACAAAAACGCCTAAATGTCGCTGTATTATTTTTTGTCACGCTCTAGACACTAAAGTTCGCTAAAAAAAATCAAAAGACGTTTTAATCCTCTTTATAATCAAGGTGTTACATTTTTAATTAAAAAGTTCGCTCATTCATTCCTTTATTCTTCTCTTCCAGAAGGCGGTGTGCAAAATTTAAACTAGGTCCTGAAAATATGGATGTTCAGAATACAGGTACACAGTGGTGACCCGTAAGTTATGGTTTTAGTCAACGCTAATTTAGGACACGAGGAAGACTCAAACATCCAATAGTATTTTACGCCTCTTGTGCAATGATTTACAGATACAGTTTATTTCGAAGCCTAAACCTGTTGTTATACATGTTGTGACATAAAGTGCACAGTTAGTCAAATGTCACCCTTTCAGGCAAAGTACAATAAAAAATCACACGCAAGCGGAATTTGATCCTTATCAACATTTACATTTCTTTGCCGTATTAATCTTAAAAAAACAAAAACGTATACGATTTAATATATTTTTGTCTGATGTATTAAGGAATAAATATTTTAAAAATCTTTTGTTTTCTTTGTTTGTTTTGTATTTTATTTTTATTTTTTTCTACTTTGTTTCTTAGCTTGGATTTCTATTTTAATTTTTAATTTTTTTAGTTTTTTTCAAAGGGAGATGGGGGAGGGGTGTAACAAGGCATCTGAAGCCAAGATTGGACACTTCTAAATGGAACACATGTCATTTTGGCAGTACATTTACCTTTTGAAATGCTTATTTAGTTCACTTCATACATAAAGTCTAAACTTATATCTGAAACTAAAAGTATATTTATTATTTATTATAGCGAATTCGTGTTTTGTAACAAAACTGGACGCGAATTTAAGATAACAACCGGTAAAGCTTAAACGCGAATTAAATTATAAATAATTCGACAGCAGTTTGGTATACTACTCAATTCAGCAGAGAAGAATAAAAAGAACACCAATTTGTTCATTCATGCATTCGTTCATTCACTGAATCATTCATTCATACATTCATTCAATATCCCCATGCAGTTATTTATTAATTTGTACCAGAAAGATGAAAAAAGAGAAAATAGACTAGATCTTCAACACTACGGTCCATTTTCTATTTGTTCACGGTTACACACTTATTCACTGATTCATGTGCTAATATATATATATATATATATATATATATATATATATATATATATATATATATATATATATATATATATATATATATATATATATATATTATGAAGAAACAATTACAAATGGATATTACTCCGTCTCCATCGCAACTATTCCAAGATAACGAGTTTTTTGAAGTCCACTCCAACAGGAGCTATTACATGTCGTCTAGTGTTTCAATGATTAATATCCTAAGCAAAGTTTTGAAAAGCGTCGCAAATTTACATCCAATACTTCTAAAGAGAAAATATTCTATTTAAAAAGGATTTACAATTTGCCATTAGCACTGTGTAATGCTAAACGTGAATTAAATGATAAATAATTCGAAAACAGTTTGATTCACAACAAAATCCAGACTAGAAGAATAAAGAAGATTGAGATTATTGGAGAGCAGGGGTATGCATCTTACTGAAAGACTACTCTTTCAAAACATAATCAGTGGTTTGCAATAAATGATTTGCTCTGTTTCACGACTCAGGGATAAATAAAACTATAGCTTGGTAAGGTAAGCTGTCAAGTTTCCAAGCATTGACATGTTCTGTTCTGGAAAACTGCGTCATTCGTAGTATAGACGTTGATAAAACGTTTATTGTAACAATACATCATTTATGTATTTACGCATTTGTTCATTCGTTCATTCATTTATTCTTCCATTCATTCATTCTTTCATTCATTCATTCATTGATACGACTCCTTCGCAACTATTCCAAGGTAACGATTCATTCAAAACCTATTCCTAATGTTATAAAGGTGTTACCATATGCACGGGCATTGAAATGTCACCATGACAACTCCACCATGGTAACAATGTGAAACCAAACGGATATCCTCACCTATCAAAATTCACTTCTATGCTCCTTGTGATTCAGAGAAAATAATACATATTTACGCTGTTACATATCGTCTAATGTTATAAAGACAAAGATCTTAAACAGAGCTTTATAAAGCGTCTCAAATTGAGATCGAATACTTCCAAGCAGATCGCATTGTTTCAAAAATGATTTGCAAATAGTCCAATTGCATATGCAATCTGTGGTAGTTGTATCTAACAACAATATTTAAAATTTGTTTCATCCCTGTCTCTATTAGACATACTTTTTTCCGAAGAAAAAAAACAAACAAACAAACAAATTAGATTTTTAAAAGCAAGAAGCTATTTCCCATCACTTTAAACATTCTCAAAACCATATTTTAGACAATATGAAAGGTTTAGAAAATATGAACATTTCCCAATGAGGACGTTGGAAAGAGTTCTTAATAAACAGGCTGCAGCTTTGCAGATATTTATTCATTATGATCTCCAAATTATTTTTAATTTTGAGACACTCCGAATGAGCTATGTTATCCTCCACCTATTGTATTATATAGCTCTATCTGAAAAGATCTTATCGATGAGGTCTTTGTGTCTGAATCTCAGGGTCCTTACGAAAACATAACTCTAAGTTTGAACAGGTATAATGCTATATTCCATCACCTAAATAATTTATAAACTGCTTGAAACACATATGCAAATTTACCCTGATGTAATTTAATCTCTGTTTAAGGGCACTCGTGTATGTTGGAAGTCCGTATACAAAATTCATTGCAAGAGGCTGTATCTTTGTTTTCATTTGTTTATTCATTCGTTTAGTTAATCATTCATTCTTCTCTTTCTTGTTTTATCTTTCCTACGTTAATTTCTATCATAAAGTTTGCACAAACATCTTAACTAGATTTGAACCCTGAAAGCATTTCAGATGCATACAATGTGGATAGGAAAACGATCCATTTCCCTATCAGCCTACACAATGGTACGTAAGTATTTATGAGTCTCTTGCCTAGGTCAAGTATATCATGGGTAAATATGATAAGGCAATTTTGATCAAAATGTTTCATGCCATTTGCGGTTTGCCGTTTAAATTAATGGAAAATTTGCAGAAAATACTAATATAAGCATCAGAAAGTTTTAAAGAATTCACGCCTTTACAATGCAACTGAGAATCCGGCATCAAAGAGATTGGATATGTTTTTATAGAAAAGAAAGTTCTAAAATTATTCATGTCGCCCTTATCACTAAGAGACAGACATACGTGGATTAAATAATTCGAAAACAGTGTGATTACTACACACTCTAAAATAAAGTAATATAAAATATTGTGATTATCGGATTTTTACGCTTCTTAATGACAGACTACTATACAAAAACAGAATTAATGGTTTCCATGATTTCCAATAAATTAAATGCTCTGTTTCAGGACATCAAACATACATTAAACTCCAGTTTGATAACGAGAGCTGTCAAGTTTCCAATCATTGATATGTTCTCTCCTTCGTAACTGCGATATTCGTTGTAAAGACTTAGAAAAAAGTTAATTTTAACAATGAAGTATTTAAGTATTTACCCATTTCTTCATTCATTCATTCATTCTTACAGTCATTCAATCTTTCGTTCATTCAATCATTGATTACTACTACTCCTTTGCAACTATTCCAAGGTAACAATTCTTGTAAAGCCCTCACCTGCTGTCGTAAAGGTATTACCATAGACACGAACATGCAGATGTCACCTTGACAACTCCACTAAAGTAATGAAGTGAAATCAAACGGATATAGTCACCTATCAAAATTCATTATAATTTGCGACACTCCTAATAAACTATGTCATTCTGCACCTATATGATTATATAGTTCTGTCTGAAAAGGCTTTCTCGATGTCGTCTTTGTGTCTGAAACAGAGAGTAGTTACGAAAACATTACTCAAACTTTGAACCGGTATAATGTAATATTCCATCACTTAAATAACTCATAAACAAAGTAAATATAATTAGACGATTTAATCAAAATGTTTCATTCCTATTAAGGCTTAAATTAATGCAGAATTTTCCAGAAAAAATTAACATAAGCATCAGAAATTGCACACAAAAATATCACACCATTACGATACAATTAAGCATCCGGCATCAAAGACATTTGATATTTTTCTATATAAAGGAAAGTTCTAAAAATCTTCATGTTGCCCTTATCACTAACAGACAGACAGACAAGTCCTTTGAAAAAGTCAAATTTTCTACATACATAAAAAAAATCCCCACGATTTAACACAGGCAAGAAACAAAACAATGAATCTCGCTTTTTAATTTATTGTCAGGCTCAAAACACTCAAGTTCACCAAGAAATCAAAAGACATTTTTAAAATACTCATAATCAATGGGCTGCAGTTTTGAATTATAATATTCACTCATTCTTTTGTACCAGAAGGTTGTGTGCAGTTTATTTCGAAACCTAAACCTGTTGTTATACATGTTGTGACATAAAGTGCACAGTTAATCAAATTTCACCCTTTCAGGCAAAGTACAATACAAAATCACACCAAACGGACATTGATCCTTATCAACATTTGCATTTCTTGGCCACATTAATCTCAAAAAGGTAAAACTTTACCAGAGTTAATAAATTTCGTCTGATGTTTAAGGTTTAAATATCTTTAAATCTATTGTTGTTTGTTCGAGGAGGAGGGGGTGCGGGGGTTAAAAAGGGCATCTCAAGCCAAGATCGTATACTTACCGAAAGAACACACGTCATTTTTGCAATAAATTTTATGAAGTAGTTGGGAATACTTGATTCGTTTCATACATAAAGTGTAAACTTATATATGAAACTTTTAATATATATTTATTACAGGACAAAATTTGCACTATCAATACGTAGCTAAAACGACGTATGTCTTAGAATTCATATTTTACAACAAAACTGGAGGAACATTTATGATAATAACCGATAAAGATTAAACGTGAATTAAATGATAAATAATTCGACAACAGTTTATTTAATCACTTAATTCAATATAGAAGAATACAAAAGAGTCTGATTATTGAATCGTTTTATGCCACTTACTGACAGACTATTCTTCAAAAACAAACTCAATGGTTTCAAACTCTGTTTCATAAATGCAACCATATATTAAACTAGTGTTTAATAAAGTGAGCTGTAAGGCTTTCAAGCAGCAGCATGTTCTCTCCTTGACGATAGCAGTATTCTTTGTTAAGTCGAAGGATTATTATTATTATTATTATTATTAATATTATTATTATTATTATTATTTTTATTATTATTATTATTATTATTATTATTATTATTATAGTTTTTGTGTCTGTCCTTTTTCTCAGCCCGAACTTTGTTCAAAACATTTTGATTCTCTGCGTGATATGCACGATAATCGCTTATTTTATTTTTGCTACACAACTTTGTTGGGATGATGGCAACGTAAAATAGATATGTAGTTTACCCATTTTAAGACCGTTTACCAATTTTCTTCTTCTTTCTATCTTCTATTGTTTATTCCTGGCTTGTATATTTCCCGTCATTCAAGCATGTAGGAGTCAATAATGTTTCTTGTCTTTTGTGTGTAGTGTTTGTTTTGTGGCTGTAAATTCCTTTATCACCTGACGAAGAGCTTGTTAAGATTGAAATGTTGGGAAACTGTTTTTTCATTTGCGCCGTTATCAGTTCGGGTGTCAATATATATATATATATATATATATATATATATATATATATATATATATATATATATATATATATAACTAGGTCTTGAACACTTCAGTCCATTTTCTACTGGTACACAGTTACCCACTTATTCACTGGTTTAGTCATATGCGCTAATATACTGTTATGTTAGGAAGAAACAATCACAAATGGATATTACTACGGTTCTATAGCAACTATTTCAAGATAACTAGTATTTAGTATCTCGTACTGTCGTAAATGTGTTAGCATGGATACGGGCATTTAAATGTCACAATGTCAGCTCCACCCTGATAATAAAGTGAAACTAATCAGATATCTACGCCTGTCAAAATTCAGTTTTGTACCTCAAGCGACGCAAAGAAGACAATTAATATTTAATAGGAGCTATTACGCGTCGTCTAGTGTTTCAATGATTAATATCTTGAGCATAGTTTTGAAAAGCGTCTCAAATTCACATCCAATACTTCACAATACCTCATTCTATTTTTAAAAATATTTCCAATTTGCCATAAACATTATCTGATAGCATCAACGAGATATAATATTTGTATTTTTTTTAAAATTAACAAACTTATTTCACCCCTATCTCTAATATAAAGACTAGTTTCCGAAAGACTTAAACTATTAAATAAGCAGAAAGCTATTTCTGTCACATTGAACGATATAAAAGCTACATTCTAAAAAAATATTGAAATTTCTCCATGGAAAGTTATCTTCTATTTTAAAATTCAGTACATGTTGTAAAGTCGTGAGACAGTTTTAAAGGGTTCATAATAAATAGGCTGCAGATTTGTATCTATTTATACACCATAATTTCAAAATATTGACAGTTTGCGACACTCCTCATAAACTCATGCGGCACCCATAATATTAGTTGTATGCATCTCATAAAGTTCTTTCCGATGTCCTTCTTGCCTGTAAAACAGAAAGTACTCCTGTAAATATAACCCAAACTTTACAAGAATCAAAAGTGATATTCCACAACTTAAACAAGTCAAAAACTGCTTAAAAATATCTGAATAGTTCCTTGTAGAAAATTATTCTCTCCTTAAAGGTACCTGTGTACGTTGTAAGGCAGAAAATTCATTACAAACCGTCTGTAGCATTGTTTTCATTCTTTTGTTACATTATTTATTTCATCAGTCATTCTTTCATTTTTTCCTTCCTTCATTCATTTATATATGCCAGAGGGATGGGACAAACATATTAGCCATGTTTCCAATGTCAGGGAGCGCTTCACATACATATAAAGTGATCACTCAGACGACCAGTTTTCAGGTCAAGGCATTTAAGGAAATCAAGCGTACATAGCCATACTTAAACATTGATGGTCGTGCCAATGTCAAGTAATTAGACTTTGCGTGAATATTATAAGGATATTTTAATTAAAATTGGTTCATACCTCTTACCGCATAATTAAATTGAAACCTTTTTAAAGGCAAAACAAATTTAAAAATAATATACGAGGTATGAAATTTCGACTGACGTTTTAAGGATTCACATCTAATTTTATTTTCAACAAATGCGTCTGAAAACAATATCGTATACTATACTTCCAATGAGAACAGAATTCTTTTGGGTAATAAATGTTATATTTTGTAAAGCTTATTTAATTCGTTTCATACATCAACTGTAAACTTATATCTCTAACAGACAAGATATATTTATTATAGCAGAATAATTATACTCTCAATACCTAAGTAAAAAGATGTATGTTGTTAGAGAATTAAAATTGTATAACCAAGTTGCGGGTGAATTTACAAGTATAACCTGGTTAAATGCAACTATTCCAAGGTAACGATTCTTTTAAAGCCCACTCTGAATGTCGTAAAGGTGGTAGCATACACACGGGCATTCGTACAGGCATTCAAATGTCACCATGACAACTCCACCACGTTAACAAAGTGAAACTACAATATATTATCGCCTATCAAATTTCAACTTTGTTCTTTGCATGACGCAGACACAATAATAAATATTTATCAGGGTCTATTACATATCGCCTAATGTTTCAATGGTTGATACCTTAAACATACTTTTCGAAAGTGTCTCAAATGTGCATCCAATATTTCCAAACAGATCTCATTCTATTTAAAAACACGATTTGCAATTTGTTATGAACATTGTCAAATGGCATCAACGAGATGTAATAATTGTCTCTCAAAAGACATAATTAACAAATATTATGTCAACCCCATCTCTAATATTTTAAATATTCACAGTTTGTGACATTTCTACTAAAATCATGCCGCACCTGTAACATTCGACCGACCTACTTCAATAAGTCTTATTTGATGTCCCCCTAGTCTTTGAACATAATGTACTCCTGTAAATATAAGCCAAACTTTAAGCCAATATAGAGCTATATTAAACTTAAACAAGTCATACAATATATGTTTTAAGGGGTCACATCGAATGTTTTTAAACAAATGTATGTCACACCAAGATCGTATACTTCAGATGAGAACACATCTTTTTTATTTTTTTTAAAGCTTATTCACTTCTTTTCATACATCAAGTGTAAACTTATATCGGAAACTGAGAAGATACATTTATAACAAGATGAAATTTCTACTATCAATACCTAGATAAAACGAGGTATCTTGTTAGCGAACTGAAATCTTATAATGAGGTTGCAGGTGAATCAAAAAATATAACCGGTAAATGGTCGTGGAATATTTCACCCAAAAAAGATTAATGTACACAAATCTTTTGACTCACATCGTCTCAAATGAAAATTATATACACCCAGAGAGAATATACATCTTCTTTTTGGACTAAAGATTTGAAAAACCTTATGTCCCTCGTTTCAATTATTCGGTGTAGCCTAAAATCACAAGCTTAAAATAAATCCATATTACAAACAATAAACCTTACTACAGGTGCCCAGGGAAAATGACACCATCTGTTTTGAGCGCATTCAAATATTATAAGCACGTTGTATGACTTCAAAGCCTAACCAGTAAATACTTGTGAAAAACTTTACGACAAGAAACGATTAATGTCAGACTGAATTAAATGATACATAATTCGAAAACAGTTTGACTCACTTCACAATCCAGAATAGAAGAATAAAGAAGATTGTGATTATTGTAGAGCAGGGGTGTGCATCTTACTGAAAGTCTACTCTTTCAAAACATAATCATTGGTTTGCAATAAATGATATACTCTTTTTCACGACTTCAGGCATAAATTACACTTTAGCTTGGTAAGGTAAGCTGTCAAGTTTCCAAGCATTGGAGTGTTTTCTTCTTTAAAACTGCGGTATTCGTGATAAAGACGTATAAAAAGGTTTATTATAGCCATACAGCATTTATGTATTCACCCATTTGTTCATTCATTTATTCATTCTTACATTCATTCATTCTTTCATTCACTCATTCATTACTACGACTCCTTCGCAATGATCCCAAGGCAACGATTCGTTTAAAGCCCACTCCTAAAGTTGTAAATGTGTTACAATATACACCGGCATTCAACGTCACCATAACAACTCCACCCAGGGTAATAAAGTGAAACCAAACAGATGTCGTCACCTATCAAAATTCACTTCTGTGCTCCTAGTGATGCAGAGGATATAATAAATATTTACCACTCTGTTACATATCGTCTAATGATATAAAGACAAACATCTTAAACAAAGCTTTTAAAAGCGTCTCAAATTGAGATCGAATACTTCCAAGCAGAACGCGTTGTTTCAAAAATTATTTGCAAACAGTCCTGAGTTTAATCCAAGGACATACACAATCTGTAATAGTTGTAGTTTTCATCACTTTAAGCATTCTAAACAACACGTTTTAGAAAATATGAAAATTTCCCTTTCGAATGTTATTCCAAATTATTTTAAATTTTTGAGACACTCCTAATGAGCTATGTCATCCTGCACCTATTATATTATATAGCTATATCTGAATGGGTCTTCTCAATGAAGTCTTTGTGTCTGAAATAGAGGGCTCTTTCTTGTCTAAGAAGCACCTATGTTTCATTTAAATTAGCCCTTGAAAATAAAACTGAAAAAAAAAATGTCCACGCGCACATTCTGGTGCATATGTAGTAAAGCATTGCCATTATACACATTCATAGTGACTATAAATGCAGACATGACGGTTTTCATAACTCAACATATACATTATTACGAACTAGGCATTCAAAATGTACTAACTTTTTCACTACTGCAACTGTTACCCGGTTGCTTACTTGTTCAGTCACAGGCACTGAGTATATCAAGACTCAACCACGAACAGCCATTTTTATTTCTCTTTTGCAACTATTACAATATTATATTTCTGTTGAAAATCCCTCGTGCTGTCGTAAAGTTGTTACCATGGACAAGAGTATTCAAATGTTTCATTGACACCTTACCTACGGTAGTAAAGCGAAACCAATTCGGCTATCACAGCCTATAAAAAATCACCTTTGTGCATGCAATGATGCAGAGAAGATAATAAATAAATGTAAACGGTCTATTACATTTCGCCTGATGTTTCAAAAGATAAAAGTCTTAACATAGTTTTGAAATTGAATTCAGATTCGTCCAAATAGAACGCATCGTATTAAAAAGTATTTACAATTTGTCATGATCTTAATCTAGTGGTATCAGTAAGACATGATAGTTGTATCTAAAACTATATTATTAAATCGCGCCTATCTCTACCATACCGACTAGTTTCCGAAGAAAACCTAAACTTTTAAATAAGCGTGAAACTATTTTGCTACCACTCTAAACATTATCAAAACTATAATTTGAAAAACATTAAATTTTCCCTTAGGTTCAGTTTTTATGCTTGGAAGAAACCGTTTATCTTGAAAGATTTAAATGATTCAATACACTTCAATATTTGTCCGTTTTCAATTAGGAGACGGATTTTCTTTTAAACTTATGATGAATAAAGGTTCGCTGATAAGTTAGTATTATCTTAGCAATTTTGTCTACAACTTATCAAAGAAAGTCTAGTGCCTATCGTGGGCGCCATCAATTAAGGTCTGATACTATTACATAACTTGGTAAGCATATATTATGATTCAAAGAAGAGATCGTTGAGTTACAGAACTATATTGATACTTTAATGAAAATATGCAGGGGTACAACCAAGTAGTTCATATCTGATTTGACACAGATATGTATCGCCATTACCGTCACAAAGCCATGAGATTAAATTTCTGGATAGAATAAGGGTTATAAAGGATGCAAATGCTTACTCAGTTGCCTTCATTACATCAGCAATATCTATATTTATTGCAAAATGTTTTTATGATTTTTAGATAGGTTAATTCCCAAAATAATTACTTTCGATTTTTACGTACATACTTATTAAATTAAAAATAAATACAAAAAAGAGAATTTTTATCTTTTTATTATCAACGATGGCTTTCCGCTCCTCATTTATATCTACTGTGTTTGACGGAATAAAAGACATTCAAGGTTAAACAAGACTGTCCTTTAATAACTTGGCTGATTCAGTGTCATTTTTATAACTCCGATGATCATATCATCAAGGTCCTAGGGTAAACGTTCCGTAAATATATGCTGTCAGAGTTGCATGCATCGATCCTGTTTCGTGAATTTCACAGCATGTTTCGTTGTATACAAGCTTTGTTGTGGCTATATAACAACCAACATCAACCTCTTGCAAACATGAATCAATAGGTTTAATGGTTGCGCGGAAAGTAAAAAATGACGGAGAACAACTGTAGACAATAGTTGACACTTGATTGGAATCTTCCATATTTACAAATCTATTTTTCTTACCACTGTTTTATTAGACAGTGATTTGTGTCAATTGTGAAAGTAAATATTCAATTCAATTTTGTAAAAATAATTTAATTGCAAAGACTCCAAATCAATGCAAACACTCGCCTTGAGTGCTAACATTAATGCTTGAAAAAAGGACACTCCTAATCATACTACGAAACAGATTTTATTGTAAACTGGTTAGATGTTCAAATTTGTTTAAAATTAGCTTTCACAGCTGTCGCCGATAAGAATAGTGTTAAAGCTATCATAGTACAATATATTTTGTGCATGACTTAATATTGAATTAACCATATTGCGCATAACTAAAAATTACTGCAGACCTTGAATTCCTGTCTGAGATCCAAAAATGTGGTTTACTTTAGGATACGTCCACAATTATTAGGAAGTGAATGCTACAATGGTTTCAAATATGCACTGATTTATACATTTAAGAACATTAATAATTGATGATGGTATCGAACAGGGCAAGTATGATAGAATGCCATAAAGATACAAAAAAAGAAAAATAAGAGAAACTGATATAGACAAAATCCTTATTACAAAAGATAAGTAAAATCATGTTTATACAAGCTTTGTACACAAAAATCTATGTCTTAAAATATCATCCAAATAAGTACAACTGTTGACATATGCAAGCACATGATAGTTAAGAAGTACAGAGGGAGGGGATGGTAATTTGGAAGATATTGACTGAAAAAACACAAATACCAATCATTCTGTATTATGTATGATATCATTCTCAAATGCGTAATGTCCACATGTCTTTAATAACTTCCTTAAGCCTGCAATAGATAGACATATCAATGACATCTCAAGCAAAGCCAAAATTGCTAAGAAATAAAGCATAGGGTGACAAATGTAGCCCAACGTGACACTGACCCAACTTACAATTTAAATAGTCTATGTATATATTAAATGACTAAGGCGATAGAACACCTCTCTCTTCATTGGTTACATGAAAGGAATTGGATGCTGTACTTTTCCAACGCACATAGTGCAAATGTGTGCCATACCAGTGAACTAGGATATGAACTATATAGACAGGTATTTGGTTGTCGAGTAACTTATTAAAGTGTCCACTGATTGACTCTATCAAATGCCATACTAGCCTGCAAACACATGTGCTAAATAATAGTTGACTCTTTTCTTTCACGGAACAGAGGCATAAGTCTGTTGAGTATTGTTCTTGCAACAAGATTGATTATCAGAAATATGATTTCACATCGTTGTAGTACCATACATTCAAATGTTTTCAAAATAATTTTCGTGAGAGCTATGGGCCAATAATTATTTTTATCTGCCAAGTTACCAATTTTACTTTTCAATAGCTGAATAATTGCAACGTTTGTCAAATCATCTGGAATAATGTTATTTACAAACATACAATTAAATAAAATCATTAGAAGAACATGGCGTCTATTATCTAAAAATTTAAAATGTTCCACATATACAAATTTTAACCTGGACATTTTCCCCACTTTAGTTTAGCTAAGGCACATTCGATCTCAAACAATTAGATCAGTTCAATAAAACTAGAAGGCGGCTTGCATACTAAAAGAACATAATCCTTATTTGGATCGTTTTAACACTTCAGAGTAAGGATTCAAAGTTATTTTTCGACATGTTGCATATCTTATTATGGACATGGTTCCGATCTCTGAAAATTGATAGCTTATTGGATATTGTAGTAGTATTTTATTTAACTTCCTTCCAGCATTCATGTTAGTCTAAATTTTCAGATTTAGTTGTAAGCGCTTCTGCTTAATGTTTTAATTCTTCCTTCTTACATATTCTATGGGCATTCTCAAATCGAGCTATAGTTTGGCTCATTAGATCACTGTTGGGCCAATGACGAGGTTTACCGTTATCACGCCAAATCAGGTATGTACTTCGTGCATAGTCGTGTAATTCTTTGACACACTCATTCCAGCCTGATATAACACGGTGACCAGGTTTCGATTTTCTCACTAAGTATTTACCAGAGATGGACAAAGTTGTTACTATATCTGTATAAAACCCATTAATCTGTTGCACATGCACAGGATTACTACAGCCATTATCATCACAGACCGCTACAAATAAAGACCTCAATCTTGTTTAATGAGAATGCAGGTGTTTGAGTATTATTCAGTTTTTCGTCGAAAGTGAGGGCTGACCAGTTAATGTTGTATTTCAAATTTTAGAGCCCACGTGAATGTCAATCAAGACCGGGAAGATAGGTCAACAGTGATAGTCATCAGAGAAGGAGGAGTAGAGTATGTAAAGGTAACTGTTCATAAATATAGAATACTACATAAGCGTGGTGATTTACAATTGCAAGATATCGAGGTTGCCCTTGTTACACAGTAGAGCAACGAGTTTCTCTATTGCAATGTAAATTTGATTTATTCAAAGAAGTGTTGACATTTCTGCATGAAACTGAAAATCCGCGTCGTTTCGTAATGTTGTGGGTTGGAAATGCAGGTTCATAAAGGTACACATTTATTGATAGTTTGCCTCACTTTCTTACCACGTAAATTGTGGTAATTCTCATTGTTGGCCTTTGAATCGTGCTATTTAAATATTCAGTAAGTTTCTATCAAGTTTTGGTGGTTATTTGTTTATTTCCACAGTCATTTGTGCACACTTCTTTTTCTAATTTAGACAGGCAGACATTTATATAGATAGATATATAAAAAAGAAATTACAGAAGTTAACGTATATCCATGTAAAATGTTCTGGGAGAGTGCGGACTATTTTAGATATAGTGACGTAGAAAGGTTTTAGTAGAAATAGCGTGCAAATTGGTGGGTTGTATGTACTTTATGACTCTTGATATACATTTGACGCAAACATTCTTTTCGGGAAAAATACATATAGTGTTCGTACTGCAAACGGTCATCGTTATGTGATAATATTCCGCATATATATAAATAGTAAATTACTCAAATTACGCTATCCATGAGTTCACGCAAAATTTCCATATCGCACAGAAAGACTGGCTCTTTAAATAAGCAGTAAAGTCCTCTATTTGTGTCTCTCGTGAATGGAGCAATAAATCCTAGACTGCTTCTCGCCAGCATAAGTACGTCACACTTGCTGAGGATGTCCTGTTCGATAATCACCCTTTTAAACGCTTCACAAGATCGTGTTCATTCCATCTGTTCAATTGTACCCGCCGTCTGACAAATCTGGTCTCGGAAGAGTTTCTTTGCCTCAAGGTTTGTTTCCTTCGAGTCAGTGGCTTTATACATTTGCATTTGAAAACATCGTTGTATCTGTGCAGAAAATTCCATATAATCTGCATTTCATATGTTGCGGCCCTAACCAAGTCCACACCTTTGATACCCATTATGATATGAGCACACACTAGTGTCAGATTCTTGACATTTTTAGACAACAGGTTCGTCACAATTTTCTGTGTTTCGTTATTGAGTTTGTAAACATGTCTCAGTATGGATCCATACACCTTGCCAAGGGAGTATTTGTGTATCCACGGTATCTTATGTGCTGCCAGTTTATTCCTTCTTATAATTGTCATATAATCTTGTGCAGTATGAAGGTATATTACATCATCTGGACATAATTGATCAAAATCAACAGATTCAATCATCCGGTGATGACGGAAATTCAGTATATGGTCATTAAACATGTAAAAGTCTCTCTTACATAGGCGGTCCACTTCTTTGTTTACTATCCGGTTGACCTTATTTGGAGCAAGAAAATTCTCGAATCGGCCGGGGTTGGTTCTATACATTCCAAATTTTCTGTCAGCTAAAAAAGATATGAGGTATGTTGTGACAATATTCCTTTGTCTCCCCAACCGTAGCATTGGTCCTTGTCCACACAGGTGTCAGTTAGATAGCGTTCGGGGTTACTGATAAGTGGCTCATTGGTATCGTATCTCATTTTGAATTTTTTATTTCAAAAGTTAAAAAAATTGTACAATATATATGAGCCGTGAACAAGTTATTTGAAATTGTTGGCGGAAATGAAGGAACATATTAAAACCCATAAATACTGATATTTAAAAAAAATTCAGTACACAAAGGCATGAAAAGCAAATGATAATTAAAGAAAACAAGATAAGTGAAATTGCGCAGTCTTGACATTTTGCACATTTATCTAGCAACAACTTCAAAGATAACACTGTTACGAAAATGTTTCCAACTACTCAAAATAAGTCTTTGTTATATATTGACTCTTTCATAATTGTCTTTTCTAAAATTGTTTATAAGATATAATCCTTTCCAACGTTTATCATGAGAGAAACATCATTATTAATCAGATCATACGTTTACAATTATATAGCTGAAAATCGAAAGACGCAAACTTCTTGTTTAACTTGTACTGCATTGTAAGAAATTGTAAATCTTTACATTTCATTTTGTATCATTCTACATTATTGTGCATACATGCATTATTATATATGAGAATGCAAATTTCAGCAATTTGTTGGTCATTTTTGTTAACTAGTGGCAATGTCGACAGTGACCTTGATATATTTAAATTTATATGCGAACAGTATGATGCACAAAAGAAATCAAAAATATAAAAAAAACACCGCATTCTTCTCGTGTTCTTGTTTTATGCACTTGTCACCAAATTTATAAATATTGTTTCATTAAACTTTCAAACATTTTTTGTACCCAATATTCCTTATTAGATATTGCTTATTACTTTGAAGATATTCTACAGGTATTGAATCACATACACACGTACAGCAGTTACGTTAATTACGCCATTGTAAAGTGCATTTTAGCATAGTTCTGGTAAAAAGATAGAGTGTTCAATAAAACTATATTTATAAAAACAGTATATGTGAAAGACTTTATTTTGCGGTGTCTACAATTATGACCTAACTTCTACGAATAAACATGAGTGTCACTATCTTAGAAGTATTGTTCATTACCATTCAGCATGTTTCAATTTGTTGGTAGTTGTTTAGGAAATAATATTTCATTTCCCTTGTTTCGGGGCTGTATATTAACTATTTTCAAAGCAACATTACTGAAATAAGAAAGAAAACTTGACACAGCAATTAAACAAAGTGGAACCTAAAAAATAAAACCAACTATACGAGGCCAAAACTCATGGAAAGTCGACAATGGCGGACGGAAAAGAAAATCATATTTGAATTAGTAAACTGGAAACATTTAGATGCAGGATTTGTCAATTTGGCATCTCTGCATTTGTTTACCCTCTTCAACTAGTCAATCAAAATTTCTACTCGATGCATGGCAACAAAGTATGGATAATAACTGATTAAGCTTAATGGAGCACTCTATTTATGAAGAAAAAAAATGTAGGAAATTGTTGTCCTTGTAAAAACACAACTATCTGACCCACGAAGTATATGCTTGAGCCAGTAACGTAGTAAGAAATTCTGCTCCTATCCCCGGAAAAAAATTTTTGGGGCCCCCTCGCAATAAAAATGTTGTTTGATGGGAATTGTGGCCTGAGCCTCCCCCCCCCCCCCCCTGCCCTAACCACTGCAGTTATTACGCTACTGGTTTGAGCTTACACAGATAATCGAAGTCAAACTTTTAGATTTGAATAGTGGCGAAGTCGTTTTTGAGTTCTATAAATAGCACACTGAGAATCTGCATTAATATTTGAACACCTACAGCTCTTATGGTAGTAGCTGATGACTCAATGGAAGCATGAGCGAAACGAAGACCTACATCCTAGAAGAAATGTGTCTTTTGGGAAAAACCTGCTTTACAAATGTAACTGAATCTATCTAGAGAACGGAGAAAGAAAAATATCAGAAAGTTCAACAGATACAACGGAGCTAGACGCTACACACCTATGTAAAATGGCTTGAGAGAAAGAGTATCCATGCATTCTAACATGATTTCCAGTCAATGTTTGCAGCAACTTTAAATCGCAATGACGTTTTCACATACATGAGTGACGGTGGAATGGATATGCATTCATTATGACAGATAAAGTTATCGTTACTGGAAATGAAAGTGTAGAGTGAAAGGGGTAGGGGTGGTGGTGGCATATAATATCTCTATTATGACTTGTAATTGTGTGCATTACTGCATGGTATCTACATAACAAAAATTGCTTTCTAATGTCAATAATGCTGTTTAATTCAGAATGCAGATAAATACACTCTCCCACTCCCTCCCTCTCCCTCCCTCCCTCCCTCCCTCCCTCTCTCTCTCTCTCTCTCTCTCTCTCTTGCTTCACTATACAAACAAAACAAAATTAAACTATTGTAATGTCATAAACTTAATTCTTGATGTAATGTCACATTGTTGCAGCAATAATTTTCGTGTGTGTGTGTGTGTGTTTAAGAGAGAGAGAGAGAGAGAGAGAGAGTGCAGTCATAAATAGTGCACTGTGCTGTATTATTTTAGGCATTTCATATAGAATAATTTAGAATGCCAATACTTGACAGATAGCTTGCTCCAAGTAGCTAAATTAGGATGGACATGCATTGCATATATATTTATTTTTCTGTAAATGAAAAATATAATTCTTAGCTGACAGCAGCAGCAGCAGAATATGATGTTATTATTATTATTATTATTATTATTAGTCCCTGCAATATGCATTGGTTGTTAATTGCTATATTTCTTTTCGTGGTCATTAGTTGTATATACCTCACAACCATTTCTTTTCCAGTTGAAGGCAAAATAGCAATTTATATTTTATGAAAACTTTAAAGATAATTGGAATAAGATATTAATTGAGTAGATGGAAAATAATGCTTTAGCTATAGTTTCTTTGCATATAGTTGTGATAGAATTAGTATTGAAAATTAAAATCAAAGTCTTGTCAATATAGTTCATGTGTGTAGTTATTAGTGTGTAGTTATTATTTATGTCTTTAAGTTTAAATATATGTAAATTTGTAATCGGTGTTTCTCATGTCATGAAATGGCTGTTTCAAATATGGTGTACTTTGTCAAACAATCAAAGATTTCTTTCTCTAAGTATTGATAATATTTTAAATCTTTTCATTTTTATAATTGACAGTCATAATGTTAAATAAGTCCCAAAAATTTAACAATATATTTAATCCCTGTGCATTTTAAAAAGGTGGGGATTATGTTTCTTACCTGCCTGTCTGTCTGTCCATCCATTAGCAATGTAGTGTATCTCCATTGAAGATGCAAACTTGAAACTTTGGGATTTTATTGGGAGTGGTAATTAGGTGTGCACATTGGTTTTAAGATTTTAATATTACCATTGGGAATAAAAGGAGGGTCTGGGATATTGTTTCTTTTTTAAATTTCAATATTTTATATATGAAAAGGCATGAAACAAAATTAGAGATATATCCAGCACAGACCTGGGTTGTGTCCCTGGGGTTGTGAACTTTTAAGATTCCTACTCCACGTATGCATTTAATGGGCATGAGGGGATAAATGCACAAGTGCATCCAATACGTGTCTTCTTGAAGAAAATGTAGAATCTGTGTACATATATACTTGTACAATTTTCTACCAAATCTTCCAAAATTATTCTTCTTTGAAGGTTTGCTGAAACCAGCCTATTGGCAGGATGATATTTTACAAAGTTTACACATCGGAACTAGATGATGAATTGCCGTCTTTTCATGAAGGCCAAGGTCACAGATCAATGTTAAATTTACTTTGAGTGTGTTGTGTTACGACTCAATGGTCTAAGAAAACTGTAACAGAAAGAAAGTGAAACCAACAAATCAAGTAAAAATCAACAATCAATTTATTTCTAGATAATTAATATAAAAATCAAAAGACACTTACAGTAACGTGAATTAAAATCCAAATAATCCAATAATCCTAAGTTTCCTAATCACAAGTCCTAAATATAGAATGTTCCGAGTGAATTACTGTATCCTTAAATGTGCTGATGTGCCAATAGTCATTAATGTCCTGATGTGCCTGTAGTCTTTAATGTGCTGATACGCCAAAATGAAGTATTCCAGAATATCTTTGAATAAGTTCACATAAATCCCCAAATCATCAATTCAAAATCCAAAATTCAAAAGTCTATGACCACGTTTATAATCCAATGAATATTTTAAATAATTCCTCTCTCAGAATTTGGAATGATTTTTCACAACTATAATGGCTCTTTAAAGACTGATGGTAAGATCGAAACTGAAAACTGTCCAGTAAACATGGTATATATAACATTTGAACCAATAAAATTATTTTCATGAAACTTTAGTTTGTCATATATCTGGACTTGACAGTGTCAAGCGTATTCAGACATACCCCTTGCCCCTCAAGGTCAAGGTCAAAAACAAGGTAAAATGTAAGTCAGTTGCATATTTTATTATCCAGGATGTCACTTTAAACCCATTAAGATCATTATTTTAATTAAAGTTTACCCAGCTCCACACCTTATCATGCAGCTAGCAGGATTTTAGCTCAGATGTCAATGTCAATGGAAGGAAAAAGGTCACAAGATGGGCATATAATGTGTTCTGTGGTACTCTTGTTGCTTAAGGCCTCAAAGTTGTGTCACATCTCACTGTTTTGGTGCTACCTTCAAGATCAAAAGCTAACTCGGGTTGGGGGTGGGGTATTCTGCAGGCTTTTACTTACCGATACATATATGGATGGGCCTTCAACATATGTGATATTGATGTGACATTCTTGGTGTTATGAGTATTTGCGTCTTAGCCACCTTTGTCGTAGAATTTTCACTAGCTTTATGTGCATGAGGTTACAGCGGTATTGAGTTTAAAATGCATAAAAAGCATGCAAACATGCTGCTTTTCCGAAGATTTGTTTTAAAAAAACTTTCTATAACTTCAATATTATACACACTTTGGAGCCAAAGAACTCTTCACATTAATATTTTGTGAAATAGGCTAAGAGAATGAGAAGTGTTACAACTGCTGGGAACTTCACAGAAAAGTGATACATGGAACATATATAATCACACTTTATTGATTTGTCATCTGTCCTGAATGAATTTGGGGAGCGACAGAATCTTAGTTTCCATTACAACAAGATCATAGATATACTTTTGGGAAAGTTTTGTTATATAGAAACCATTTAAACTCATAGCAACCAGGTGGAATATATATTTTTCACATCTCAAAAAAAAAAAAAAATGCACTGGTCATAATCAAGGGATAGGAGGACATATTTGTCGTGACATGATCTACAAAAAAATGCGTGTCCCTTGGTTTTGGTGGCAGCCAGGTGAGAAATATAATTTTGACATGAGCTAGAAAAACACTTCTTTTTATGGTATCAAACTTTCAGGAAACGTTCCATGTAACATATTCTAGTCAATGGAATTTCGCATAGCCTCCACATCAACGATTTTTGTTGGGTTTTTTTTGTTTTTTTTTTTGTTTTTTTTTAAATTTTTTTTACATCTACCAGGTGGAAAAGATATTTTGACATTTTAAAACTACGTCAATACTTTGGCAATTTAAATCAAACTTTATAAATTTAAAAAAAAATAAAAATTGTACAATCTAAAATTGTCTTTGAGCCTATTTTAACCTGCGAATTGCTATTATATTTTACTTTGAGTTGAATGTGAGTCACACGGGCATTAGATGGCTTATACAATGCACTTCATTTTTAAAAAAGGAGGCAAACTTGAATAATGGTCATAATTCAAGAGATGCGTCATTTACAAAATATTTCCTTTTTATACTGTCATGTCAATAAGAATGTGGCACATGGGATTATTCTTTCCATATGTATGTGTCCATCTACATGTCTTCCTTGTTCATGCTATAACTCCTATACTGCTGCACTTATTAACATAAAATGTGCACTATAGGTGAACATGGGATGAACATCTGTTGTACACCAACACTGTGTCACTGTGAATCACTTTTCTATGATTTTTTGAGAACTAAAAAATGATTAAAAATTGTGTCTAAGCAATTCGACTACGTTTTCATCTAGTGTCACCAAACTTGGACTAAAGGTGTATCTTACGATGGATGTGTGTTGCTTAACACAGCTAAATTGCACGGATCTAATTTCCAGGGTGTACTAAAAGTGCTTAAAAATTGTGTCCATCCTTCCTGTTTGGACTGTAACTCCTATATATTAATAGATTTTTACATAAAACTTGCACTGTGTGTGCGTATTGAGATGAACATATGTTACACAACAAAAACTGGGTCCCTGTATCCTCCTTTCTGGAAGTTATTAATAACTGCTTTAAAATTTGTACTCACGTTAGAATTATAACACCTAAACTATTGTAACCAAACATATACTGAGCGTTAAACTTATGTTATCCATGTTTCAAACCAACATTGAGTCACTATAACATACTTTTCAGCATTTGTTTCAAATTGCTAATAAAGACATGTGTTCATCCTCTCTGTCAGAGCTGCATTCTTTAGTTCGCTACATATGTTGACATTAAACGTTCCCCTTTTATGTATCTTGGGATAGGCTGGGTATGTGTCGCGCACAAACTCTGGATAACTATGAATTACTCTTTAGTATATAAACGTGGTGACAATTATATATTTACTCAAATTCCTATACTTCTCCATTTATTGCTATAAACATTGCACTATGAAGGAATATTAGAATTAAAACATTTCACACATTTCCAGGATTTTGAACACAACTGAAAGGTGGTGTCTGTGCTCAATTATAGCACCTTTTAGCCTAAGAATTACACTTAGAATGCATCTTAGAATGAAAACATTTGACATTAAAACTGGGTCACTATGACTACGTTTTCAGGATTTTGAATACTACAAAAAAAATTGGTGGATGTGTGTTCAAATTAGACGACCTTTTAACCTATTATCACCAAACCCGCAAGACAACTGCATATAGGAAATCAGTTATGTCCCACACCAAAAATGGGATGCTGTGACCTACAGTATATGGTTAATTGGCCACTCTCAACCATACTGACTGATGTCACAGAAGTGGAGGTTAGCTTGTAAGCTTCTGCACACTAACAACTCTAGCTTACTAACAACTCTAGCTTTTACGAGTTAGACACGAAAGAGAAATGTATCAGATGCAGTCGCACCAGTACAATTTCATCAAATTAAATTTATCAAAGCTAGGAAAAAACATGAACAACACAACTAAGTTGTGCAACTAATGGGTCTAAACTGTATAGGATCCTCTGATTCAACAATTCCATTCAAATTTCACAACTATTGAGTCTAAACATTCTAGAGTCCTTTGCTGACACAATTACCTTCAATTTGTTCAATGTATTTTTATTTTTGAGATAAAAACGACTTTAGTACTTTAAATGGAATTGTACTTTGTGGCCTAGATTTTTGTGCAGCTTTTGATGTCAGGTTCCACCCTGTCTCTAAATTTCCGGCATGCATTATTATGTTCATTGAATGAAAGGTTAAATAATGACCTTTAACTTAATAATCTTTTCAATTTATATATAAGGAATTTTCTTTGTTTCTAAGAAGCTTATTAAAAATGGGTAGAACGGAAAAGGGTAGATTATTTGGTAAAACTTATATGTGTTTAGTTTTTCTTACAAAAGAGTTTGCATTACTCTTGGCACATCCAGAACAACTCTAACGGATATCCTACTATTTATTTTACTTAACATAAACTGATAAAACCCAACAAATTCTATATTATAGACTCTTATCTTATTGATGTCGAAAACGATACCTTTTTCTTCCACTATATATCCTTCATAATTTAAAAATGGAATCTCTGTATTCGATAATTTGCACTATCATCTCCGATACTATCAAAATATGTTACATATATATCGCTGTCAATCTTGATTCCTTCTTAACCATCAAATACATAGATAGAAGGTTCCTTTAATTATTTCATTTTACGAAAGAGATTGAAAAAAAGAGAGAGAATGTTGTATCGTAAACTTTCACTCAATGACACCTTGAGATAACCCCTACGATCCCATTACACAACAAAACGCATGCTTCAACTATTGTTCCAAAACAGCGTATCAAAACTGCTTTACTAATAGGAGAATACGTTACTATGCATTACTTATTGCAGAAATGAATGTGAAAGCATCAAAATATACTCTCACTAAGCCTATCTGCCATTTGCACCTTAGATTACCATTTTGATGCGTCGCATTACCATATAGCGCGTAGTCAAGCTCTATTTTTAGACGTAGAAACCACTACGTACTTCAAAGCTTTACCATCGTTAAATGCAAAATTTTCCGCCTTTTTACACTGAAAACTAGCTTAATTTTACAATGTTTCGACATTGTGAGTTATACAGAAGCAAACAAACGCAAAGTAAAATTTATGAACATTTATAGAGTAGTGCTCCTTTAAATCCACAAGTTTTTCTTATGAATTGTATTTATGTGATATTTATCATGAAATAGACAGTCCTTTAACATAGCGCGCAATTCCAAAGCTAACAATCGGCAAAGTGTTTGTCTTACGTTTAATAATTATGAGTGGATGATATTTTTGTGTCAGATCAATTCTTCAGGCAAAATAAAACCTGAGCCTGTATTTGCTCCCTCACTCTAGATTGACTTTGAGAAAAAAAGTTTCATCATCAGCCTTTATTTGACAAACGTGTGCTGTTCTTAATATAATGTATAGTTATTTACCAAACTATTGGAATATTATCAAAATTTCTGAAGATTTCTATACATGCCTATTGTTCAGGGGTAAAGCATATAACTACGTAAAGTATTTTTGTCCTGAACTCCATACACACTCAGTATAAAACTAGAAGAACCCACCCACCCCCACCCCCATATATTAGAACCCAAGTTGATTCAGCAAGGAAATAGTTTTTTTCTTCTCTAATTGTAATTCTAATCTGGTTTGCAGAAAAAACCAGGAACAATTTACTCAATGTCTTCAGATAGCCGAAGCCGTTTTAACAACTAAAAGTATAACATTTTAAAAGAGAGAAGATATATTAAATTGGCCGTCATCGACTCATGTTAAAATTTTAAGTTCTCTTATCATGAATGGAATTAAAATTTCAAACGCCTGGCCATCTGCTTTGAAAACTGCAAATGGTAAGTGAGCAGTCCGTGTACTTGTCATATTTCAAACATATTTTGACAAAAGTTTAGTTACAAAAAGCTGCTTTTTCAAGAAAAATGCAAAACCAACATTATATATGAAATTAACAATTTATATCTGTGAGGATAAAACACACATTCACTTATGAAATTTGACTTGACAAAGACCAGTTTCTATGGATAACGTGGAATTCTAATATAAATGTGATACTTTCTCAGCACAGTGTGACGATATCAAAACACCGCATTGTTGCAATGCTTTCGTGTAAGAAAGGAAGAGTTCAAAACACACTTTAGTCATTGATCACACATGCCCATTCTCAGACTTGTGAGATATACACTTCCGGATTTATTGACATTTTTGTAAATCACCATACTCCCTCGCCCTTCCCCCTGGCGAGTGAGCAAACTTCTAAAGTAGTTGGCACAATCTACACCCATATAACTACCATTGATACAATTTTCATTTATCTGTTTAACGTTATATGAGGAGTTAAATGATATTATAAATAGATACAGACATTATACACAGATTGTTATCAAATCAGATGCAAAAATGTAGTCTTCTGGACATTCCTTACAATGAGTACTTCACAATAAACCATTGGCCTTCATGCAAAAGTGAAGAATACAAATCTTGCTATATTCAACCAAATGAACAGATAACGAAATAAGCTAGATATCAAGATAAATGGTTAACGTATTCCTTCATTCATGAATTTGATTTGCAGATTACAACATTTATTTACAACGTTGCGATAAATGCATTTTATAAGCCCCTTTTGTAACCTTATTAAATTAAAAAGGACTCGTCGTACTAAATTCGTTCCCCTTGAAAGAATGTCCAGAAATATTTGTCGCCGATGTTACAAAGCCAAATACCCCCACCCCACCCACTCTGTTAGATCCTCCCCCAAGAAATAATATTAGCGTACATTTTGCTCCTTTAATAGCAATTTTTCCTCAGGAGGAAAGAACTCCATAGCTATTTGTAATCACCTTAAACTGATCGAGGTTTAAACGTACTAAATTAGTTACTTGCCGAACTTCCTACAGTTTCACCTTTATGAAACCTAATGTATTCCTTTCCTAATGTAAAACCCAATTTTTGCTTATAGCCAATCCTTTTAATAGGTTTGTACAGTATTATGATGTCCGTCTTTACTAAACCAAAATGCCTGTGTATGTCTTGGACTACAAGTCCTCACTATGAGACCTTGTCGCTAGTATACAAATGTACTGAAGGAAAACGTATCGAACAGTATCTACGTCGGTAAATTGTAAGTACAAACAAAACGTTATTTCATGCTTACAACAAACCGGAATAAGGCATTATGTTCGTTCATGTCCATGTAATGCTCTTATTGAAGAAAAATCATAGACAAGAAAAACATATATAGATAACTGACATAAGAGGCTTATGACAACGCAAGTCAAAAACACGCATGCTCGATCTATTAGTGACATAACCCATGAATGCTGTAACACATCGAACTGAATTTAGACCAACAAAACATTAAGGACACGTTTAGACTAATAAAGTATTTTGACTAATAACATGCTTGATGTAAAAGTCTAATGCTTTGCAGAGGCATACCGTATAGCTCGAAGTTGGAAAACGGATGAGACTAATCAAATTGGATAAAAATCAAACTGATGTATGGACGCAAATAATCTTGAAAATCAAGGGTTCAATCTCCTCACTCGGTAATTGGTACAAGTTTGTTCGCGTAGAAAAACTGGGCGATGGAAACAAATAATCTGCCTAATTGTGCCCAGTAAATCACTATTTTCTACTTTGTAGATCGTATGTTCTTCTGTGTAGACTACAATGTTATGCCAAGATGGATATGCAAGTAAAAAATATATATCAACAACTCTTTTTAACTTGCACATGATCCTCAACTTCCTGTCAAGATTAATTTTAAAGCAACGGTTTATATAAAAAAAAACTGATTATGATACTAGGAACGTCTGAGTGGAAAGAACTCATTTGAACTCTGAGATAATCCACAGTCTACTGCTAAATTACAGTCTACTTCTAAATTACAGAATGTAAAAAACCACGGTAATTATTTCCAAACTGGTATAGTTACTACGTCAATTTTAAGTAGAGTTCTTATCGCAGTTTCGGGGACCCTATATGTCTAGAACCCAAAGATCATAGTCTATCAATAGTTTGCCTGACTAGAGCGAGCGAGAGAGAGAGAGAGAGAGAGAGAGAGAGAGAGAGAGAGAGAGAAGTGAGAGATTCATATGAGACCCCATTCAAATTTATTCTTGGTAAAACGCTTTTCATAGTTACAAAGGCTATGAATTCATCCAGTCAAGAGCAACTGCCTAATCTCCTTTTGCTGGAATGCAATTTCTATTTGATATACCTTGTTCTTGGTAAAATGGTAAGCTACTGAATAAATGGATATGCCTGATAGCGGCATGTCACAATTCTATATTGGTTACCCATCGAAGAGTTACTAATATGCAAAGAAGGAGCGACCACATTGTGGATTTTCGAGGAAGAGAGTAGAAAAGACCCCTTTTTGTAATTCTAAGCTTTCAATTTATTACAGTCAGAACCAAATATTGTTAGGTGATGTAGTTGTCTATAACCAATCTGATGTCTGTGATTACTCAATGCTAGAATAATGTTTGTTTGTCAGACACACCATCTGAAGGTTACCACGTTGTTTGCAAACAGCAGTATCAGAGCAAAATAACTGGCATATTCCATGTAGTTTCTGAACTTCACTATTATCCAAAGAATCAACTCAGATATTCGGGTTGGTTCGTATTTGTCAGAAAAGGGATTCCACTCCTTGTATTTATACCAATATTTAAAAATACTAGCATGAGTCCTATATTGGTTTTCGATTAATTGTGCCTAGTACTTTATGGATGATTGTCATAAATTCACTGCATTGTCATTTGTCAATACTTGGTACTTATGATTCTTTGCATTTCAGAATCACTTCCATAGAGAATATGGAGGCCAAAACATGATCGTAAATTGAGAGGGACTTACACTTAAACTGACTAATTGTAGATTTTCAGAGAAGATGCGTCTAATTTCCTGGTGAAGATATAGGTATTGAACATCCTGTAGATCTCGTACCTTTTAAGTTGACAAAGATTATAATGATCATAAAATTAAGACTCACATATTGGGAGGATTAACAGTATTATTCCGGCTTACCGTCTATGTCTGACCTTTTTTATTTATGGGGCATGTGTGGATTTGGGATGAAAACTTAAGTTGCCCAATTCTTTGCTTCTAAATAGATTTGATAACTTACATTTTTGTTCAACATTCAGGTTTGCTTCATATATCATATTTGTCTCAAATATTATAATTATGCTGCTGGATATTGTTTGTTTGTTCGTTTTCTTTCCGATCACCTGATGGTAGTTGAAATTGTTTGCAGATATTTTATTTTTCAGACATTTTATTTTTTATAATATTTTAAGTTTTAGTGTACCTAAATGCCGTGTGGGTAAAAGATTATTGTCTCTGATTCATTCAAACATGATCTGTCTTAAGTAACACGAGTCCGTATGTTTTAACAGTTGTGCCTTCTGGTCCTCCGATTTTGCCATTAACCCAAGGCCTCTCGTTGTACTCAACTCTCTGTGGGGAAAGTTGGTATGTATAGACACACCTAGTCGAACTGAACGCATAATAAAGGTTGTGGAGTGTCGATTTGATTGCACCAACAAGGTAACGGAAGTATTTACTCGATATAGGCGCACAATCAAAAGTGAATTTTAAGAACAAAATGCAGTATGTTGTATTAACAAAGAAAGTTATAAATTCTGTAGTTAAACAGCTTCACTTTCAACATCTATTGTCAAATCTGGTGAAAAATCTTTGAAAAGCAGGTGATGAAGCCTTCATGTTTTATCTTTTTCTCTCTTTACATCATTGTACAACTTAATTCTGTTTTTCATGTTATCTTCGAGTTCAATAAATATGATTTTCCCTGTCGGATGACGTTTCATCTACTTATATTCTTCTTAGAGATTTGTATCTATTATGCTCCTTTATAATCACAAATCACTGATTTATTCAATATCTTCAAGAGTATAAATGGTGATATTTCGTTTTGTTGCGTATATATTTAATTTAATCGGTCTAGTGCAATCTCGAAGGAAGTGTCGACAATCCGTGACTCTTTGTCACCTCAAAAACAAAGATTCAAAGAATAACATGTAAGCAATGCATCTATCACAGGGGGTAGCACTCTACTTACATTTTCATGAACAAGTTTTTTTCTGATCTGTTTCAATGCTATGAGGTGCCACCCCTGCTCATTCATCATTTGTCGATCCCAATGTCCTCTTTGTTATAATGCAATATTGGTTCCTGTCTTAAAAGTATTGGTTTCATTAGTCATACTCAAAGGATTAAAATTTAGCTTTAGTCTTCCAATATCTCATATAATTTTACATCCTTGGATCAATACGAACTCAGAATGAAAGAAATTTCATTGTTGATCTTTGAAACAAAAACAAAACTACCACGGTAGGACATTCTGGCTTACTGATAGCTGCCATACATTTTGACACGTATTGGCTTGACCTCGGTTTTTAACTTTGCGTCCCAAGGCTACTTTTTAAATGCCAGTAACTTTTGATTCAAGTTATGGCTGGGAGCGACGGTAGTTCAGTTGGTGGAGCATCAGACTCGTAATCCAAAGGTCGCGGGTTCGATACACACCTTGGCAAACCCAGGTTGCCTGTCTCGTTTTGTCTTTGTTAAGGCACTTAGCTCAAATTTCCTCAACATAATATAGCAAATAATGTCTTTAAAAGTATCATTAAAACTAAAACAAATATAATGGAACACCACATGCAATACAAGAATCAAATGTAGAGAATACACAGATGCGTATTGTGAAACTTTTAAGCATTAAAACTTTCAAATGTTTATTTGATGCCTCTTGTCATTAATGCATGTGTCATATAGAGGATGTGATAATACAGACACAATATAGCCGACAAAATCATCGTCAATTGTTTTATTTATATTCCTTGAGCGTACCATTATGTAAAGTACTGCGTATTTAATTTTTACTTCTAAGTTTTAATTTAAAATTTTTGAAAATTTGCTAATACAATGCAAATATATTTTCATGCAGGATCATCGCGAAAGTTAATATATATCTAGTCACGTTATCACAAACAAAGAAACAAGTGATTGTTCGAAGGCCAACAATGATAGATACATTTGCTGACTATACGCTGACAACTAATGCTAAGGGAAACTCTCGATCGTACAGTTATAGCATTTCGCAGACAACGTCATTGTTTCTTACTGATCGACTGGTGTCTAGACAAACATTTAATGTGGAGGAATAGATATAATCCATTGCAAAGGACATCACCGTGAATAGGTATAAAATGTGTCTGAATGTCTGTTATTTTGTTTTTTGTTTTTTGTTTTTTGGGGGGACGGGGGTTCAGAGTAAGCGACATGCAAACAATTGCCGTATTTAATATGTGTGCAAATGACATAATGCATGGCAACTCAAAGGAACACCTAAAACGCAACGCAATAAAATGAAACACAGAAATGCTAAAACGTTAAAAATAGCTAACACTTTAAATCTTCTACACAAAATAACGTTTTGTGACTAGACCTACCAATGCAATTTCGCATTGGAAAATAATAAATAGTTTTAATACATCAGTTGCATATATACACGATGATGATCATTTAATGTTATTAGTTTTCCCATTCTATTCCGTGATGTAGAATATATAAACCAAACTCCTCTCACCTTGGATCAAATGCGAATATTCCACGACCCAACATGGTAACACTAGCTTCAATAAAATAACATAGTCATTTGATGCTGAAACAAAGAAAGCAAGAGAAATAGGTATGCAACAAACAAATACAGACGTTTGTCATTATGTGGCTTTAAGTTACATATTCCGTGGTATTCATTATTACTGTCAGAATAACAGAAGTGTATATATTTGCGTATAATTTAATTTCAGAAAACTTTGAAACATTTCTATTTTTACTCATTATAAATCCTCAGGAATGACAGAAGGGACGATCACTGTAAGCATCATAAATAATATGATTGTGGCCTCGACTTTATTCAGTAGATCATGCCCGTTAAACCAACAATTTTGTTGCACTGCCACATAATCTAAACAAACTATCATAAACAAAGGCCAAGTACATTACTTTGTACACACAAGCTGATGTCACAGCTTTTACATCCGGCTGAAATGTGGGTACATTTCTTTCAACACAAAAACATTACTGACACAAGCAATCAAATTATTGACTCTGTTGTATATTGTCCTTGAGTTGCCGAAACGGTAATACTTAAAATTGTAAATCACACGAATGTAGGATTAGTCCAACTGATATCAAAGAATCCTCCCAAACTGTCAGTAATAATAGGTTCTGTCCATATTCTGACATTATATGCAGGCAATATACGTCGCATCACAGTTTTCTTATTCGGAAATTTTTGTGTGCATATCTTGGGCAGTTTGCGGCAATGAGTATTTTTGAAGATTCATGGGAAAGTGGCAACAAGGCAGAGAGGTACATTTACTTGATATCGGGTTTTAATACGACAAAAAATTGAAATCTGCAATAAGGCTATGTTTTTTTCTGTAAATGTTTCAAAACATTTGTTTCTAGAAACATTGTTTTTATCATCAGTAGTTTAAATTATGACCAGTTATGAGATATATAAATTAAACAGTTTCAAATTGCAATTATTGTCGATGTAAATTCGTAGATGAACGTCAACTTGTACAAAATAGTACACTTAGATTAATGTTTCACCATCTTTTCATCCTTCCATTAACCAACAAATTTTAGCATCTTTCAAGGAATACAATCTTGAATCTTGAATAGGAAAAAGGCATATCGTTTGATGTCTTTAATAAGTGTAAACATACTTTGCGTTTAAACTTGTTAATATGATGTCGCAACATTATTTCTTTCATTACTAGCTACTTCCAAATGTACATATTTAATTTAAATAATTACTTTTGCCAAATTTATATACTCTAATAAGATAAATCCAGTTGTAACCACTACCAGTATAGTAGCTATGCAATAAATATACCAAATGATGTATTTCGAAATGCTTGTTCTTCTGTATATTTATCAATCAACCAACTAAGCAAACAGGCAATGCAGAGTGGATAGTGAAGGCTTGAGCTGAACTCTAGGATATTTACTAGCACGACTATATCATAATAACGGCAATCTTGGTGCGGACGCAGCCGAGAAAAGTACCTAACTGAATAAACTCCAGCTCAGACGATGATAATGATTTAGACAAATAATTCAGAAATATTCGTGGTAGATTAAAAACTCAGCTATATGCTTGTATTAACACAGACAGTGTTCCAGAATGGTTGCAGAGGTTTAAGGGAGCAACTGATGAAAGACAAGAAGTAGAGTCCAACTGTGGGCACCTATAAACCAACGAGAGGCTTATAAACGCTATGGAACTTACTCTAGATGCTAGAGAACTACTACTCTGGAGAGAGGAATCGCTCTGGATGAAAGTTTAATGCCACAAAGAGCTATATGTTAATCGATAAGGTAGTGTCTGGCATTACAGAAGGAGGCAAATAATTTGTACATGGCATCGATCGAAATCAAGGACGCCACAGTGCCCTATATGTGGATCCTGAAGTGTCTGTAGCTGCTGGGTATAGCTACGAACATACGAAGAATAAAACACAGAGAGCATGGTGTCTTGGAGAACGTAACTTACGATTCAGAGCTAGTGCTATATGAAAAGACCATGGAACATATTAAAAAGCACAGTGTAGGAAAAATGAAAATTATCCGAAAAACTTTAAAACATGGTTTTGTGGTTTGTTTTCACGTGTGATCACATAAAGACCATATGCTGGAATCATTTTTATTTATTTTTATTTTATTTATTGCGAAATTGATACTTTCTTACCGGTTTATGATTCATATTCATCCAACAAGTAAAGAACTCCAATGGAGACAATATAAAGAAGGGCATTAACTATTATTTTCTAGAGTATCCTTCGCGTTGACTGCCAATTAGAGCTGCTCCACCTGATATGACTTCACAAAGTCCGACACCTCATGGAAAGTCATTATCAAATCATTCTGCCTTTTTAATTATTATTTTTTTTTTTAATTTTTTTGTTTTTTTGTTTTTTAGTTATATACAATTCGGTGATATATGCATGCACCATATATGTATGTATGCTAAAAATGTTAAATTCGTCTAAAACAACCCATTCATAACTTTAAAAGAATCTGAAATTCGAGAGCTGATGAGCTGTTACTTATTACAAAAACAAAACGTTTTTACTTTTTTTTTTTACTTATTACTGTATTCAGCACAGATTATTTCTCTCTTTCTTTATATTTTTGTATGTAGAATATACCATTTTCATTGATATTAAATTGAAATTGCCACTTAATATTTGTATAAGTGGACAATGTCATAGATTACATTACCACCACGACTGCACTGGACCAACGCACATTTTAAATGAAACTGGACAAAGAGTTAGTTTTATCATTCAAGTGACTAGTGTCAGTCCTATACAGTTGAAGAGCATGAAAAAATGTTGACGATGATTTGTCTTATATTGTTTTCCATCTGTTACAAACTTTTTTTTCTTGCACTTGTAAATTGCGGGTTATGATGTGTGTAATAATGTAGAACCATATTATAGGACATGGTGCTATTATGTTGTATACAATATATACTGCCTTATTTTCCACTATATTGTATTTAATCTAACAATTACTGATTATACGATGTAACTAAGATTGTTTCAGCAAGAGATCTTTCACGGCAAACAATAAGTTACCTAGTATTTTATATTTTTCATGAAAATTATTTTTACTCTTTCCCTATGGATAAGAAAATATAGTGCGATGACATTTTCGTATATCCTTCAATGTGGGTAGACATTAAAGGGAAGCAACTCTATATTTTACAGAAAAAGAGGTTTAACTCCCCTTCATTACTCCACGTGTGTATGTGTGTGTCTATACCAAACGCGAAGTATATGAATCACTTTGCTGTTGTAGTTGTTGGCGGCAGGTCATGTGGTGGCGGTGGCAAAGAAGGTACAATTTTCTGTAAACCTTTCAAGATAATGCATTTTCACTGCTGTCATAAGACTTTCATGGATAATCAATAACCTTATGCAAAGTATTTAACTACTTTTGAATGACTAATGAAACATAAGAAGAAAAAATTATACGTCTTCCAATAAATTGGAAATAAACCTCACTTTAAAAGTACACGACATTCTGTAAATTATCATTAGAGTGACTATCATAATCACATGTCATCCATTGCAATTATTTTATAGTGATTTTCTTGTAATATTGTGTCTTGTTTGCCTCATATTTACGAAATAAAGTCAGTATATGATTTTACCGCCGCTATTAATTAACTAGTCAATTAATTTCTTTATTTATTCATTCATTCATAAAGTAGGTTATTTCCCATTTCGTATATGTTGCTAATAAATATTGACAAATGTAGCCAAGAAGTTCAGATTTCATCATTCACACTGTTGCCCTTAACGAACATAATCAATTAACTGATTACGATAATTACGATATTTAATTAATTAATAAATTAATTATGCTAATTAAAAGATTTTTACAGGCCTTATCCAGACCTAAAAATAATGCAAACGAGGAACATTTCATATTGCACAGCTGTACAGAATTTCCAAGACCAAATTAAAGCATAAGATTGTCTGTGCGTCATTTCAATAAAACTGTCATATATGTTTATCAATGGTATCACTTATTTCATTACCTGAAACATTGCTTTTGTCGAGTAATTCACAACGCAAATATATTATAACACCAGTATTCTGGGTAACAGTATATAAGCGCCCATAACAACAGTGGCATAGGAACTAGGCGAAATAAATTAAAACATTCAAACAAAGCATCAAATAAAATATATTTGTTTCTTATAGAGGTAAGTCATATGCATTTGTTTCCCGTCCACGTGATGATTTGCACATGGATGTAGGCATCTCTACCAGGCGCATTATGGTGTTTTTTATTTGTATTGCATTCGTATTGTCAATTTAGCAGGAAATTGCTCTCCATTATATCTATTCATTTTACATATCGAGTTACAGAAAGTAATTAACCAATGTATCATACATGTACATTTATGTACATAGCCTTCATAGGTAGCATTTTACCATCTCCAGTTGAAGCAATGTTTGCGAACGCAGAAATAATCTAAAACGTTTTTGATTATCTATCAAACGAAACAGTGTTGTAAGCAGAAACATCAAATTGTGTTTTTTTTTCCAGATCGAAACATTAAAGTGCATAAATGTCCTCACAAGAAATGTTATATATATATATATATATATATATATATATATATATATATATATATATATATATATATATATATATATATTCATATGAATAGCGATTAATCTGTATAATTCACTTGTGTCTACGATCACGGAACTTACTGGTTAATTCTTATAGGCACTTTTAAATTATTTCACATCAATGCTACGGATACTTTGCCCATCCACTCATTCACTCGCTATATCTTATATTCTATGATGTGGTAATTTGTTTGGGGTTGGGTTCTTTTATGTCTGTTTGTTTTTCCTTTAGTTTTGATTAGTTTTGTTTTGTTTGTTTTTTTTTTTGTTTTTTTTATTAGATTGTCTCTGTCAGCAGATAAACACATACATGTATACCTACTTGGATACATACAAACATACATAAATGCATGCATCTATGCATACATATAGCTCACTCAAATCGATATATATATATATATATATATATATATATATATATATATATATATATATATATATAGATATTTGTTTTGTCAGATTATCTCTCTCAGTATACATACATACTACATACATAGATACTCTTTGAGAGCCAAATACACAGGCAAATATATAGGCAGATCAACATACATGCACTAGATAGACAGATAGTCATTTTAACAGTGTCATAATAAAAAAGCAATTTGATATTATATATTTTGCAGTGACATCTCATCGATCAAAATGATCTTATTGAGGTGCAGGGGTAAAGTGTACTATCTCGGATTTATCCTCATGCTGGCCATCGTAATAACTTTTTGGACTCATCAGAACATTACAGGAGCTAAGAATGCACCATTTTCAAATGTCAATCATAAGTTCCAGCCATTTGTCCAACTTATAAATACTTCATTCGACTATAGAGAAGAGACGAAGAAATTCAACGAGGCGAAGGTAAAAATGGATGACCCTCGCCTGATTGAACTTATACGGAATTATTGGATAGAATCACCCTCTAGAGAGCCATATAACCTGAAAAAAGATCTGGAGGATTACTCTTCGGGTCAGACCCCCTTCGTTGACAGCCGTATCAACCATAAGGTCGCTCTCTCTCTCTCTCTCTCTCTCTCTCTCTCTCTCTCTCTCTCTCTCTCTCTCTCTCTCTCTCTCTCTCTCTCCGTGTATACAGATTGATGGACAAGCACACAGTAGCACAGATAATATATATATACATATATATATATATATATATATATATATATATATATATATATATATATATATATTAATATATGTGTGAGTGTGTGCATGAAACTGACAATGAACAGTGCAAAACTAGATTTTTACTAGCCTAAGCACTTTCGACTTGCATTGAGTCTTTGTCAAAGGAAATTACAAAACAGAGACAAGACAAACAATAAACAAAAACTAATGCGTTGAAATTACACATGTTTCACATGACTATGTCTGATGGAAGTATTGTTGAAAATGTTCAATGTCGCGCCTAATTAGTTTGAACTCCGATGAGAGAATGGCAACCTAGTTGGCATCAGTTTTCCTAATGTAAAGTGGTGTAGCCATAGATTATATCCCTGATAATTCATTGTTTCTGTAATGACAGTAATGACCATGACAATAATAATATCAGAAAGAACTACAAAAACAGTAGTAATTGTATGTGACTGGGTAATAAGAAAAAGGAATTAATTATTTAATTTTAAAACATGGGGGATGAAAACAGATGATGACATTATTTGCGTGTGGGTGACACTTTGGAGTCTCCTTGATTTAAGCTGCTTAGTTTCAGTGTTCCTATACAGCGTATCCATTAAGATTCATTCCTGGTTTCGGAACTCCAGCTGGGGTTGTGAGCAACTGCAGTTAGCATGATATCACAGTAAGTATGTCCAGGGGAAGAGAAGTATCCTGCAACTAGACTTTTGTACAACTTCTTTGTCATCTAATCAAATCGGAAAAGATTGATCCTTTTGTGTAACTTATAGGTTTCTCTGACATACTGAAGGCCGCAGATCTTAAATGTGATTAAATAAATTACATTGTCTGTTTTGCACGTTCAGTTTAGACCATGTATGTCCAATTTTTCACTCGTCGCTGTGATACAGAATGTGTTGGTCTCTATCACATGTTGACAGGATTTGCACCTTTTATCACCACATGCACCAGATGTGCCAGTCGCTGTGATACAGAATGTGTTGGTCTTTATCACATGTTGACAGGAGTTGCACCTTTTATCACTACATGCACCAGATGTCCCAGTATGGTCTTGGGTTAGCTTGGCTCTGACTTTGTTGTCTTTGAAGTTTTTCGGAATGCGGTAGGCACATACTGGTTTGTTCGGGAGGATACATTTTACTGCGGTACACGATTCCTCGATGGGCCAGTGTTTTTGGATTATTTATCTAATTTAGTGGATCCAGTGTACTTGAACCGACTGTTATTTGCCATATGATGTGCATTACACACACACACACACACACACACACACACACACACACACACATACATACATATATATATATATATATATATATATATAATCTATTAATCGATCAATCAAACTCACCTCTATCTAGTTATCTATCTAACTAGAATCGAATGCATCAGTGTTCTTTTTTTTAATTTACCTCTTAAGAAGCATTATAGAGTGCGAAAAGTCGGGGACCATAAATAAAATTGAACTGCACTATTCAATTTGATTTACACAGTGACTAAAAATCCTTTGTCGTTGACTGCATCCAGTTTTACTCAAGCTGTGGCCGTCGTAATCGTAAGTTCCATTTTTGTATTTTTCCAAATTTGACTTTCGCATGTCTCTTATTTAACTTTTGGCTCAATTTTTTTTCTATTTTTTAAATTGGTTTGTAAATTACTTTCTAAATTACTAAAATCTTTTACAGAAACTTTGCTTCATCTACTCTGTAATTTTGCTAACTCACAGGTGACAATGGACGGAACTAGAACAGACATTTGCCAGCTTAGTTAGGGCTTTCGTCACTCTCATTCAGGCCATTCACTATTTAAGAAACTTTGAGGACGGAGTGCCCCGAAGATTAGAGAAAAAGTAAGTAACCGCCATGCTTTTTTCGGACTTGTAATCCCAATTCCTCCAAATTGTCGGAACTGAGAAAAGTGGCAAACATTTGGTCGACTTCGGTTCAAAACTGTATGAGGAATTACTATCAAAATTTCAATTGTGAGTCTTTGGGTGAAATTGGTATTTTATGACCAATTTTGGACTATGGAGTGTAAGATGCGTTCCAAAATAACACAACAGTTGCCCAGACGACAGTTCAAACACATTTCGAACACATTTCGGCAAATATATTTTCGGGTGCTAGGACCCTAGTTACAAAAACTCTTCGCAAAGATCTGCACTCTGGATATGATGCAACATTTTCTACTCCTCAATCTGATTGACAAACACCGGGGCAAAGGCCTTGTAAGAAACACACTCGGCATCCCATCACTCCACCCCACCCCCTGGTCAATCACACTTACTAATAGGTTTTATAAAATTTCCTTTAACGAGTCACATGCATTTTGCATGTTACATCCTACTACTAGCAAATCGGATACTAACAACTCCGCCATACGGACAAGTAGAGGGAGTTCGTCTCAGAAACGTGTCGTTGCTGCCTCCCCTAACTCGCTTCCACTAACAGAACCGAAACCTAGTACTTCTAACTCCCCAAAATCTGACAAATCCAATGCAGATTGTGTGCGACCTTTCGCTGGACTAACCCCTGCAACCATTAAACTTCGAGCACTTACAACACGACATTGAGAACGCACACGAGAACGCAACGGAAATACGATGACTGGTCCGTACCTAACTTTGTAAAGTGGCGGTAGTAATTGGCACTTCAAATTTAACACCTATTAGCCAAGATAAATGCTACCTCGAGAACAGCGAGATAGCATCCTTTCCTGGTGCTAAGGTCCAGCACCTGACTCATTTGTCCAAGAAGTCTAAGTCGCAAACAAACGTCATAAGAGTGATGGTAGACATCGGAATTAATTATAGGCAAAAGAGTGTTGCTCAGATTATCCCTGCAGAACTTCGGAATGTTAGGGCTGCTTTGGCAAAACAGGCGTTTCCCAAGGCAAAAATATTTCACCTGGTAAATTTCTCTCTGAAACATTCTTTGATGAACGCAGGAACGTGAACATGTTAAATTCTTTTATCTCCAAAAATTTCAATTTTTTCCAACGCTAGAAGATTCCCAGTTCCGTACAGGGACTGGCTAAATACACTGGACACACGAGACTGCGGCTGCGTACATTCAGCACTGGTACACTTTTGTTTAGATTTGCAATTCGGACTCGGAACTTCAGTAATAAATCTTTACAATGTCACATTCTGACTTCCGCATAGAACGGTTTGTTTTCAAAAGGTCTACATTTTATACCGACACCGGAAAATATACATACTTTCAGTGAGGATATAAAAGATATCGAGAAGCGGTTGTCGATAAAATTTCATTTTACCTATTTGGCCGCTCAGAAACAAAATGTATGGAAGTGCGTTTCTGACATTAGAAACAAAAGCATACCTGACGTTAATATTCAGAATATAAACGTCAGTAAATCAGAAATTATAGAGTTGCAAAATTTTTCCGAAAACAAAATATGGTAATAAAGTAAGCAGATAAGGGAAATGCCACCGTTGTCATAGACCAAGATCAGCATATTTAGGACGCGGAGCTACGATTAAATGATTTAGAATATTATCAGCCTCTTTCGAAATCAATTTATCATGGTACAGCATTGGAAGTCAGACCTGAACATGTCAAATTACGTGATAGCGGTGTTTTGGACAATAATGAATTCGACTACTTCATTCCAAATTATTCAAGGTCAAGATATTTTCATCTTGTTCCAAAAATCACAAACCTGTGGAAAACTGGACTATACCAAGGGAAGTTCCGCCAAGTAGGTCGAGTTGTTTCAGATTGTTCAAGTGAAACTGAGCGTATTGCCAAATGGATATATTTTTGTTTAAACCCTTAGACTCAGAAACAGTTTTTATATGTTAAAACACAAATGATTTTCTGGAACAAATTGGAGTAAAATTAAACGGCCTAAAAAACGATATTCTGGTTACAGCAAATATTGATAGCCTTGATACTAACATCAATCATAATCATGGTTTCGCTGCTTGTACAAAAGACATGCTTGATAATCCAGATCTCAATCGACGGGATGAGGACTTTTTAAATTACTGAAAATTTGTCTTGAAAAGAACGATTTTTAATATGAAAATATTATCTAAAAAAAAAAGAGGTACAGCTATGGGGAAAAAGGTTTCTCCAGCTTATGCGGACCTTTTTGTTGCTGAATGTGAGAAAGAAATATTTGCAATGACCCAAAATCAACCATTTTCTATGTTAGGTTTACTCATGACATTTTCTACATTTGGACCCATTCGGAAGAAGAACCAAACGTGTTTATTAACTGAGTGAAAACCCAATATTGACAATTAAAACTTAAACTAAAATTAGTTAAGTAACAAAATACAAAGGAAATATATTTGCAAAGGGGGATAATCTGGATAAGTAAATTGGCATTTATCAATTGCTACATAAAAATACTTTTCATCCACGGCATACGTTCAGGAGCATTGTTACATCGCAAATAATCAGGTCCCACTGAACAAGACTTGTGCATTGCTTTTCCCAGGATACGAGAAAGAGGTTACAAATTCAGGGAACTTAGGAAAATAAAATCTGAGGCATTAAGAAGAATAAATATTAACAACAAAACACAAGAAATAATTCCGTTCCTTGTTCATTTCAATAGACGTTAAGGGTCTGTATCAAAGAATGCTAGACAAAACTTTTGTGATTTGCAACAAAACTTTCATGAAACATTTGTAACATCCATTTTGGTTACAGCTTATAAACGAAATAAGAACATAAGGAACATATGAGCGAGATTCAAACGACCTAGTATCGATAAAACTTGGTTGTTTTAGGTGTGAATTTAATGTTTGTAAACTGTGTGATTTTATGACTAATTCAGACCTAGTAAAAACTTGAAAACAGGAGAAAGTTCAACATTAAACAACATATTTCGTGCGATACGCAAAATATGATTTATTTTGGTATATTGTTTGAACTGTAACAAGCAGTAAACTGAAAGAAATTTGCGCGTTAGGATGGAGGGGCAGTTTTCGGACATACCACTGCAAAGACAAATAAAACATCTATCTAAACATTTTAGTACAAACTGAAGAAAAGATAATTTGAGAGTGATTGGCATTGAGCACAACCTCTGCTAGTCAAAAGCGGATAGGAGAAAACGAGAACAATTTTAAGTTAACCTTTTAGGAGCTGAATTTAATTTTGAAATTCCACCGACGCTGTAACCTCGACCGTGGTCCAGTGCAGATTTAGGAATTTGTTTGTCAACCTTATTTTATTTTTTGTATTAATTTGTTGTTTGTTTGTTTGGGGTTTTTTTTGGGCGGGTATTATTATTTTTATTTTTTTATTTATTCATTTTTGTACTATACATTGTGCGGGACCATTGACATAGATAGATTTAATCGCATCTATCTATCTATCTATCTATCTATCTGTCTATCTATCTATCTATCTATCTATCTAGAATCAAATGCGTTAGTGTACCTGCTGTATTTGTGCATTATAACATCTCATGTAGGGTTAGGAGTTCCAACACGCCAAATGATCATATGTGTTAAATCAGTTTAGTTTCCCTCACCTACGTATAAGTCTAATAATTAGCCCCGTGTCAGGTAATGAGCTTTAAAAATGTGGGTGAGGATACAGATTCCATCTGAGCATGAGTTTGCTTTTGACTTCACTCCAATACAAAACGTCATGAGAACAATTATTATCTTGTTTTCCCGAGATCTGATTTCAAGTACCTTGATGATCTAATTGTAGCTTTGATATAAACCATTTAATTATGATTGTTGGAGATATTATACTATGTATAACAATTTCCATGTTTCTTTGGTCAAATGTCATATAACGATTCCAAGGTATTGTTAATTTTTTTTTAACTCGAATTCAAAGCACGAAGGCTCAAATTCTTCCTTATGTGGTCTGACAGAAATCTGAACTTCGCAAAACTTGCATAAACAATTTGAATCCATTGCTATTCACATTATAAAATCCATCTCACATTGAGTTTGCAGTGTTGATCCCTGGAGTAAATATCAGAAGCTTCGAAAAAGAAATCTGTTTACAGCTAATCAAAAGATTCTGTAAAACCACAACTATAGAGGTTCCTAAATGAGGACAAATGTAAGATTATATTTATCCAAAGACGACAATTGCGGATTTTATTTGATAAAACAGCAAAATGGTGCAGTGAAATGACCTTGAAAAACATTCAGATGTCTCGATCATTAAGACTTTGCATTAATGACGCTATAACATTAGTTTAAGTTGTTTTACTAAAATAACTTGAATTCGAGACAACAGAAAATCCCGATCTGTAAAATTCACAGGATAATAATATATATTTGTGGTTCTTTTTTCCAGGAGAATGGATTTTTCATTGAAGCAGGCGCTTATGACGGTGAATCCTCGTCTACATCCTTATTTTTTGAGAAGTACCGAAAATGGAATGGTCTGCTTGTAGAGCCGGATCCTAGACATTATCTTTCAATACAATCGAAACACAGAAAGGCGTACCGGATTAACGCGTGCTTAAGCACTAAACCTTATCCTACAGAGGTAATTTTACATTATTATATATTTCCTTTACCAAACCAATTGCTTCCGCAATACGTATGTTGACATTCGCTTAAACGTTTTCCACTTGCTGTGTAGATTATATTGATTACACTATGTTATGCTTACAACGAAGTCGCATTCAGCAAAAAGCTGTTGAACCGAACTCATGTTCGGGACCTGAGAACAAACTTTCATCAGCTACAACAAGTACAATACATCTTGGTGTTATCTTGGGGACCATTTTATGAATAGACTGCGATAACTAAAGACATTTATCAATAGAACGTGATCTTTTGCAATTTCAGCAACTTGAAAGCTGTGATGACACTAGATGTAGCTCTAAGCATTTCTAATCATTTTCGTATCCAAATACCATTGAGTATTGACATATTTTGTTTGTTTAAATTGTGTATTCAGATAGATATAAAGATAATGAGGCAGTGTTAATCTTTGGACGAAGAAGGTTTTTTTATATTATCGTGTCGGCAAGAGATACTGGTAAATATTTTTGACATGTTAATGTATTATTCCATAATAAATTTTTTTTGACAGAATGCAATCAATATTTAATTGGAGGAATTCACTTTTATGTCAGTTGCAGCACATAATCACCTGTCTCTAGATTGTATTACGGCATCTTATGTAGATTTAAATCTACTAGGAAGTAGCTTTACATATATCCTCTAGGGAACTCATAATAATTTTATTCATCGTGGGCGTTCATAAAAATGTTTTTCCAAATGTTAGAAGCTGGAACTCATTTTGGTTAAGTTGTTTCCTTTTTAAAATAGATTATGTTCTACAATCTTACTCACGGTAGTATATAAATTGGTACTTAAAGAAGCGGCATGAATATATTGATGGTCTTACTTTTCCGTTATATTTGTAACTCCTTTTATACATGGATTCAATATATTGCTGGTAAATATTCGCGTTCTGAGATAGGCTATCACTTGCCTTTCCGGACATATCTATATTAAGAGCAGCTGTTCATACAGGTTACATTTATGGAACCCTTGTTTTACATTTACTTACATATTTAACCTTTATACGAAGTGCACCTTTGAGTTAAGTTTAAAATATTTGATAGACCCTTTGGTGTTCCTAACAGAGAGGTCTCAAAAATGGTAATTATACCTTGAATATTGCACTCAGAAACATTTAGGATATTCTTTTTCTATAGTGCATGCTATGATTCTTTAATGTGATTCAGGTTACTTTCAACATCGGGCACGGAATCAGACAACAAATGGGACGCATACACGAAACAAAAGAAGCTGAAGAGTGGATTAAAAAGGAAAACATTGGATTTACTAGTATAAAAGTGCAATGCTTTCCATTGTATTCCTTACTTTTGGCGATGCAAGTGAAGCAAGTAGATTTCTTTACCCTTGATGTAGAAGGCGAAGAATTACACGTGCTAGAGACAATACCATTTGATAAGATTGCTATTGGGATAATGACCGTGGAATATATACATTCCAGTGAAGAGGAGATCACACGATTCCTCGAGGAGAAGGAATATAGAAAAATTTTACAAATGAGAACACCGGGGTGTGCAGATATTATTTTCAGAAAGAATGATGTTCCATTTCTAGGATATGAATGATACAGGTCGAAATAACATCATCAGCATCATAATAAATATCATCCAGACCATTTACTACCTTTACTTTCTTTATGGATTTGTATGTACTTAGTCAATTTATATGTGCAGCCATTAAATCATCTGTTTATCCATTAAACACACACACACACACACACACGCGCACAACATATATATATATAATAAACTGACAACGAATAGTGCAAAACTAGTTTTTAACTACCCTATGTGCTTTACACTCTAACTGAGTCTTTATCAACGCCTTAGAACACTGAAACCAGGCGGTTTTAACAAAGAAGACTGGAAAAAGGACAACCACACGCAAATAGAATCAACGTCTGTTTACAACCACCACCTTTTCAATTTAATAATTCATTCGTTTTGCTTATTACTCACTCACTTACCTATAATTACTATTGTTTGTTTTTTTTAGTTCTTCCTGGTGTTATTATTGCTATGGTCATTACTCCCATTACAGAAACAATGAAATATACGGGATATAATTTGCGGCCCCACCAATTGTTATTGAAAAAACAGATGGCGCTATGGCTTCTCCCTGAGTAGGTCAATATCTTCTTGTTTACAACATCATCAGTCAAGTTCAAGCCAACTAGACGAAACATCAAACAATTTCATTATTTCCATTAGAAATATTTATCTAGTATAGTTAGTTATACACGCGATCCCTTGCTGGATCCAGTGCACTTGAAAGGACTGTTTTTCGCCATATGAATATTAATATATATATATATATATATATATATATATATATATATATATATATATATATATATATATATATTACCTGACTTTGTCTTCCATATATCTATGTTATATAGGACAAACTCGGCAAAATAGTATTGCCGCAGTCAGAAAGAGTTCCTAGATTCTACAAAATGCTCAAAAAAATTATCTTTTTCTTATGAATAGGGATAATATTTTGCAGCTCATTTTTGCAAAGCATGTTGCTTTTAGATCACTGTCGACGGCCAGAAAACTATTCGGAATCTGAATATGTATGATAATTTAAACTAAGACCTGTGCAATGCATAATGTGTTTGCATCATTGTGTTCTATAAGTTGGTTGGGGTTAGAATTTATATCATTGTAAATCTAATTTTCTTTTCCTTCTTTTTCTTCTTAACAAGAAATCTATTTCAAGTATTGAGCATATTTTGAGGCGAAATAAAAATCACAAGACTAATTAATTTATAAGGTATCGACAGTACCGACAGCACTTTATTGAGCGTAGAGTTTTACTTGCGCTTTTCCGCACATAAATTTAACCATATATGAAATTCACTCTTGTGACTGTTGTACATTAAAAATATAGCGTCCAGTACAGTTACGCAAAAGTGCTCTTTACTGAAGCAAATGCTGCATACATTTCCTGAAAAGAACTGTACGTTGGAACATCAAATATTTTACATTCTAAGAGACAGCCTAAGGACGTTTCGTTTTCGTAAGGTCTTGAGAACAGCATTACAACTCAGATAAAAAAATTCAAATGAAATGACAGCATATATAAATATTTTTTTAAAAATCTCACTCATTCACAGGGACCCCACTAGAACGAGAGTAATTGAAATTGTTAAAATGTATAGAGGTAAAATACCATGTTTAGTGAAATGCCATCCAGTTCTTAAGAGGAGAATCAAAACATTTCCCAAGCTTTTAAATAACAAAGAAGCACGACAATCTCGACCTAGACTTAATATGATTGTGATTTTGTAAGCAGAGCGTCGATGCTAATAAATTCTGGGAAGATTGTGAGTTCTCCAGTTAGCATATCAACGTATATAGCAACTAAAGGGTCTTTATCAACAAGAAGCTCTAAAAAGCAAAGCAACCCCCCCCCCAAGGATTTATTGACAGAGAATTTGGGACTTGTAATGACCTTTTGTTCAACGGTTTTGCTTGGAATGTAAGTGATTTTGACTAGTAAACTCAGTACGGACTTTTAGAAACGATCGCCTGCAACCGTATGGTCATGACTGAGTTTATGGTGATAGGGTTGGAACGCACTCCATGGAGACAAATTCTACCGTATATACTCTTCAGACACTATAGATTGTAAGAAGTGTAAGAACTGTATCAGATATTGTGGACTTGTATATTTTCCTCACTTATTTCTTATAAATAAATTTACATATATATATATATATATATATATATATATATATATATATATATATTTATATATATATATATAAAGTGACGTCACGCGTCTGCTGTATTCTGATTGGAAGATATAAAACACGCCCTGACAAAATTATGTTGCACGCGTTATGATTGGTGGAACCTCCGAATGAATTTCAATCAGACCGTAGACAACATATGGAGGTGCGTTCGCCCTTTGTGTTATCTGTTCTCAAGAAAAAGTCAAGATGTGACGAACGTGGAGTCATCAACCATTATTTCCAATATACTCTTCAATCCAGACCACCTTTACGTATGTGAAGTCAACGTGGGCCATATTTAAAAAAAGAAGAGTATGCGCGGAAAGGCAAGGTTGCCTCAACAGAGTATAAGTCTATGCAACGGCAGTGCGAAGAAGCTTGCGAAGAAGAATAGTAAAGAGGTCTGGTATGTGTTAACCATCTTTGGTTACCACCCTCACCCCACCCCCAAAGTCCTTTTCTGGACCACCCAATGCTTTTAGACAAAGATAGTACCCAATAATTGCCAAAATATTAATCTACGGTCAATATTTAATACTTCATAATGTTACACTATTTTTTCTCTTTTACAATTTTTGTACAATCCAGGATAGTCATTCCATTCTGCCATAATAATGTTATATTATGTACCCATATGTTTTAATATTACCTCCGAATGCTTAATATTCTTGCACTGATTTTAAATGTTGACCAGTGATGTGATCTGTATCTCCATAGGTTAGTGACGTCAGCTTATAAAATTATAGTAGTTGTGATATTCTCATATGCCACCTATGTTTGGCTTGAGATTTACCGAACCAGCGATGTTAAAGCGGGTCATTAGCTAAATTATTTCGTGTGGAAAAATTAGATTTAATTTGCGCACCTTATGTTCCACGCTACACAGTCCTATTGTTCTCTTCTCCCCGAATTTCGATAATATTTATTTTATCTGGCGGTACAAACCTGTCCTGCTCCAACTGTGTGTGAACCTGTGTATGAAGATAGCTGTGAGCTGTATCCCTGATGGCCTCCACGGACGTACATTTAAATAATAGAATTAAAAAAGAATACAATTAAATAAATTGGATTTCTGACACAGCGCTGCAATTAAGGTTACATCTACCACTTCCGCACCGATTAACAAGTCTACGTAACTTCTGGAACGCACTATCGATTTTCTCTTCAAAACGTCTCCCCATAGTAAAAGGAAATTACATTAATGATGATGGTAGTTTCCCCTTATTAAATGTATTTGTTAAAAATCCAGGCTATATGTATGTATGTATGTATGTATGTATGTATGTATGTATGTATGTATGTATGTATGTATGTATGTATGTATGTATGTATGTATGTATGTATGTATGTATGTATGTATGTATGTATGTATGTATGTATGTATGTATGTATGTATTTTGAACAATACATTTTACCAAACTGTAGATTCTGGCCTGGTCACCACTAGCCCAGCTGACCATTAGTGAATTACACGAATGTGGGTGAGGGTTGGGTATATTAGTACATGTGCCAATACAAGCTTGTCCTCATTAAGGTTATTTATAATTGTGTGAGGTGGTGGTGGTGGAGGGGTTAAATAAGGTAATACATTTGACATGAGACGTAATGACGTAAGACTGATACCATACAGCTAGTCTATTCGTGTTTGTACCCCTTTTTATATAAGCGTAAATTACGAGAGAATTCACAGCCGAACTGTTTACTTCACTGAAACTTCCATGTTCATCACTAACATAAAATCATATTTGTGTTTGATATCACTGTCCAAGCCATAAAAAGCATATACTAGAACTGTTCTCGAATATGTACGCTAAACAAGCGCCAGCAGTGCTTGAAAAGCGGTTCAGAACAGTTACCCAAGGCAACGGAGCTCGATAGAATATGAAGTCGTAATGAGGTGCTATGTGTAGAGTACCTGGTGGTTACAGCATACTGTTTTACATAAGATGAATTCAACGACAGAGAAAAAGTGCGTTGTAGTGATTATTATACAGTCTTTCCTTCTTTTCTATGCAACCAATTACCTGATTAAGAGCTGTGGAAATAATACGTGCAGTGGGGATCCGAAAATAGAGTCATTATTCGACCAAAATGTACGCATTGGAAATCCAGTAAAAATCTACGACTCGGGGTCAGTAATTGAATTCCCAAATGCGAAAAAGACTCCTTTCTCCGGAAAGTCGTTCCGCAGAGTTCAGAAGAATCTGGAATTTGAAAAAGAAGTATATTTTGTCGATGATAACAAGAAAAATTGTAAAAATTGGGCAGTAGTTACCACAATTTTTAAACCATCAGAATCTGTTCGGTACATAGTTGAAAACCCCAACTGGTGTATGGTTGTAGTCGCTGACATTCAAACACAGTCTAAGAAGTCGTATATGTCTGAACTTCGATACAAAAGAGAAAATGTCATATTTCTGGAGCCCGATGATCATGACAGATTCTATCCTGCGATTTCAAAAGCGTTACCATGGAAACACTTCGGCAGAAAGAATATTGGTTATATCTATGCGATTCACCATGGTGCCGAGTATATATGGGATTTTGATGATGATAATGTAGGTCTAATAGATTTGACAATGCTTACAGCAAAGACAAATTTCAGTTATCTTATTCCATGTTCTGGATTTGCAAAGCCAATGATTAACCCTTATCCGTACTTTGGTGTCAATGAAACGTATTCATGGCCGAGGGGATTTCCTTTGGAGGAAATACGTAATCCAGCTGTAACTCCAACTTTATGCCAATCAAGTGATTCAATGACAATCGGTGTCATCCAATCCTTGGCGAACAAACAACCTGATGTTGATGCTATTTATAGATTCACACGCGACAATCCGTTTGATTTTAAAGCTACATTGGAAAGCCACCAACCCCTCATGATTCCGAAAGGTGTCTTTAGCCCATTCAATGCCCAAGCAACATTATGGGCAAAGCCAGCGTTTCTGTACCTGCCCCTCCCAATCAGCGTCGATGGAAGAGTCACCGATATTTGGAGAAGCTATTTCGCTGCGTATTTTTTCCATAGGCTTGATATAAAGGTAATTTTTTCTCCACCTTATGTGCGACAAGACAGAAATCCTCATAACCTTTTGAAAGATCTCTACGCTGAAAATGACTTGTACATGAGAAGTAACGTGCTAATAAATCTTCTATCAGATCTTTCTAGTACAGACAGTTCTCTAGGCCTGCAACAATTATATGATGAGCTTTATAAGAGAGGATACATAGAATTTGAAGACCTTAAATTTATTCGAGCTTGGGTGAACACGGTGGAAGCCATTTATAAGAAAAGGGAGGCTGCTGTTTAGAACAGAGAAGTGTAATTTCACTTTATTTGATTGTTTATTTGCCCTTAACGTGGACATATATGCTAATTAAGAAGCTTTGAGCATTTCTAGATAACCTTTTGTTTCTAACTCTCCATATATGTAGAAACATTTCTGCACTTTTACCAGATTGGTACGATTTTCTGTTCTGTCTCAAATATATCTGCACACAATAAATGCAAGTGTAAATCTTGACTGACTGTCATGTTAGTAGCTGTAATGTATCTTTTATTTGTGGATCCCTCTCGGACCTTTAGCTATGTTAAGCTAAAAGGCCTTTAAGGTATCCCCCTTTGTGCCGAAAAGTATTAAAAAAAAGTATTTTTATATCTGTTTGTTTCCCCCTAAGGTTTGTTGTTGTGGGTTTCAGTAGAAAAAATAGAATTTTGAAAGAAAAGTTTTTATTTTTATTGTTTTTGATTAGGGTTGTTCTTGATTTGCTTTTTGATAGAGCGTACTTGTTTAGGTTCCCGTTTCCAGGTTCCCATTCGTTCCGCTCTTTGACCAAAAGAAATTTACACTATGGCTTGTACTCCCCTCCTCAGGCATTACCCTTGCGGCTGGTTTCCTTGCCATATTTGTATATAGTAGTTACAGTGATCCTTGCCAGGGATCTGTATAAGTCCAAGTGTGTGCTATATGTATATATGCTATATATGTTTTGTCGTATGCTATATCCCCTGTGTTCTTGTTTGGACTGGCTGTAAATTTTTCAAATCTTGTTCTAGTTTTTATTTAGAATTTATATTAAAGAAGAGGGAAAAGATAAAAATCTAAAAACGGTTTTAAGAAGGAGACTGGTGGTGCATCATTTCTAGTCTGCGACCGAGTTTGGGCTATCTCGTCTCGAGACCTATACTCTGTGCTCCCCCTGTCTCCATATATATCTAATGGTCTCAAAGCCATTTGAATTTTGTTGTTACCCCTTTTAAGAGGAGGAACCAATATAGTAGAAGAAAAAAAAAAAAGGAAAAGGGAGAGCTTGTTTTATGATGTATGTATGTATGTAGTGTGTGTTGGACGGGAAGTAGAGCTCGCAGTTGTTAGTGTTTTATATTGTTTCCCCTTTGTTTTTTGTTTCGTTATGTTGATTTGTTATGCCTCATTTTTAGGTACTCTGATTTGACCCGTACTACTACGCGTTAGCCATGTAGCATAGGCGTATAGTCGTCCTCATATCTTGCTGTGAGTTACATACCCCCCGCCCCTGTGTTTTATGTGTTTTTTGTTTTGTTCCTATATGTAGTGTTAAATTATATTAGTTGCTGCGAGTTTTCCCTTGTTATTCGTTGCTACTTCTCAGGTGTTCTTGTCTTATGCTTAAGTCATTTATATGAGGTTAACCTTTCCAACATGTGAGAGGGTAGAATCCAGGTCGCCTTTGCGGCCCACCTCCCCCCTAATGGGGGGCCTACTGGTTCCCATCTCCCACAGTGGTTGTACTTGGCTCCTCTAAGAAGTCAGCATCAAAATTGTGTTGGCTTCTTTTAGGTCTAAAGGATTTATTTGAAATTTAGATTGTTTAAAAAAAATAAAATAAAAAAAATAAAAATAAAAAAACGGGGGGGGGGAGGGGGATTACTGAGCGTTTAAATCTCGCATCACGTCTCCTGTTTTATTTTCAAATAGACAAGAACTGTTGGTTATTTATTATTTGGATTATGATATTTTATATTCCCGTGCCATGTTTTCTACATTTTCATTTTCATTTAGTTAGGTTAGTTATTATCTTTCCTTCCACACTGAATCATTATATCTATACTGTAGTCTATTAGTTATAAATATATATTATAATCGTTTATTCTGTCTGTGTACAGTATTTGTTTTCCATAATAGTCATATTTAGTTTTAATACTATGAATTATTTTGATATGTGCTCTTCTGGTTTCTTCACAATATAGCATTACATGTTTTTTGGTGTATTGACATTTGTTACATATGGGACAATTTGGTACTGTTTTTGTTATACGTTTTTTGTGGGCTACCTCTCCTGTGGACCACACATCATGTAAGTATAGGTATATCATACTTTGTTTCGATGTTGATTTTATTTTTGTCCATTTTCCCCATATTCCTTTCCAGTCTACCTCTGGATTGTTCCATTCGACTTTTATTCGTAGTTTACTGTTGATGTCTTGTTTCAGTATAGAGTATATATTTTGATCTTCTATTTCACTCCATATTTTTGTAGCATTTCTATATTTAAGAATTGTAATGTATCTGCTGTTAAAAGCATAGTAATTAGTTCATATTGATTCTATTTGGTAAACACATGAATTGCTTACCCTTATTTTAGGTATGTAAAATTATCATTTAAAGATTATGTTTAACTAACCCTATAATAAATGTAAGATAGATTGTAAAGGTATCTTTGATAAAGAAGGTCAGTGTCGTATTTGCACAAAATCTATAACCCTCCTGTTTTCAATTTTAAATTTTACTGCAAACTCAAAGGAGACAAATGGAAACAGTCTAAAGGAACACAATTCTTGCATTGTCAAAGGAGACAAATGGAAAAAGGTTAAAGGAACACAATTCTTGCATTGTCAAGAATTATTTTCGATGGGAGATTTATTTGTTTCACTCATCATTAAAATTACGACTTATTTATGCTACATTCAAACCAAAAATTTGAACTTTACGGCACAGATTACATATGTAAAATGCTAAATGAAACAATTAAATAAAATAGATTCTTCCATAATGTGCTTGAAACGAAATTGGAGATGAATTCAGAACGTTTTTTACTGAACAACCAAATTGTATTAAATTTAAACAATAATTTCATGGCACAAGCATGTTTTCCCAAAGAAAAGTTTCATGTATCATCTATGTAAAAGTTTTGTGTATGATCAGTTTATTTTTAAATAAATATATGGTTTAAAATTCAAACAAATAATAATAATAATATCTTTATTTTAGGAAGATTACATATTTAGGATTCAAGCTAATCTCCTCTATGGTCCTCATAAAAATGTATACAAACTACTTACGAATATACATGAGTTAAAACTAGTAATCCTACTTACAACGCTGACAAAAATGACATGTAAAATAATCGGGAATGATATCATTAATGTAAAACAATAAATGAAGAACAAAATATGTGCATACAATAAAATTGGAATACAAGTCTGAATATTATTAGGGTGAGCCAAACGGTAATCATTATTCAAGGACTTGAATTTACAGTAAGACGCTGAATGGCTAGTTTCAATAGGAATAGTATTCCATAATTTTGCACCTAATACAGCCAGAGATTTATCGAAATAGGAAGAACGAAATCGTGTAATAAAAAGATATTGTTTGGAAAAAGATTAAAGGTCACGGTCATAAATTAGCGGTTTGATGAGACAAGATAGATAATCAGTTATAAGGCCCTTGACCTTTTTGTACATCATGCGAAAATTTTGCAATACAACGCGTTCACGAAATAGTTATAGGATTAAAAGATCATTGGTTGGTACTTATCGATGTGTAATTTTTACCTAATCACTCACAAAGTAAATAAAGTACGAAGGTATGGTATCGTATTTAATCCTTATAATTCAAATTTTCTTCCTTTCTGTTATCAAACAAGCGGATTGCATCAAGAAAACTTTCGATTTTAGGTAGCTCGTTGTTTACCTTTCATTAACGTCTTCACACTGTGCCAGAATACCTAGCCCCATCTTCGCTAGCCAAGGGTTGTCAACTCTTATATAGTATTATAGGGTAGGGTGTCAAAGCGGGTCATGGCAGTGATCTGAGGAACTTTTTTCACTCGGTTTGATTTTTATTTTATCTTTTAACCAGGATACTACTTTTTTCAACATTAAGCTTGCGTAAGGCGCGTGTTGTTTTAGCATTCACTGTTCTTGCTTTCTACGCAATCGATCTTTCAAAACCAAAATCGTGTCCATTTTTAGTGAGATCCCCTGCTCGTCTTATGACCATGACCTTTAATATCAGCTGATGGAAATATTGTAGAAGGAAAAATGCAATAATGTATTTAATTCAGAGTAGCTCGTAAAGCCCGCCATATGATTTGTTTGGCTAAAGGGGTGAGTGTTGGAGTGCATGCAGGACTGCGCGATTACATTGTTTGAACTTCTAATCGGTATCGGCGAATTTAATCTGGGGTTGCAGATTTTGATCAGAAATCACGGGGGGGGGGGGCATTTTGTTGTTGTTATTATTATGGTGTAAGGCGTTGGTATAGACAAAGTTTCACCTAAAGTGACCTGAAACCTGATTGGGAACCGAAGTAGTCCACATAAATAATCTATCTGTAAAAAGTCCAGATCAGTATCACGTGACCGTTTATATCCAATCAAATTGCAGAATACTCGATCAATTCATAACAATTGGAATTATAACCAATTTAATATCTAAACATTTCACACCATGGGAACTAAGGGTAATGTAACAAAAGAAAGAATGACTCAAACAAGCTTTCAAGATTTACAAACAAATTTAATTTCTTCAAATATTAAATATTTCAAACAAACAAAGTGAAAGAATTAAAAATAACTTACAGTTTAGAAATTCCTAAATAATCCGAAAAAAATGTTCTATTGTTCACTGATCCGGAAGTTATCCAAAATATTCCGAATGAAGAATGTTCCGAATGAAAACACCACTGTGCTGATGTACTAACAAGGATCAGTTATATCCAAATATTAATAATTCCAAATAAATCCTTGTGAATGTAGAATATCACACAAGATCTAAAAAAAAATTTCCAGTGATTCCAACGGAGCTGAACAATTCTTAAATTTTTAGATGTCAGTACTTAATCCCAACAATGTAGTCTGGAAATATTTCTGAAGTAGATAATCACACACAATGAACAATCTCGTTTATGACCTCTCAAGCTGATGTAAATATGAAAGAATGACGAACGCTGCGATTACATCTTATTTTATAGTTTCAGTACTGCGTCATTGAAACAAACCAAATTCTTATTCCGTCTCAAATCAACATCTTAATATTACGATCTTACTATCTAACTTCTGGTCAACAAAATGAATCATTTCTGAATTGCGAAATCCAGGTCAGGTCAAGTGCAAAACTCACGCGCTGCGACACGTGACATGACTTATGCTACAAACGATAATATTGATTTTCGAATGTACTGGGTCACATTGAAATTACCGTATATGTGTAATCTGCAAAGCAACACCTATTAGACTATTATACAGAGGTCATAAACTAATAAAATTATAACATTATTTAAAAGAAATGAAGCATAATTCCGTAACAGGTGTGAACATATCAGTTTTTAGATTCATTCGTTGATGGATTTAAAATTATACTACTACTACTACTACTAATAATAATAATAATAATAATAATAATAATAATAACATATTATTGTCATTATTATTATTATTATTATTATTATTATTATTATTATTATTATTTTCTTCATCTTCTTATTTTTCTTCTTGTTTTTCTAAAATTTCATTTGTAGCATCGTAATTTTTAAGCATTTTACAAGAAATAAATAATTAAGCAAATAAATAATTATATAAATTATTATAGAATCGAGCTAATGGTTTGTTAAAATATTTCCAGTTTAAATAAATCCGTGTATATTTAGAACCAAACATGTTTAACCAAATGTTTATTAAGACATCATCATAAACAAATCAAGAAGGCAAGACAATAAGAAAAAGATAGGGAAATAGTAAACTTTGTAGAGCTCTTAGTTTTGTTTATCGATTTCCTTCATTATTGAAAGGCTTGTAGAACGAGTTAGAAAGCTAGTAATAAACGTGTTCCAAGATATTTGGAGGTATATAGCCAAATACATTAAATTATATTTGAAACTTTTGTATGTATAATTCCTGTACAATAATGCCGTAAACGCAGAGTAAAGAGTTCTGTAAGCGGGAAGAGCTATCTTAGCATAGAAGGCAGTATGATGTAGAATCAAGACATTTCCCTTGGTATCGTATGAAATATGACACAAAATCTAGACATCTGGAATTTTCTAGAGTTTTGATATATTATTAGGCAATGATTTTGGTATTTTCTTACTTATTTATATATAGGCAAAATGTAGCTTAGACTTTGGAGTTGTAACGACTTTATTGACACTGTAGTTGCTGTGCCGTACTCTGCACTTGTATCGATCAAACTATGTGCGTGTGATCAAGGCACAGTTTGCATACTATGCACAATCTTCACCGTTTTGGTTGTACTGTTATATTTCTGATGATACCTTTGTGTATATTTTTTTCATTAGCTTACTTTTCAAAAGAGAAACCAACTATCTTTAGGTCCGGAATTAATGATTTATTGCGGGTATGCTCTGCTATTTATTAAGTAACAATTCTGTCAGGTAAAAGTTCATGTAATATGATGCAGGGAATTGTGAACTGGCTAAAATAAACTGGAATGATTAACTTTACAACTTCTCCAACATCCGTGGTAGATAGTGGACCAATTGTAAACCTCAATATTTATTTTTAAAATCATGAGGTAAGCATAAGTAAGCGCAGAGCTTCATATTGCATGGTAAAATGTATTGATGATATTTTTTGTTTCCGTCGACATTCGTCTGCAGTTATGTATCATGTACTACCTCTAAAAGGTTAAAGCGTTCAGGAATCGGGTTGGACAACTTCCATGATAAATGATAAACGACTAAAACTAGATTGTACTCACAAAAGAAATGTATAAGTTTCTCTGTAATACTTTTTTTTATAAATAGTTGTCTGTTCAACATATAAGGAATGACATATAACTGCAATTTGTTTTTGACAATGACTGCATGAATCGTACTAACTCCTGTTGATAATCCAACAACTACAAAACTAGCAGCTGCTATACTCATTGCACCTGAAACTGTATACATGCTTATTTGTACCCAGTTTTAAACTGTATATGATGTGGTGTGTTTCTAACACCTTTGTAATGTTCTATTTCTGTAACCACTCATTTTTAATTTCATCAATTGTTTGCAACCTAAAATTCATGACATTTTTCTTTTGAAGAGTGTTTTATCTACCATTTACATATTTAATTTTAAAAATTTATCTCATGTATGTATAACTGTATTAGGTATCAGCGAATGTCCTATAAGGTAATCAACTGAAAACTGTGATAGAGAATATTGAATAATCAATTTTATCGTTTCGTCAATTTCAAACATATTTTGATGAACCTATTGTAAACATTAAATTTCTTTATAATAAAATTGTAAGAAACAATAAGTACTGAACTTAGTGTTGCATGATAGATTATGTTGATTTAGTTTCTTGTCTCGCTTGCAATTTATTTGTTTAATTTCACATTCCATATTGTTTTAAGCATATTTTATTGTCATTTTATTAAACAATATGGGATTGGACATGAGTTGTCTAAATCATCTAGGTCATATCCCAAAAGATACAAAAATGATCCAAGGATGACATTTATTTTACAAAATTTCGAGTGCGTCAAAAAAATGAGGTCGAAAATTTCGATTATTAAAAGACATGAAACATTTCAAAGGTAAATAAACATATAGGTATGAAGTTATTTAAATAAGCAATTAATGAGATAGACAGAGGGAGGAAGAGAACGAGAGAGAGAGAGAGAGAGAGAGAGAGAGAGAGAGAGAGAGAGAGAGAGAGAGAGAGAGAGAGAGAGAGGAAGAGAGAGAAAAAACATTGCACTGGTTTCAGTCACTTTTGTCCATTTCATTTATTTTATAAATTTGTTACTTAGAATAATAATAAAAGTATTAAGAACGTCCAGTTTCGTGGATATATTTCTGAATATTTAGGAAGTTGACAGAATATGTTTCTTTACTTAGTTCAACTTCACCTTTCCATAATAAATCTTGAATTACACAAGGAGTGTGTTGAAAGCTAGAACGAAAGAGCTAGGACCTTTGGGTATTAAATAAGAGACAATAGAAACAATAGCACGGAACATCTTCATTATCCTAGCCACATCCACATATAGGAAAACTTAACTAAATTCACTCTGTAAAGATCGGATCTGAGGGAATACATGCGTGTCTAAGTTTATCATGTATGATATTAAGGTTACGTTTGTGAATATCATCATACTGTAGTGGCCCGTTAGATGGTTTAGATAAACACTTTTTTTTAAAAATAGAAAGATTAGGAGATTTTCTGATATCTTCCTGGAGAGAGTTACAAAGACCAATCGTAGATGGGAAAAGAAACGTCTGAAAATTCTGAAATCTGTAAGACATTAATGTGATGCTTTGGGAGTTACTTCGACGATAATGAGATGCATCATATCTCCTTTATAGATGAAGGTCGCTTAAATAGTTGGGTCCTTGAATACTTATTATCAAATACATGATGCATATTCCCTTCTCTTTTGTTTCTTCTTCATTGTACAAGAGGTTCTCCAGCCAGTTTCAGCATAAAGAGACCGTCTAGAACAATAAATGGGTAGACCCGTAACGATCAGTGCAGCCTCCATTTGGATTTGTTTCTAATCATTCCGCATCTTCAATAGGGCAATTATCGCAGAATTTAAAGCATATTCTAAAATTGTACGTATGAATAGGATCTATAGTTTGGCCAAAGTTGTTCTCCGAAAAGAGTTTTAATCGCGCGCAACATAAATAGATATTTAGATGCATTCTGAATAATCATTCTAATTTGATCAGTCCATTTAGCATCAGAATATACTGTTAGCCATAAGTGTCAATGACTTTTACAGGAAGAAATTCATGTTATCAAAAGAGAACTTCAGAAAAGAATAGTCAGTTTGCCTGTTTGTAATTAATAAATTGTCTGTTTTCGAAGTGTTAAAAGTAACAAGCCAGTCATTTGGTCATGCATTAAGTTTTTCAAGATCATTGTTTAAAATCATTTGTACTTGTAAAGGGTCTGTTAAAGAAGTTGCTAGAGAAGTATCATCAGCAAATAACATCGCAAGTGAGTTCAAATTGTCTGCTATATCGATAATATACAAATAAGAAATAGTAAAGGGCATAGGACGGCACCTTGGGGAACCCCAGCAGTTAATTGACATTTTGTTGATACTGAATTTCGATAGAAAGCTCTCTGGTAGAGGTTTGTTAAGTAGCTTTCGAGCCATGACAGAAGTTACCGGCAATTCCATATTTTTGAAACTTATAAACTAACCCTTTTAATCCATCCTCTATCAATAGCTTTACTGACATCAAGGAAAATTAAATACGTGACTTCATTCGAAACAAGATAAGAACATATTTTGTGATAAAATTCAACTAGTTGATTAGTTGCTGAACGGCCAGGAAAACTCCAGCTTGATACTTATATATCAAATCATTTTCATGCAAAACATAATATAAATGTTTGAATATAAATCTTTCAAAATTCTTGGGCACAAAGCTCAATAGAGAAATTGGTCTATAATTAGACGATAGTGTTTGTTTCCTTTCTTATAAATCGGCATGACATGCGCTAGTTTCCACTATGCGGGGAACACACTGCCTTCAAGTGATTTATTGAATAATATTTGCAACGGCGCAGAAATTTCTTCAACTATATTTTTTAACAGTTTATGACTACTTTAATCGGATCCAGCGGCTTTGGTTATGTCAAGACTAATTACTACATCCATACTTTCTTGTCTTGTTTATGCATAATGATGTGAGTAATAATAGTTTGATTTCTAACTTCAAAATGCAGTAGCTGTTTATCATTTTTTAAACATGTAACAGAGCAAAAATAAGAGTTCAGCAGCTCACACTTATCCTGATCACTTGTTGCAAAGTTGCAGAATCAATCCGTAAGTCTAGGTGGAGATAATAGGTTCAATGTCTTTGCAGAATGTACTTGCTGCTTCATCATTCGTCAATAAAGTCGAGGATTTTAAGGTTTCAAGAAAGCCAAATTTAAACTCGTTTGAAAAGAACTGCTTCCTTAGCTGCTTTTTTCAAATTTGCAAGTCTATTTCTCTGGTTCTTATATTTTTGGTAATGGTTTGGGTAATTGGTTCTGAGAGACTTAGTCCTCATCCTGTCTCTTTTCTCGTCTCTTGCCTTAATTCTGATGTAAACCATGGTTTATCATTGGGCATAATCGTCACCCTTTTTATTTGGATACATCTTTTAGGAAGATATAGAAAAGTAGATTTAAAAGTTTCGCATGCAAGATCAACAGTAATACTGTCATTAAACAGTTGAGCATAGTTTGTTATTTTAACAAGATCACGTAGCCTAATCTATCAAAAGTTGCTGCTTTGTAAATCCAAACATCTCTCTTAAAAGTACAACTGACCTTAACATGTGTATCTATTACGACAAGGATGGCTTCATGATCACTTATGGAAATTTCAATAGGGACCGCACCCGAGTCAATCACACGCGTGCGGTCCCCTAGAATCACGGATCTAGGAGCGAGCTTCTAGTCTGTGATATTCGAGTTGGTTCAGTAATTATGCTATGCAGGTTATTTACGGTTAATACATCAGAGACAACAGATGGCAACACGTTTAGGAAATCCATATTCCAATAACCAAGAAGAATAATATGGGGTGTTTCATCTAATGTTACACTAAGAGTTCGTTCAAGCCTGGACCATTATAGTTTATTCGAATTTCCGGGAGGTGTATAGTACAAACTAGTATTTTCATGGTTTTCATTAAGACTTCAACCCAAATGATTTCATCGCTTTGTGATTCAAGGCCGGTTCTTCAACTGGATAATAATGATTCCATGCAATAAACTAGTGTACTCTAACCATTATTTGATCTATCAATCCAATAGGGTTTACTATATCCGTTGATTCGGATACTCTTTGTAGTTACATTGAGATCTTGTGAGTTTCCGTGAAATAAAGTATGTTCATACCCATGCTATGTTGAAGATTTGATTGAATTTATTTCAAATATTTCGCGTATCCAAATGCATAATAGAACCCCCATTCAAAGCAGAACCAGAGAAAAAATTTTCGTCATGATTTGGATCAGGGTTTGGTTTCAAGATAAATTTAAAGCAGATGCACACGAATATCAGCTGATAAGATTTTTAAAAAAATAGAAACTAATACAACTGGATATAAATAATAAAATACTGGATATAATAATAATAATAATAATAATAATAATAATAATAATAATAATAACGACTTATTTAAAGAGGGTGACACAATTAATTGCATGGAACTAATCCTCTTTGTGGCCCTCTGTTGTACGCATATTTACATACAGAGTACATGTATATAGTTGCACACACAATAATGATAATAAAAATAATAATAAAGCATTCATAATAAGCTACGTGTATATATGAACATAATAAACAGAACAGTTTGTAAGAACATGCTGCTTCTGGGTACATTGTGTATATACAGCACAAAAATAGTGAGACAACAAAGTGGAAAGTTTGAAAAATTATACTTTAAGTAATAGTGTATTTGTCAAATCGAACGGGTTCCACTTTTCATCCATTGAATTGGATTATAATTAAATGCATTTGTATTCGTACTTTCTTTTATTTATTTTGGGATTCTGCTCCAAATTAGTGACCCCGAATATTAAAAACTTTTTTTAAAGAGTTCTTTATTTAGTTTTGGAACGTAAAACTGGTTAGCTGGAATTGATCTTAAATTGGGAGTGTTGCCTTGTTTTCTAGCATGAAATAGTTCCTTGAGATATAATGGGGCCATATTGTTTGAAACTTTGTGCATAAGTTTAGCCTTTCTCAAAAATATTCGTTCACTTATTGTTAACATTTTAATATCATTCGTTGCATTTGGGATGTTTTCAGCAAGATGTAGGATGAGGCTGGGAGCTCTTTTTTGCAAGCGAAATAATTTGCAAATATTCATGTCAAATGTTTTTCCACAGATAACATAAACAGATATATCATGAAAACATGCGTTGCAAGAAGTTAAAATAGCAAGTGTTTTTATTTTTTAAAATTATATATTTAATACAAACTATAGTTAAAAATGTACTTACCTCTACAATAACAGAGTCTGTATAAACGGTTCTTACTTCTGCAATAACATGAATTTCAGGATAGATTAAATTGATATAGAGATAAGGGATAAAGTCAAACAAGACAACTTCTATGTACATGAGAACCAACTGTTGTACAATGATGACCATTGCAAGCCCTTAGTAAACAGGTATAAATTTATTGGAAGAAATGATGATTAGTTTAAACCAATTTAATACTAGTTTCAACAAATTGGTAAGTATACTTATAGATGGAACACATGCATACGTATTTGTGAGTTAAATTATGATTTAAATGCATTGATTTCTCTTAATAAAGCTACAGAAGAAACAAAAGCGTATTCCGCTGACATAGTAACAAATGAAAAAGTGAATCAACAACTATTTTCACCACAACAAGAAAGATGAATGAAAGGATTTGCAAATCATTTGAAGTTGTTACTATAGAAAATATAAGCTTTCAATTTAGAACTCGAATAATACCACAAATAGATTTTTTAAAAAAGGAACATTGGATCAGACATTAAAACCAATCAAATGACAAAAACAAAGATATATTACAACAATAACTAGACGAATGTAAATAATATGGTCTGAAATAGTTGGAAATATAGAAAATGTCAAAAATATTCAAGTTAAACAGCAAAAATTAAAACATTATAGTAAATTTCGACTTGAGGAAAGACTAACGCTATTATTTAAAGAAAAAGGTGTAACAGTTGTCAGTATTATTACAGCAACTGGTATGGCCATATGAACCTTTATTCACATAATATATTTATCACAAAGCAATATTACTAATAAATATAAAGAAGGCGTGAACCTCGCACAGGTGGAGTACTTTTTTCTTACTGTAGATCCAGCAAACATTTTCATAATAAGAAACATTTTTGAACTGTTCCATAATCAACGACTTTGTGCAATAAGAAAAAAAAAGAAGAAAATATTAAATTTGTTTCATCTCTAGTTTTTAATATTTGCATTTTTACTGCAGTAATTTTTGTTCAAAACAAAATGATTTTCGCTCTCATATATTATAACTATGATCCGTATTACACATTACCCAGGAAAAGACGGGCAGATGAAAATGTCTGCATGTGACCCAAATCCTCTAAAGTATAATGAAGTCTGTTTGATGATCATAGTACTGTCCTTGCAGGTGTATGGTGCAAAAAAAGGACTCATTGGTTAGAGTCATTCTCATACAATATTCTCTCAATCAAAGTACACATCATGCAGCTGAATTGCATATCAGCGTTTCTGAAGACTTCCCAGAAAGAGTACGTCGGGAACAAACAGATCTCTATTCTATCTTCATCCAGGCGCTCAGGAATGTAAATAAGCTTTCTTGAAATATGACAGATTTCTTATAAATAAAACTGAATATGTGTTCAATGAGGAACTACAAGATAGTATACGTATCAATGATCAGTAGTTGTCTGGCAGAGACCAATTTTCGCATGTGGTACATGATATACAGAAAAACGTTGACATTAAGCGCTGCATCTGGAATAATTTTATTTTTGGCAAGAACATTATCTGGTGAACAGTTTGATGTGGATTGCATTGATTTGATAACATTTATGCGTGATTTTATATTTTTGCACTGGTTGAGACACGGACTCATGATACAATTGATATAAATGGTTTCAGGAGTTTCTTAAGTGTCAGAGATAAAGAACGTAATGCAAAAAAAACGTTATTTTGGAGGTATATGCTGTGTATATAAAAGAGCAAGTAATGTAAAAAAAAACAGTACTTATCAACTTGAAAGTAAATAAAACATATTGTATGACTGAAATATTCCTCTAATGTACAAACCTTCAGCAAGACCTAATTTTTCGTGTGTTATATATGTGACCTGAATACTCGTCAAGATATACAGACGAAGACTTGTTTACCATTACTGAAAACAAGTCGACACTTTATAGAGTTATGTATGCATACCACAAATGTATTATTGGTGGAGATGTTAATGCTTACGCCTCCACAGAATCTGTCGTTATTATATATGATGATAATAATGTCAATGATAAAAATAAAGCCTATGTTGAGAAAGTGGAAGGGCTAACTCTGACAGAAAAGCGCTAAATCACCGGTGAGAATTTACAGAAATTTTGTCAGCTATCTGGAATGAGGATTACAAATGGTAAATGTTGGGATGATAAAGGTACTGGAAACATTACATGTATACAGGACAACTCAGCTACAATCATGGACTACTTACTTCAAATCAATCATTATTTACATGTATAACCACCTTCGGTTTTGGTCATTGGATTGAATACATTCAAAAACCAAAAATGCATTAGTTGGGTCTAGGCGATTCCATTTCCCTAACAGCTGAAAATAAAGAAAATATTTCTCCAATAGATAGTTATATTTGGAATGAAACACAAAGAAATATATTTGTCCAAAACGTCAGTTCTTCACTTTCAGATAAATCTCATACTATACTCACAATGTTAAAGAATAATCAAATTGATGCTGCATTAAATTCGTTTATGATGAGAATCTGTGAATCAGCATAGACGATGAAAGTAGATCAAAATAATACCAATAAAAGAAGTGATCGGATCTCGGCGAGCAAACAACACTGGTATGATACAAACCGTAAATCAGCAAAGCAACTCGCACTTCATAGCTTTGTACAGGCACCGTAGAAATATGTACAAACACATAACAAGGCATAAACGCAACTTATACAAAACAATGGAAATGTCAAATCTTAAAAAGGCACTGTTACAGAAAGATTCGAAACGTTTCTGGAGACTTTTAAAATGTCAAAAGTCATGTTGAATGTAAACATAAGTCGCACAGGATGGTACCAGTATTTTTTAGAATTATTTGATATACATTATGAGGTAGATCAAATGTTCAGGCTATAAGAAACAACTGACACGCTCCATGAAAATTTGGACGTTTGGACGGTAAAATAGCTGAAGAAGTACAAGACGTCATAAAATATTTAAAGTATGGAAAATCGGGTGGTACTGATGACCAAAAGAATTTTGTTTCAAAACAAGTGGAAATAATACGGTACGTATATTGTCTATTTTCAATACATTATTTGACCTCGGATACTTTCCGAATTGCTGGACAACAACTGTTATCTCACCCATTCACATAAATAGGAAATATAAATATGTCTGAAAATTATAGAGGGATAAGCCTTTTACCAGTCCTTAGCAAAATATTTACTTCTATTTTAAATGCAAAATTAGTTATCTGAGTCAATGACAATTATATTTTTGCTAAAGAACAAGCTGCTTTTAGAAGTAGATGTTCCACTGTGGATAATATATATACTCTAAGCATCTTGATATATTAATATTTAAAGAAACAAAGTGGTAGATTTTATACTCTATCTGTCGCTTATTAAAAAGAGTTTGACCATATTGATCAAGTCTTATTTTTACAATAAATTAGTAAATGAAAATAGGAGAAGTAAAATGCTTACGACATTGAAAGCCATATATACAAATATATAAAAACGCCATAATGCTTGACAGAAATATATCACTCTAACTTAACTGAAAAATATACGCATGAAAGCGAGCAGCAACATTGCATTCGTTCTTGAAATTTCCACAAATTTATACTTTTTCATCTTGGATAAATTGTAGGATTATTTGGAACTGTTGTTTCTATGAAGAAGTCTTGTTTTTTTATCTCGAAAAATGATAACTATGGTACTTTTTATAAAATGCATTTATTGTGATATTTGGACATATTCATATGGGTCGAGTAAACGCTTGATGTATCTGTTTGTCCCCTATGTTAGCGACAGTTTATTCGTCCAGATGAAGACTATCTACCCCAAATTTCAACATATATACAAAGCGAATGTTAATGACAACATCTCTCTCTCTCTCTCTCTCTCTCTCTCTCTCTCTCTCTCTCTCTTGAGGACAGAATTGTACCCGTGAGTGATCCGTAAAGGCGAGCGCCATAGACTCCTCGGCCACCCGACGCCCTGTGAAGGAGAGAACTCATTCAAATCACGCATGCAAGATGCATACATTGCAATACAAATTTTACGAACGGGCCTGACCCTTAGTTCTTTCTCAGCTAAAATCCGTTAGAGTTTCGAAATTTTAGTATTACTTTTAGCCTCGACCATTTCAATATAATATTCCAGATCTCTTAGTTTCCGCTAAATTCCGAGTTTGATTGGTAAATGTACTTTGTAATTTTTAAGATTTATTTTTAATTGTTAATTGCTTATTCGCAATTTGTTAGAAAACTTTTGGGAATGAATTTAAATCTTAACGTTCTACACAATATCCTACACATTTGAATTGACAGTTTCTCCTTTTAATTTCTTTCTTTTCTTTATCCTCGTCTTTCAACTTCTCCCTCTTTGTTCATCTTCCTGCTTTATATACCTTGACTAAATGCTACTGTTTTAACCAAGAGACTCTTCACTTTGACTATTCAATAAGTAACATTTTTTATTATTAAAACTCAATATTGTCCGCCATATATTTATATTCATATATTCACATATATTTACAGCACCTCGTTCACTTGAGACGTAGAGTCATGTGTCTTCAGAAAAGGAGCGGAATCAACGAATATATTTTACGATCCAAAGAAAGCTTGTCAAATTTATAAAATGTTATTTTCTTTTCTTCAAAAGGCATAACAAGTTTATTATTTTTGATCGGTCACTGAATAGTCCAATTGAAACTGTCCTTTTTTGTTGTGCCGAAATATGCCGCTAATGCCTTTTCATTGCGATCCGAATATCCCTTTGATGATCAGTCTGCAAAACGAACGAAAGTAGAAGTAGCAAAGTTCAGAATGTGCATCTCATGAAGATGAAAGCCTATAAAGGGTTCCCAGCTATCTCAACGTGCAATAATTGTACCCTTCACAAGCATAGCATATGATTGTTGATTAGTAGCAGTGACTTAGATGCACTCTGGTAGCAACAAAATGTCAGGTTGATTAGAAGAGCAATTTATTTCACAGCACCATTTCTCCCACCCGATTTTACCTTCACCCTCATAGAACAATAATGCTTGATTTCTATATTATCCATTTATCCTTAAAACTATAAAATCATGTACCGTAGATGACAGGTAATATCACATATCTATAAGAATCTAAATGTTTAAAATGATGTTGATTGGTTTCTATTCGTCGTATTTCTGAAGTTTACCATCAAATCTGTAGATCGAGTTTGATCACATTTTAAAAGAATTTGCAGTGTTATATCCTAAAGATATCTTCATTGATTGGTTCAAAATGATGTTTGTATTTAGAAATAGGAAACTTATCAAATATTGCTCTCATGGAGCATTACTGTTCGCAATGGATACCTCAAGAACAATAAAAGTCAAGTGGCTCAATCAACAAAGCTAAACTTGATACCAAATAATACATACAATTCTACTCGAGGAGTAAATTGTCAATATCAGCATTGATTTATTACGCTTTCGTAGAAAGGAATGCTATTAAATTAAGTTCTGCAGAACAGCTTTTGAACAAAAGAATTTTGGCATAAAAATCAGTTCATCTATATATATGCATATTAAATTTCATGTATCCAACTTAAACGGTTGTTGATTTAATCTGCTAAGAAGGTATTCACAGCAAAAAGCCAAAGTGGTACTTATGTATCCTATATTCTAAAAAATCTAACTGCCATTGTGTGTTTGTGTTTGTGCAAAATTGAAAAATTGATGTAATGGCTTGAAAATCTAATCAAAGTATATACATATAAGTTAAAATATGCCTACTAAATTTAATTTATGTACCTGGTGTGTGTGTGTGTGTGTGTGTGTGTGTGTGTGTGTGTGTGTGTGGAGATGGGGGGGGGGGGTAAGGTGCAAAATTCTTTGTCCAAAAGTTCAAATATTTGTTGCAAGATTTGTATAACTGACATATTCCCCAGTACCTCACTTATATCAATACTCCTTTTTGAAAGTAAGCTATGGCTAATCAAGCTCAATTTGTATCCCACTTATGATACACTTTGTTTGCATGGCAACAAGTCTGATTGAAATAACTTGAACAGTTTGAGAGTTATGCCCTGTAAAAAAATTGCTTAACAACAGTCAGACAAACAGACGGACAAAACGATATATATCACATCTTATTATATACTTGGGGCAAAATATATTTACAAATTGCTGTGACGTCTTGAAAATCTAATCGACCATCTAAAGATTAATACAAATATGCCTACTCAGTTTCATTCGACTACAGCAAATGGTTTTTCTAAATAATTATAAGCAAAAAGATTGAAAAAATTAATAAAGGATAAATTTAAAAAATACGGTAATGACCTTGAAATCTTGTCAGATCATCTGTTATAACTACGAAAAGGTGTGTCGAATTTGACGATTAAAAGTTTAATAACTTTTTTGTGCTACTGGGCTAAAAGAGTTATCGGACAGACGAATGGACGGATAGGCAGTTAAACAGTATGGCCCATTATTCTATCACAGTGGGGCATATAAACTATCATACAAGTATTCGCTGATTAAAAAAAACAAAACAACCTATTGTTCTTGAAAATAGGTTGGAAAAAGTGTAGATTTGTACAATGTTGTAAAACACGTATGCTCCCTCCTCCCCTGATCAAAAACAACTGGAGGAATTGTGAGTAGTTTGTTCACCTAAATATACCCCTGCCTCTTCCGCATCCCATCTATACCCCATACACACAAACTTAACTAACCAAATAAGTGACTGGTAATGTAAATTAACAGAAAAATAAGATAAAATAAACATACATTTTAAAATATACATACGGTTTAGACACATTTTATTGAAAATGCTTAAAGTTCTAATCAGATTTTAAAACGATGTCTTCATAACTAACTATTTTAGCATATAATCCATGCATTTCATAAATGATATTACAAACTAAATCTGCATGTCTTTCTACATTTCAATGCCTACCATAAGGAAGATTTTAAAATAAGCAACAATGTAAATTGCTTAAAATTTATACATCATTTAAAAAAAAAACAGAAACAAACGAAAGCTTTAAATAATCACGAACAAATATGTGTTTACAGTAATAGGAGCCTTTGCCAAAGTATATTTCCTCAAGATTTGCGTTGTCAAGAGATCCTCTATGTATATATGGCCATTACACACAAGTGGCTTATATCATAAGCAGCTTTTCGTAAGATAAATGCTTGACATAATATTTTACTATATAATGAAGGAAACTATTCACAGATGTGTTAGATACAGTGTAAGCAGAAAAATGACTACACTCATTGGAAACTTCATAAATTCGTTGTTTGTCCTGTTTCAGCTCAAGAAATCACATATCTTGCAGATAGTTACTCTATTATTCCTTTTATGTGTGATATTTTTTGTGGGAAAAATAAATACATACATATGTGCAGCGGACTTTGAATATCAACCATTATGGAAGGGAATAGATACATACGGTTTTCTTGGATTTACCCTCTTGTTTTCTTTGAAACTTTTACCGTGTCTGTCTCTACCTTTTGCAGTTATGAATATATTCTCATTATTTTTGACGAATGTGTGGCCCGATCCGCCAAAACTTGAGATACGACAGTCCGACATTCCTTTAATATGCTTCCGTGTCGTTACACGAGGTTTGTATAAAAGTCTGGTCGTCAAATGCCTTCAAAGAAATATAAAAACGTGTCAGAGAATAGGTCTTGAAAAATTCAAGTTTGAGATTGTGACGGATATTAGTCTAGATTTAAAAGCGTCTTTGTTTGTTCGGGAAATTGTGGTCCCTAAAGTTTATATTACAAAGAATAATTCGTTATATAAAGCACGTGCATTACACTATTGTCTAGAAGATGAGATTAATATACTCTCAGATGATGACTGGATCGTACATCTTGACGAGGAAACTATTCTTACAGAAGGATCAGTCATTGGTTTGGCGAACTTTGCTGCCAAACATATTGGAGCAATTGGTCAAGGGGTCATCACTTATGCTAATGATGGAATTGTTAATTGGTTTACAACCTTAGCGGACAGTGTTCGTGTTTCGATTGACATTGGTTTAATGAAATTCTGCTTTCAAAAACTTCACCGGCCAGTCTTTGGACTAAAAGGATCATACATAATCGTGACGTTTGCAGTGGAAAAAGATATAGGTTTCGATTTTGGTCCACGGGGGAGCATAGCTGAAGACCTTTTCTTTGCCTTATTAGCTTGGACAAAAGGATATAAATTTAATTTTGTAGAAGGTGAAATGTGGGAGAAGAGTCCATTTACTATAGTGGACTACTTGAAGCAGAGAAAACGGTGGTTTGTTGGACGAATGTACACATTATTGAACCCAAATATTTCTATGAAATGCAAAATTACTTTGATTCCCACAGATTTGAACTGGCTACTTTTGACTGTTAACTTGTCAAATGTTCTTTTCTCATTTTTGTTTCCATTGAAGACACCAAATGTAGTCCTTTCCATCAACTCCATGATTGTAGGACTCATGATTTTTCTCTTCGCCTTTGGATCTATAAAATCATTTAGCCTGAAAAGGTATGGAGTTTTGAAGAAAACCATCATTTGTGTGTGCACCGTTTTAATTATACCTTTTACCGCTTGCCTTGACGGCATTGCATCTTTGTATGGATTTTGGGGAAAGTTTGGTGATGGATTCTACATCGTGGAGAAAGAGAAAGGCTTACCTTTAAAGAATAATCATGGAGAGTTTTTAGCTTAAAAAAAACACGCTCCTCATATCTTAAAATGAACCGTTTCAAACAAAAAAGCATGAGGTGTAAATGAACGTTACATTTCGCTCTTGCATACGTCCGGACAATTTTATTTTTTGTTCAAAATAAGATATTCAAAATTGTAGGCGGAAGTGAAAGAACATAATATAGTGTATAAATACTGATATAAAAAGCACCAATATACAAAGACATGAAAAGCAAATGATAAATAAAGAAAGCAAGTAAAAGGGAAATTGCGCAGGCTTGACATTTTGCAGATTCATCTAGCAACAACATCAGATATAACACTGTTACAAAACAGTTTCCAACTACTCAAAATGTACTTCTTTTAAAACTTAGTTAAATCTAAATTACGAAATGAATAGAGGATACTATTATTACATTTTCCTTCTCTTGAAAAAGCGACAGAGACAACACTTTCAGAATACATCAGTGTGATTGTTTTATTATTATTATTATTAGTAGTAGTAGTAGTAGTAGTAGTAGTAGAAGTAGTATTCAGGCATGCTTTCTTACTGTTTAATTGACTTACTTACTGACTAAAGTTGATGCTTCCATACACGTATTTGTTAGTATCTTTACCCTACGTCTTTTTGTGACATTTTCGAATTAAGTAGCCAGTGGATTTGCTGATTTAATAACAATAGCGTACACTTTATGATGTATTATCGAGAATGCTTCCTATTTTCTTTTTTATTAGTTTAGCTTGAAACCGCCTAAACTACCATAACTAATTCTTGGATATCTAGAAATATAGATTTGTCACCAAAAATATTGACCTGGGCCTTTCATCATGTGACGGGCTTCCAATTTATTTGTACAGCATCTCTTTTAAGATTTTCCCAACATACGTTTTCAGTTCAATAATAGCTTCTTTATTACTGATGACAATCTATAATCTGTACATGCATGAGTTCAGGTGCTGCGTTCTAAAACATCATGATTGTTTAACTATCCCCACCATTGATTGTATTGTCATATATATCTGTCGTGTTACATTTCACAAATAAGGACGGTTAATTCGTGTAAAATGTCATTAATGTAGAACATAGCTCGATCAAATCTTGATAAAAGTATCTTAGTTGACGATTTCTAAAGTATAAACACGTTCATGATCCAGTTCAAAATTTCTAAATTAACGCTTTTCAATTCGGACTTGGCGTTCAGATGAGTACGTTTGTTTCCTCCTTGTAAATAGCTGATCTAATATAATGATAAAACTTTGCAAGTATTTGCATCAAGGATGCTTTTTATAGTTTATCGCCTAATCTTGAAGATACAAATCTTTAATAATTCAGCAAGAAACGTAATGAAGTAAAATGATACTTTCTGTTTTCAGCACTTAAATGCATACAGTGTATGATTTTATTCTAACCACACGAGTCAACCTTTCAATTGTTATTATAAATCTCATCACAGACTCTTTCATAATTGTCGTTTCTAAAATTGTTTGAGATGTAATAATACTTTCCAAATCAGAGAGAAACATCGTTATGAATCAGATGTACGTTTACAATTGTATAGCTGTAAATCGAAAGACGCCAACTTGTTGTTCAACTTGTAATGCTTTGTAAGAAACCGTGTCAATCTTTACATTGTACTTTGTCTCATTCTACATTATTGCACATAAATACATTATTATATATGAGAATGCAATTTTCCGCAATTTATTGGTCATCATTTTTAACTAGTGGCGATGTTGACGGTGAACTTGCTATACTTACATTTATATGAGAACAGTATGATATGCAAGAGATGCCAAAAAATAAAGCAAACAGCGCATTCTTCCCAGGTTCTTGTTTCATGCACTTGTCATACAATTTTGAAATTATTTCATTAAACTTACAAACATGTTTGTATCTATACTTCTTACCAGAAATTACGTATTACATTAAAGACATTCTACAGGCATTGAACTACATATACACATACAGTGTTATGGATTTTACGTTAATTATGAAGTGGATTTTAGGATACTTCTGGTATTAAGATATACTGTTCAATAAAACTATATTTATACAAACAATACATGTGAAATACATTATTTTTGCGTGTGTCTACCATTATAACGTAACTTCTACGAATAAACATTAGTGTCATCTCACTACTTTAGAATCATTGTTCCTTACTATTTAGCATGCTTGAATGTGTTAGTAGTTGTTTAGGACATAATATTTAATTTTCCTTGTTTCGTGGCTGTATATGAACTTTTTTTAAATCATCATTACTGAAATAAGTAATAAAACTTTACACAGACACAAAATTGAAACCTGAAATAAAAATCTTATACGAGGTCAAGGTCATGGACAATCGAAAACAGCTGACGGAGAAAAGAAAATATCGTATTTGTATTGGTAAACTGGAAACGTTTAGATGCACAATTTAGCCATTTGGCATCCCCGCATGTGTTTACCCCTTTTCTAGTAGTCAATCAAAGTTTTTACTCTGTGCATGGTAACAAATTATTAATAATAATTTATTATGCTTAAAGGAGCACTACTCTATATTTTGAAAATAAAACTGTAGGAGATGGTTTGCCTTGTCAACCACAACAGTAGTAATATGTCGCGATTAGTGGACAATGGGACATGATATGATAAACAGGGTCAAAAATGTATAAAGACAAGGGGAATTTAACATTACGCCCCTTACTTAAATTTAACGTTGAGGTACATTGTAACATTGTTAGAAGTGGTTGACCTTAGTAATATAGGGACAATGGGAAATGTAATGTTAAAAATTAATATGAAATTTCCCATTGTCCTTATAAATTTTGTTACATTGTTAGAAGTGGTTGACCTAAATAATATCGGGTCAAAGGGAAATGTAATGTAAAAATTTAACACGAGATTTCACATTGTCCCTATAAATTTTGTTACATTGTTAGAAGTGGTTGGCTTCAATAATATAGGGACAATGAGAAATGTAATGTTGAAATTTGTAGATACTATCAAAACATACCTGACATTTTGATAACAATCCAACACATACTTTTTGATTACTATCCAATATCCACATTATGATTGCTATCCAACACGCCATGTGTAGTGACCAATACCGCACATATACTATCCAACACGCCGTGTGTAGTGATGTATATCCCACATATACTATCCAACACGCCGTGTGTAGTGACCAATACCCAGTCGTCTACTATCCAACACCCAACATTACACCATTTACACGCATTGTGTAGTGACCAATACCCCCTTATACTATCCAACACGCCGTGTGCATGACCAACAACCCATATATAATATCCAACACGCCGTGTGTAGTGACCAATATTCAGTTATGTAATACCCAACACCCCATATTATAGCATCAACACGCTGTGTGTAGTGACCAATATACGACATACTCTATCTAACACGCAGTGTGTATTGAATAATACACCGAATATACTATCCAACACGTCGTGCGTAGTGACGTATACCCCATATAAACTGTCCAACAAACCGTGTGTAGTGACCAACACCAAGTCGTCTACTATCCAACACCCCACATTATACCATCAACACGTCGTGTATAGTGACCAATACTCTGCAAAACTATCCAACACGCCGTGTGCAATGACCAACACAGTCATCTATTATCCAACAATGCACATTATACCATCAACACTAAGACCGGAAAAAGCCGGAAAAAATGTACAAAATATAGATTTAGATTAGAAAAAGTACTAAAATTTCGAAACTCTACCGAATTTTATAATCCTGTAACAAATTTTAAAACATCTGGACTAGACTAAAAATAGTTCTAAAATTTCGAAAATGTCCCGATCCCTAGCAGAGACTGAAAAGTATCCAGAACAATGTAAAAAGAATTGCCAAGACTACAAGTAGTATCAAAATTCTGAAACTGTACTGAATTTTCGTGGAGACTGTAAGAAATCAGGAAAAAAGCAAAACAAGTGCTCCAGCCTAAAGTAGTATTAATATTCAGAAACTATTCCAAATTTTAGCGGCATCTGAAAAAAAATTGGGAAAAAAATGTAAAAAACTTTTGCCTAGAATAAAAGTAGTATTAAAATTCCGAAACTTTACCGGATTTTATAGAAGACTGAAAATGTCCAGAAAATTTTTAAAATACGGTCGAGATTTAAAGTTATACTAAAATTAGCTGACATTAAAAATAAAGTTTCCCCAAACTGTAAAACTTGTAAAAAGAAACTGTACAAATTGTTACAAAAACTCCTTAGAAGTGACAACTTTACAAATGTACCTTTTTTAAAACAAATAAAAAATAAACAAATTATACGGAATTTACCGTAGTCTGAAAAATGTCTGCACAAATTTAAAAATTGAATAAAGTATTTTACAAATTCTAGAGCAAAAATTGGAAGATATGAGGAGGGAAGTGTTAAAGGGAACATTTTACTTGCCTGAGTTACGAGTGACTAAGAAAGAAGATGCCGTTGATAATATTGAAAGCATTTTCGATCGAAGAACACATAAAGTGGGAAAACATCGGCTCCAAGAAGTGAAAGTTCGTTGGAAATGATATCCGTCCAGTTTCGATTCTTGGATTGCTGCTTAACAAGTCATCGACTATGAAAGGAAGTAGAAGTTACGAAGACGACATATCCTTCTCAGAGTTCATTGGTTCAAGAACTACAAAAACAATAACAACAACAACCACTCTGGATGTTGTGTGGAGAACGTGTGCCTAAAAATCAAATCGTCTTTTTTTCTGCCAAATCTTTGTGGTGTATTTTATCATTGGAGCAGATATTGGAAATTTAAGTTTGCAAAAAGGAGAAAAACATCTGTGAACTATTTTACGCAACAGCTATATTGGTTAACTTCTTCCCAGACCTTCGTTGAAATATACCGACAGTAACAACAACAACAGTAGCTTCGCCAATGCCAAGCAAAACAATAGCTCTTCCAATCACACCAGCAGTCCAATTCCGGAATCCTCTTTGGAAAATCATCCTTTTACATCGAACGACTCTCTTTGAAACTTTTACCGTGTCTGTCTCTACCCTTTGCAGTTATGAATATATTCTCATTATTTTTGACGAATGTGTGGCCCGATCCGCCAAAACTTGAGATACGACAGTCCGACATTCCTATATCATCAATATCTTCCTGTCAGTAAATTGCATTTTGACAAGTGTCAATATTAGTATAAAAGAAGATCTTGGACACATTGTATTCTCCAAAGGAAACTAAATTTTCGAAACAAATTCTCCAGTGAATTATAACAGATATATTCTGTGTACCGAGGAGTCGCTCGACAATCAGGACATGTTCAGGGAGATATGTTAAGATCAGCTTTTCGTTTGGTAGCACCGATTTTAAACCTGATGGCCGTTCGAGGAATGCATGTGTTAAAAAATGTAGCTTTGACGCAAGGAAATAATTTTTCCAAGACGTACTCATCGACCAGCAAAGTACTGAAGAGCTTTGATGAAAGCAGAAACAAATGCTTTGATTCAGACATGAAAAGACCTCAAAGTGCGCCAAAAAAACCTCTATAAATTCGCTTCACTCTTTTGGCCGGTGCATTACTTCCTCCTTTACGCCACAGCAAGGACAAGGCAGAAAGAGACGTCGAAAACAATCCAGACCTCATAGACACAATCAGAAAAGGAATAAGAAAAGAAAGAATGAGCCGTCAGGGAATTGGACGTTTGTGATTACTAATTAAGAAATGTGTCTTCTGGAAAAACCGGCTGTACAGATGAAATAAAATCTATAAAGATAACGGAGAAGGACAAAATAGCAGAAGGTACAACAGATAGAACGGAGCTAGGTTCTTTCCATCTATGGAAATTGGCTTAAAGTAAGTTTTCGCGAGAGAGAGAGAGAGAGAGAGAGAGAGAGAGAGAGAGAGAGATAGATAGATATAGAGAGAGGTCATCTCAAAACAACAGCTACTAACGCTGTATTATTAATGATCCATGTGATGATTTCTAACATGATTTTCAATCGATGTCTGTAGCAACTTTAAATCACAATGACATCTACACAGACACGAGTCACGGAGGAATCGATATGCATTCAATATGATAGATAAAGGTATCTTTACGGGAAATGAACGTGGAGAGTTAAAGGGGGGTCGGGGAGATAATCTCTCTATTACGACTTGTAACTGAATGCATCACTGCCTGATATCTACCTGTAACGTACTAACGCGGGGGGGGGGAGTGGGAGGAGGGACTGGGTGGTTGCCCCGGGCGTTAGAGGTCTTGGGGCGCCAAAACAGCTGATACAAATTCGGGCCTCGTATTCTGGCCCTTTGGGCCATCGTCGTCGCACCGGGCGCCATTTACCCTGAGTACGCCACTGTTATCTATGAAAGCTGAAACAGTTTTCTAATGTCATTAATGTTGTTTAGCTGAGAATGCAAGTAAATAATCTCTCTCTCTCTTTCTCTCTCTCTCTCTCTCTCTCTCTCTCTCTCTCTCTCTCTCTCTCTCTCTCTCTCTCTCTCTCTCTCTCTCTCAAAGAAACTAAAATTCAAGTATTGTAATGTCATAAACGTAATTTTTGACACATTTTTGTACCCATAATTTGGTGTGTGGATAAGTCTGTGTGTGTGTGTGTGTGTGTGTGTGAGAGAGAGAGAGAGAGAGAGAGAGAGAGAGAGAGAGAGAGAGATAGAGAGAGAGACAGAAACGGAGAGAGAGACAGAGACAGAGAGCGATGTGCAGTCATAAATATTACTATGTGCCGTATTATTTCAGACATTTGTTATATAATAATTTACAAAGCCAACACCAAAGAGATAGCATGCTCCAAGTAGCTAAATTAGGAAGAATACCATTTTAAAAAGTTTAAGACATGCATTGTATATATGTTTATTTTTCTGTAGATGAAAATATAATTTTTAGTCGACAACAGCAGCAGAAGATGGTGTTATTATTATTATTATTATTATTATTATTATTATTATTATTATTATTATTATATAATATGAATGGAATGTAAAAGATGTTATTGCTAAATGACAATTCAGTTGCTTTACTCAATATTTCTTCTGTGCTCATTGTATATACTGCGGATGCATTCAGCAGGACATCATACTTAATGATTTTTTATATACTTTATAGTACTTATTTATTGCGTATTTTTTATATATTATTTTTTGTTCGTTTCTTTTTCTTCCAATATCACATCACATAAGAAACATTTAAAACCCCCTTTTTAACAGAACTATTCAAGCCAATATAGTAAAGGCTTGGCAGTGACTCTCACATATTAGGATCCAAAACTCTTTTGTCTGTTTAGACTCATTCTGAACTTATCTTACATTGATAAAAACGTAACTGTCATGATGAAGGATTCTATGTATATTGATACTTTTTATCTGATCTGTACTTTATTTATAGTGCATCCAATAAATGGGTTTAGTTTCTCTCTAAATTGGTGTTTTAAAAATATGAAAATGATGCTTTATATGAGTGTTTGCATGTTAAACAGTGTTGCTGTTCAGTATCTTAATATAGATAACAATTTCAGTATCTTTCAAAATTATCATCTGAAGAGAAGAAATTACATTTTCTTCTTCCCAAGTTTAGTAGACTTTGAATACCTAATACTCTGAGGAAATTGGCTATTATTCCATGGCATCTCCTACTGACATCTTCACACGAAAAGCCCAAACTTTAAAAGCTTTATTGTTCTATTTATAAAACTTACGATAATAATAATAATAATAATAATAATAATAATAATAATAATAATAATAATCCCCTTTAATGTGCATTGGTTGTTATTTGCTATTTTTCTTTTCCTGGTCACTAGTTGTATATACATCAAAACCATTCCTTTTCCAGTGGTATTTTATTAAAAAGTTGAAGACAGTTGGATATAAAATAATGCTTTATCTATAGTTTGTGTTGCTTATAGTTGTGATAGAAGCATAATTAAGGTTGAAAATTAAAACAAAAGTGTTTTCAGTATAGTTCGTTTGTGTAGTTATGATTGTAAAATTATTAGGTATATCTTTAAGTTCAAATATATGTTTTAGGGAAGGTATAGCCAATCAAAGATGTTTTGTAAGTATTGATAGTATTTGTAATTTGTTCACAATTTTCATTGACAGTCATAATGTTAAAAAAGTCCGAAGAGCTGAATAATAACTTTTATCCCTGTGCATTTTAAAAAAGCGGGGTTTATGTTTTCCTGCCTGTCTGTCTGTCTGTTTGTCCATCCATCAATAATGAAGTGTATCTCTTAATCCAATGAAGATACAAACTTGAAACTTTGGATTTGATTCGGGGGAGGGGGGGGGGCTTAATATGTGCACAGTGGTTTTAAGATATTAATATGACACCTGGGGTGGGACCATGGGCTGGTGATTGTTTTTTTAAATATCAATATTTTAAGTATTGTAGGTGGAGATCTCACAGTTGGTTTGTGTCACCGTCAAGGCCAGGATTATAACATTTGTAACGGGTTTTTGGATTACGTTCTCTGGTCTTGCCCAGGGGGATAAGGGTTTGTTTGGATGCTGCCACAAGGTCACAACTTAGAAACTGTTGAAATCCCCTTTCTATAACCATATATACGTTTAAAGGACATACATGAAATCATATATATATATATATATATATATATATATATATATATATATATATATATATATATATATATAATACAGACCATGGATCATGTAGCTAAGGTTAGGGACTTAATCCTGGATTATAGCTTGGAAACAGTTGAGATTCCAGCCTGACCCTTTATTGGTTGAAAGACATGAGACGAATTCAGACATATGTCCGGTACAGACTGTGTGGAAGGGGAGTTGTTCCTGAGTCATAATCCCTTCAGATTATTATTTTGATTAACCAAATCAGATGGCAGATGGCAGGTTTGTAGCTTAAATGTCAAGGTTTTTGGTAGGGAAAAGGTCACAAGGTGGGCATATAATGTGCTATGCAGTACTCCTGTTACTTAAAACCTCAAGGTTGTGTCACATCTCACTCTTTTGGTACCACCTTCAAGATCAGAAATGTAGACTTTGAGGGGGTATTCTACAGGCTTTTACTAACTGACACGTATATGGATGGGGATGTCAACCCATGTGATGTGAAATTCTTGGTGTTATGAGTATGTGAGCCTTAACCGCCTTTGTCGTGGAATTTGCATCAACTTTATGGGCGTGAGGCTATAGCAATAATGGGTTAAGAATATTAAAAGAGAAAGGAATGCACATATGCTGCTTTTCCAAAGATTTTATTTTAAAATAACGTTGCAAAAGTTCAATATGACACACACTTGGTACCAAAGAACTCATTAAAAGTTATGTGAAATAGCCTAAGAATATGAAAAGTGTTCCAACTGGTAGGAACTTCATAGAAATATGAGACATGACACATACAATATCATACTTTATTCATGTATCATGTGTCCTGTATGAATATTTGGAGTGACAGAATATTGGTTTCCATAAGAACCAGATCAAAAATATATTGACATTTAAAAAACAGCCATATGTGGTCAAACGTTCCAGGAATATTTTTGGGCACGTTTTGTTTTAGATGGCTTCCATAGCAACCATTCAAGCTCCATAGCAACCAGGTGAAAAATATCTCCACATCTCCAAAAAATACACTGGTCAAATTTAAATCAAAGACTAAGAGGACATATTATTATGACATGATCTACAAAAATATGTCTCTTTTGGTCTTGATGGCAGCCAGATGATAACTTAATTTTGACATCTCTTCAAAAACCACCTTATTTAATGTTATCAAACTTGCCGGAAATGTTCCATATGACATGCTCTAGTCAATGTTGTTTCTTACAGCCTGCAGAGCAACCAGTTGTTGTTTACATCTACCAGGTGGAAATTATATTATGGCATTTTTAAAACTACGTTAGTATTGTGGCAATTTAAATCAAACTCCATCATTAAAATACCAAACATTTCTACAATAGTTGTATCTTTCGAGGCCAAAATGTTTGCTAAGTTTAATGCCACCATCAGGATAAAATTATTTTAGAGCCAAGTTTAACCTGCAAATTGTTATTATATTTGAATTTGAGCTTAATGTGAGTCTAGTGAACCATTTCATCCCCACTTGGACCCGTAATACTTGTCTTTTTAAAAAAAAGTATGTTTCATAGCTCCTTATACAATCCACTTCATTTTGTAAAAAGGAAGCAACCTTGAAAACAATGGTCATTATTCAAGAGTTGCGTCCTTTTCAGAATATTTCCTTTTTCTTTGGTCGTGGCAATAAGGGAACAGTACACAGGATTTACTTTGCCATCTGTGTTATCCATCAATATGTTTTCCTTGTCCGTGCTATAACTACTGTACTGCTTCACTTATTAACATCTAATTTCCACTATATGTGAACATGGGATGAGCATGTGTTGTGCGGGGATGCTGTCGCCTAATTGCCCGGATTTATTGAAAACAAAAAATGTTAAAAATTGCGTCTGGGCTCTCATTCTACTGCGTTTTCACCTAGGGCCACCACACTTGGACCAAAGGTATATCTTACGATGGATGTGTGTTGCTCAACACAGCTAAATCACAGAGACCTAATTTCCAGGGTATATTAAAATTGCTTACAAATTGTGTCCATCCTTCCTCTCTGGGCTGTAACTCTTATATATCAAAAGATTTTGACATAATATTTGCACTGTGTGTGCATGTTGAGATGAACATATGTTACACGCAAAAAGTGGGTCTCTGAATCCTACTTTTCGGTAGCTATTAACAATTGCTTCAAATTTGTACTCATTGTATAATGCTACACCTAACCTATTGTAACCAAACATCTACTGAGAGTTTGACTTATGATGGGCGTATTTCAAAACGAAATTGGGTCACAATAACGTAATTTTCAGGATTTCATTCAAAATTGCTTTAAAAAATGTGTTCATCCTCCCTGTCAGAGCTGCATTTTAGTTCACTACATTTATAGACATTAACCTTACCCATTTTATGTATCTTGCGATGGGATGGTATGTGTTGCGCACCGACTCTGGGTCACTATAACCTACTATTTAGTACAAAAACGTGGTGAAACTTTTTTCTTAGCTCAGATTCCAATACTTCCTCACCTATTGCTGTAAAAATTACACTAAGAATGCATCTTAGAACTAAAACATTGTACATATTTCCATTTGAAGCGCTACTTAAAGATGGTGTCTATACTCAAATTATAACACCTTTTACCATAAGAATTACACTAAGAATGCATCTTAGAATGAAAACAGTTTACATTAAATTTCGGTCACTGTGACCTCTTTTCTAGAATTTTGAACACTGCATACAAATGGTATCTGTATTCAAATTGTAACACCTTTTAACCTATTATCACCAAACGTGCATGACAACTGCATATGGGAAATCAGTTATGTCACACAAGAAAACTGGGTTGCTGTGACCTACAGTCTATGGTTTGTTGGCCACTTTCAAACATACTGACTGGTGTCACAGTATTGGAGTTTGTGAGCTCCTGCTCAATAACAAGTCTATTTCACTAACAACTCTAGTTTTTACGAGTAAAACATGACGATAGCCATAGCAGATGTAGCAGATGCAGTCGCACTAAAATGTATTTAGTATTTTGAATTTTAAGATGAAGACAACTTTATTAATTTTGACATAAATGCACCTGAAAAAATACTATTGTACTTAAAAACCAATCTAAATGGGATTGTACTTCGTGGTCTAAATCTTTGCTCAGATTTTGAAGTCAGGTTCCACACTGTCTCTAAATTTCTGGCATGTTTTATTATTTTCATGGATCGAAAGGTTAAGTAATGACCTTCAACTTAATAAATATTTCAAATTCTATAAGAATTTGTTTTGTTTTTGCTATCTCAGAAGTTTATTAAAATAGGTAAAGAGGGAAAGGGTACATTATCAGATAAAAACATATGTGTGTTTAGTTTTTCTTCGAAAAAAGATTTTCTGTGTGTGTGTGTGTTATCGTAAACTTTCACTTGTACACCTTGAGATGACCTCTACGATCCCATCACACAACAATGGCTTGCTTTATCTATTGTTTACAAACAGCGTATCAAAACTGCTTTGTTTCTAGGAGAATACTTTAATATGTATTACAACTATGTCATTCCATCGGGAACTTCATACAATAGTCTTATATTATCGCAAACATTAATGTGCAAGCATCAACGTACACTCTCACTAGGATTTACTGCCTTCTGCGCCTTAGATTACAATGTGTACCCGTAGTCAAGCTCTAATTTGAGACGAGGAAACCCCTACGTACCTCAAAGTATTTATCTTATGTCTAATAATTATAAATAGATGATATTTTTATGTGTCAGATCAATGCTTCTAGCAAAATTAAACCTCAGCCTGTTTTTGTTCACGTACTTTACTTTGACTTTGGAAAAAACATTTAATTACCAACCCTTCTTGACAAACGTGTGCTTCCCTTAATAACATGTATGGTATTTTATTAAAATATTAGCACATTATCAAATGTCTGAAACATTTCTTTACACTTCTATTGTTTCAGTGGAAAGTACATAACTACAAAAAGTATTTTTTTTCCAGAACTCGATACACGCTCGGTATAAAGCAAGAAAAACATATAGTATAACATAAGTTAATTTAGCAAAACAATAGTTGTATTCCTCCCTAATTGCATTCTAATCTGGTTTTGCAGAAGAAACGTAGGTGCGATTTCTGATAAAAGTTTATCTGTATGAATTGTCTTTCTCGTGAATTTTGAAATTTCGTAAATGAGACTAAATGTTGTGATCACACAAATGTGTTTGAGTAATTGTTTGATTCTATTTATTTATTCAATGTTTTCATATTGCCCAAGCCGTTTTAATAGCTTAAGTATAAAGTTATAACATAGAAACAATGTTATATTCAATTGACCGTCACCGATTCATGTTAAAATTTTAAGTTATCTTATCATGAGTGGAATTAAAAGTTCAAACGCCCGGCCACCTGCTATAAAAAATGACAATGGTAAATGAACAGTTCTTTTCCTTGTAATATTTAAAAAATATTTTGATAAAATTTTATATACGAAATCTGCTTTCAAGAGTTTCAAGAAAAATACAAAATCAACATAATATATGAAATGAACTATTTATATCTGTATATAATCATCAGTGAAATCTGATCTAACAAAGACATGTTTCTATGGGTAACGTGGAACTATAATATAAATGCAATACTATCTTACCACAGTGTGATGAGTATCACAAAGCCGCAATATTGAAATGCTTTCCTGTAACAAACGAAGAGTTCAAAACACCTTTATGTGTGCCTCGTTGTCTTTATATCTTATATGTACTACTGGATATTTGTTAATATCATGCATTCCAAACAGCCAAGAATCCACCGAGAAACGGATCATGCAACGTATCAATTTACATGCTGCTTCTGATAATGGCCTAGATTTTTTGGACAGTGAAAGGTCTAAATCTGAACATATTTTTACAGGAGAGCCATTCAGGAAACTTCCTGAAATTCCTATTTATACAAATAGAAAAGCTGTAAAAGCTGTGGGACAATTCAAGTGTAACAATTGGGCAGTAGTTACAACGATTTCAAGGCCAACGGATTCAGTCCGCCTTATAACATCTGATAACAAGTGGTGCATCGTTATTGTTGCAGACAAAAATTCACCATCAAAAGACACGTACATATCAGAATTAGGATATAGTGGCGAAAGACTGGCCTTTCTCGAACCCGAAGATCAAGAACATTTCTTTCCAGATTTATCAACGGCTATTTCATGGAATCATCATGGAAGAAAGAATATAGGATATATTTTTGCTGTTCAAAATGGAGCTGAGTTGATCTGGGACTTTGATGACAATAATCAAGGGCTTTTTGATATCAGTATTATTCACAGCCAACAGACTATGCGTGTTTTAAAGAGATGTAAAGGTTCATAAAAGCTGTTCAATCCCTACCCTTATTTTGGAGTAAACGAATCCTACATATGGCCCCGTGGTTTTCCACTTCAATTCGTACATGAGACAGATGCATTGCCAGGGTTATGTACCACTGACATTTCAGTGAATAAAGTTGGTGTAATTCAGTCAATTGCGAACATAGAACCTGATGTGGATGCTATTTTCAGACTTATACGACCACGTTCTTTAATGTTTGAAGCAACGAAATATTTTCCCCTTATTTCGGTTCCTCGATTTTCGTATTGCCCTTTCAATGCGCATGCAACGTTATGGACAAAATCCTCTTTCCTTTACATGGCACTACCAACAAGTGTCCATAGCCGTGTTTCCGATATATGGCGGAGTTATATTGCTCAATATTTTTTCCATAAAAATAAAACCAACTTGTTATTCTCCCCACCATATGTCATACAAAACTATTCTCAAAAACTTGTCGGGGATTTTGATGCAGAAATTGACATACACCAAAAAGCATATAAGTTGGTGGATTTTCTCCATACATTTCGCCCAAAACTAAATACAACGCTGGAAGACATGTATGGAGAATTGTACAGAAGAGGTTATATTGAACTTAGAGATATCAATTTCATTCAACTATGGACCAAAACATATCTGGTAGCTTCTGGAAGTAAATGAATCCAACGTAAATCTATAACAAGTATGGGCTGTTTTTCAGCTGTTTATTTTCTTTGTCATTAAGTTTTCCATTTAATGTACAGCAACATGATGTACGGACAAAAAGCTTCTAATCTCACCCAATATATACATGATTTTAACATGATGGTTCTCGAATGATCAATAAACCGTTTTCCTCTGTCAATTAATATTCTACGGAGACAGTTCGAGTCATACTTTTTAATGGATTAAAATAATAATCTGCGCTATTAAATCTTTCATTCAATATTATTTGATAATTCATACGTTTAGGCTTTGTTTTTCATAATGCAATATCTTAAGTTTCTTTTTTTAACTAATTGCTAGCTTTATATATGTGTTATTATCTTAGAATGTGTCATCTACGATGCAGGAGAGAAAGCCTTTAAGCAGCTATTTAACGACAGCTTGTTTAAAAATCTTAAAACGGCAGCTCCTCTTTAGGCTTAAATTGAAACACAAATAATTACACAAAATCACATACACACACGCGCACACACACACACATACACACACACACATATATATATATAGAGAGAGAGAGAGTACGTAATGTTGATGAGTGCTTTGCAAATTAATTGTGTGAATGAAACTTCTTCATCTTTTCAAATTAGTAAAGTATTTGATAAATTGTGTACACCCTACTCAGGGCCGGATTAAGACCTTTAGAGGCCCTAAGCACCGAAAAGATTATGGTGCCCCTCCCCCATGTAATACACCCCCCCCCCCCCCGTAATTTCTCTCTTTTTTTTTTTGGGGGGGGGGGGTGCCTCTGCATTGTTGCTGCCCTAAGCACTTGCTTAGTCTGCCTATTGGGTAATCCATCACTGACCCTACTTAAAATAAGAACTGGTTTTCGTATCAATACTGTGTAAGAAAGAAGTATTGAAATTTATATGTTTGTCATTTCAAATTATTAAGTAGTCATTCTACCTTAAGCTGCATCTATTTTAATGTATATCCTAAATTATAGCAATAATATAAGATTATGCCATTACCTACACAATACTCTTGTTTACATTTCCTAACTAATGTTTTTATATATAATATTTTATTGGTTTTCTGTCTTCATAAATTAGTGTCGTTATCAGATATATCAAATGTAGGTAAATTAATAAATTATAGTTTTATATACAAGTGTTTGCAATCGATCTAATGTAGTTATTTGAAACTATACAAAACCTATCTCTTATCTTTGCCGGAGAAAGATCGTGGATATAGGCAACAGTTTTTTGAAATATATGCCATGAGTATGGGTGACTAAAAGTCTTTGAAAAATGATATATATCTTCCGAGTTCAAAATGATTACACACCATGTCCTCTGAGTTTACATTCCTGTTATAACAGTCAGTGCATTGAGAAAAATAATTATCACATAGTTGGTACACTTTACATATAGTGTGTGCAGTTTAATATTTCTGATATGTTAACATGTTAACATATCACTTTATGTGAATCTGATTGGTCCAAATAATCTCATGATATTCTTGCGCAGTATTCCCGTGACTAATTGGCTGCGACCGTGAGAATTGTCTTTACCCCGCCTTCTGGAACTTTTTTTTTTACTGTTACTATGAACATTTTGGCGGCCATTTTTCGAATCGATTGCCCAAGGGGCATTGAGAAAAAAGATTACGTCTGTCGGAATATGGCCAATTTACCCCAAAGGGCCTAGCTACAAATACAATTAAGAGTATCGGTTAATGGATAAAGGGCAGGGAGTATAAATCTGTACCAGGGATCCCATATATACAAAGTCTCTATTGAGCTATACATAATAAAGTTTTTCGCTCCATCAGTAGATTCTGAATGTAAACAACTATTTTAGCTGCTTGCATTCAAAATCTAATGACGAAGACTCATTAGCCGAAACGTATATATATATATATATATGCATTTATGATTGAAAGAGAGAGAAAGAAAGACTGAAAAGGTCTAACTAATACAGTTGCTCGACAGAGGTTCCAATACATACATACGTAAGACTGAAGGCTAGTGTAATGTGTCGGCCTTGTTTTGTTCATGTTTCTTGGCTTGGCGGAGAATATAAATTATGTTTTGTATTATATTGATTATGTTTTAATCTCCTTCCCTCAGGAGGAAGCTATCTCGGTAGAAATTCCTGACTTTGAATTTATTGATGTGGATGTCTTGTCTGCTTAGGTATCAACGCCGAGGAAGAATATCCGTCGGGCAAAACCTGTTAAACATTTCCCCAGTAATTCATCAATCATGCAGAAACAGAAATATGATTTATCAATCATTCATCACGACAGTATATGTTTTGGACAGTAGGCTGTCTTGTTTGAGAGAGACACAATTACTTGCTTCCAACTTATGACCGGTATGGAGAACATTAGTTTCGCTGACGCCATACGTTCCGTTATCCTCTACGAATATGATTATGTGCATTCTGACATGAACTTAGAAAATTTACCTTTAGATTCATTAATTAGGATATACACGTTTGTTCCCGCACTGGAGCCATAAGAATATAAAATCATTAACAAAAGCTTTGAACATTTAGTTATCAACTCACTTATGACATGCGCCAAAAAGCAACCATTTACAAAGCTAGTAATTAATAGGTTGATGGATTATCTTACCTTTGGAACGTCCTTGACAGCAACAGGCACAGGTTTTAACCTTTACTGACAGATATTATTTATCAGAAAAAGTATTAATAGTGGCGATACAGAAGGCATGTAGCTCGCGCTCTCTGAGTACTTCTTTGAAACCAATGATCCAGCAAACGTTTCATACATTACAAATATCTGTTAAAATTTTTATACTAGCAAATAATTAAAGAAACGAGTTTGTTTCTCAATCTCAATATTTTTAGTGCCCATCCGATACTTTATATGTTAACAAACTCCACATGAAAATGAAATGCCCTACCCAATAGTGTGTAATCGTCATGAAAATTCCGAACTTTTATCATAAGTTCCATAAATATTATATTATTATAATTCATCTACGATTAGCACAACATCTTGGCAATATTTAATACATTTCTATCCGCTTTGGCTCGACTGACCTTAGAGAAGTCGAAATTAAAGTTTTATTAAAGTGTTATTAACTAATAAACCCTGTATTTACTGACGCGAAGGTCTATACTTAGTTAATGACGTGACAGTGCAAAACATTAAATTTGAATTTGTTTCGGCATAATTAAAATGCCATTTCAACAGCATGATGCCACAAAAGATGCATTATGACGTCACGACAGTGCAATGTTATGAATTATCAAATATCACGTGAAGTCATTTCCGCCAACAAAAAGCGACTCTCATTCTAACTATGCAATAATATTTCATACCACATCATATACTTCGGATCCTTATACACTGCAGATTGTTCATAGTATTTACTTGATATGTATTAATAATGAAGATACCAAAGGCTAAATCAATCGCCCACACATTATAAAACCTATATGCACCACTTTATTATCTTTCTCCAGGTGCATGTTCTAACAGCTTTCTAACAGTCTAAAATAAAGTTCTAAGTGAAAGTGTATTTAGCAGTTTTGTTCCCATAATAAAAATGTAAAATGGTTATTACTGAATACAAGACCACAAGATACATTTTTCTGTTGCAATTTTTCAAATCCCGTATGAATCTTTAACTTCTGTTTCATGGGATTACTCAGTAGAGTTCTCTTGTAAATTTGCCTTTCCTCGATGAAACTTTATTGTGGTGTTTTAAGGGATATACTACTTGTTCCTTTCTCTGAAAATTATAGGAAGAGATGATATCCAGTTACATTATCGTTTTCTTCTATATCCGTGTCTTTGTCTGTCCGTATTGTTACGACTCTAGATCTTAAAAAATATGAAACAGAAAGAAAGGGAAACCAACAATGTAAGTAATATCAACTAGTAATTTATTCCCCTACAATACAAAGTGAAATTCAAGAGATACTTACAATATCGTGAACCAAATTTCAAATAATCCTAAATGTCCTAATCACAAGTCCAAAAATATAGAATTTTTCGAATGAGTTCAAGTAGTCTTGAATGTCCTGATATAACACAATGATATAATCCAGAATGTCTTTGAATGAGTTCACAAAAGTCCAAAGTAATGTATTAATTCAAAAGTCAATGAGCACTTTAATAATTCCAACAAATATATATTAAATAAATAATTCCTCTCGAATTACATCTGATTTCAACGGCCCAAACTGTAAAATCTTATTCAAATGGATTTCCACAGACTGATCTAAAACAGGAATGAATTATTTGTTTACCAAATCCCTATTTATACACAATTTCACTTGACCTATATCATAACAGGATGTGAAGCAATCCAATGGGTAAAACCCAGTCTAACTGTAAACAAGACTGGCCTTGAACTCAAATGCTAGTAAACATTCTGTTTACAAGTGACCAGAATCTAAAGTACAACTTACCATCATAGACAAAATGTAAACAAGCATTATTGATTAAATATACGTAACAGTATATCTATCTATTTTTCAGTGCAAAATCTGTTGTTTCAAATATCATATTATTTTACAATGCGTCTGAGAAGTTTCCCCTGCAGTCTAATTTTTACTTCCCTTTAGGTAAGAGAAACGACTATAGCAAAATAAAACATTGCAATAAATATGCGTATAGTTTAAAAACAAAATGTGGCTGACGTATGTTTATACATGACTCCGTATGGCCAAATAAAGTATGACTACAAACCTACACAATTTTCAACATTTTTGTATCCATTGCACCAAACTCATCAAAGAGCAAAAAAGTATACCATGACAGCTACTCTGAAAGAACGTTCCCGCTAGTGAGTCACATTTTCTTCTCATGTCTTACCTGCTGATAACTTTCAGTCTTTGATAACAAAATAAATCCAAACTACTTTACTACTTTCATCGGTCATTAGTATAATACCTTTTATTGTAACGTCAGAAATGTATTTAAGCAACAGTTAGGCTCAATAATTCAGCGTATTTTTACAATACTAAATTAGCTAGTCGAAATATCTGAAGAATCACACATTGGTGACTCCTAAATCTTAATTACAAGTTATCTGGGATTTTCTACACAGATACCATGATATAAACATGTACAAAATATATGTGGCTATAGATAAGAAAGAGACAAAAGCACACAGTAAGGTGGAATTTCGTGACCAGATTTTCCACACGGCTGGGATTATTTACCAAATTTATAGATGGAAATCCTGTGAAGTGTTCTGGAGAGTAATTCTTGAACAAGAGCTCCTTACAGGATATGATAATCTCATACTTACGCAAAGTATAACGCACATGATAGCTGCATTTACGAGAAATGCAAGCAATTGAATTTTCTGCCTATATAAAAAACGAATATATCCGTGCACCATATGAATGTTGCATGGGTTTTAAAATATAGTGTTAATAAATCTACCCCACTATATATACACGTATAAAAATGTAAATTCAAAGCCTCTCATTCTTGATTCACATGCGTCATATAATTATAACCATGACATTGGTCTTATCACTGAAACGTGAAGCAACTTTCCATGAAAGAGCGTAATATTCAGCATTTGTCAACTGAGTGCAATTCTTAACAAAAAATAAACTAGCAGAGACCATATAATGGCAGAGCAGACAGTACACACTGTTTAATTCATGGCTTCATGCAGGACCTATACGGTTCCATATTAAACTAGAAGCCATATATAAAGCCCGCCTTGCCATGGTATGATTTGAACTATTTTCTGCGTATCACACAAGTCATATAATGCCTAAATTAGGTATCTGCATTACAAAAGAATGTTCGTATTGTAACAAAATATTACCTTGATTAATTAAACATTTCATTACATGGATATTTCTCTTTTGACCCTTTATTAGGTCATCAGTTAGTTTGTGATGGTCCAAAAGTCTGACCTTGAATTTATATAAGGGCTTATTTAAAAATAGTATTTCACTAAATATTGGAGCAAGGTATATGAATTGATATGCAATTTATAAGGTCTCAAATTCCTGAAACTTATAGCAATAACTGTCTAAGTATGCTTTTGCAGATAGACACTGAACTCATCAAGTAATTTATCAGTAATGGCTGCGTGGATTATTTGTATGCAATGCATTTATATGTGTTTAGCAATGGACTTCTTGCAGTATACTGTCCATTTGATTTAATTATCTTAGCTTTTGGTAATTTTTGTGGCATTATAAAAATAGGTTATATGAATTCATGATTGAAACATGGCTATTAAAGTAATGACATCAGAAAACATTGTTTAAACTGTCCGTGTTTTGGAAATTACAGTTAACTGTGATCCGGTCCTTTTTTATTTATTTTTGCTTTGTTTTTATATCCATGCTTTGAACACTGTTGTGTTTGTATTTATAGGTAAACGAAGAATGTATTTTCAGCATCCTTAGTGGGTTATTTATGAGTGTAGGTGTGGGTTGGTGATATTTACTTTTTTCTGGTATTCTTGTGGAATATTTTTAAAAAGATATTCTTTATGTTGAATTCACCAGTTGCCAGTATGCTGCTTCCCTTTCCAATCCTTCACCTGATTCAGATATGCAATTATCTAGTTTGAAAATCGGTTGTGATCTTAGTAAAGTTGCCTTTGTCATCTAGCTGTATTAGTACAAGTTGCATGGTCGATGGACTAGTTTTTTTTCTTCTCTTGTAGCAGGTGGATCATCAGCACGATAGTTAATTCATATCACTCTATATTTAACGTGTCATCATCGCTCTTCAAATATATCCATTTTGGATACAGCTTGGTTGCAGTGTAATACGAATGACATTAAAGGGTTTTAATGAAACTTAATTTTATTTTGTATTGCAATTTATTTTGGGAATCTAAATATAGAGAAATGTGGAACGATACCATTGGATTATCTCCCACGGCGAGGTTACAGTTCATTTTTATCATTTATAGCTGGGTTCAAACTGATTATCTGCGTTACTTTACTTTCAGGGAAAGCGATTGGTAGTCAGATAATCATTAAGCTGTAGCGGTTACTCTGGATGTATTGTGTTCGAATAAATAATGACTGTCTAGGATAGCAAGTGTAATGTTTCTACATCACACATGCTGTTTTATAAGCATGCAATGGCAGGCAATTGCACCTAAATTTAAAAATAACTTTGGAATGTAGGATCATGAGGGATGAGCCTGTAATGTTACTTATCTAAGTTATAGAATTGGAAGTTAAACTTTAAAATGTGCAAACCATATTACGTTTATTATGTTTCTGCAGAGAACATTTAATTGCTTAATCTTTCCATAGAGAAAAGAGAAATGCATTTCATAATTAAAGAGCTGTTATATATGACTTGGTAATATATCTCTTTGTTGGAGTTTATACCAGTTATAAAGGCCCACATATGGCCTTTAAGGCTTTCATGGTTTTTATAAGGTACAATACACGTACCGAAAACAAACTGTTGCTTACGTACAAAGCACATTCCTTATTCAAAGCAAGGCGCAATGTCCACTGTTCTCTGACACAAGTTTCATTGCAGTAGTCTTTAATATATTAAATATTGTATAAGTTTGTTGTTGTTGTTGTTGTTGTTGTTGTTGTTGTTGTTGTTATTATTATTATTATTAGTAGTAGTAGTAGTGGTATTTAATTATGGACCTATGAGTATCAGTTAACAAGGATTCCACATAGACACATATGAGTAAGATGAACGTTATATAAGAATAAAAACATAGAGCATAAGTAAATATATACTAAATTGCAGTGAGATATGTGTTATGCAAAAGCCCTCACTCATTCAGTCAATGAAAGCAGAGTCGATCAACAAGTTCATTATTTCAATAAGCGTCATTTATATGTAAACAGGGAAACACTTTTTTAAGCACAAGTAGATATGCATGCGTACGGGACTGAATATGTGCACACAGTATTTATCATACGGCCACATTGGATAGTTATCTACAGAGGACGTGTGACTAATAACTTAAACTCATGACTATTCCAAACAGGCTGTTATAAACAGAGGCTATCTACGTTTGTTGAATAGATATAAAGAAATATTTTACGAGTCAAAAACCGTTGGTTTGCACTGATTTTTTTTTTCTCCATTATGTGCAAATGTGATTAACTGCTGCGTTACTACATCGATAAAATGAATTTCCGAAATTTTACAACAATTGTAGGGCAGTTACTTTTTTCAAATTTAGCTCGCACATATAATGCTTCAATTTGTGTATTTTGGCAAATTAATTACTGTTTTCATACGAAATTTAAGATTTGTATTTCCGTTAACACATTTCTTGCGTGGATTGATACAATAAGATTGTGGGAGTACTGTAGAAGCACCAAAGAGTAGTCGTATCCGACTGACTTCGGAGCGTAACATCTTTAAACTAAAGATATTAATGATTGTTAGTTTCCATGTAAGGATTTTGATTCTTTATTTTGTTTAGTTCTGTATTCAACGGTTATTTGTGTGGACTTGCCAAGCTTGCATTCTAGTTCGATAACAACACTGCACCAAAATTTTTCGAGTAACACTTAATTTTAATTTCCAATCAACACTCATCTATCCCCGATTTCTGCATTGTTTTCAAACATGATTATAATTGTGATTAGAGTTAAAATCGCTACTTCAACAATTGTATTACTTTATTTTGTCAAGAGTTTTTCTTGTACCGCTTGTCGTCGAATATAATAGGTGTACTAAACTGTAACACTGACTATCGAATAGAAATAGGTCATGTAAGTTCAGACACTGACAATTTGCAATTTGGTTCCTGTGAAAAAGTCGTAGCCCTGGGATATATAAATTATTTCAGTTCACGGACTGATTTTTATTTTTTAATTAAATATGCAGACGTTATCTATAATTACTGAATGGACAGTTTTTAAGTTACATATACTTTCAGTACAATCGCAAAGGCAAACACCTGAATATTCATTTATAGTAATTACAAAACCTATTCAGAATATTTAAAAACACATACCATAAACGTTCCCATTCTTATCTTAATTAGGTTAAATTACCTAATGACTTTAAACTATTTCGTACAACACTGATTCAAAATCTTTGGATTTACAATGCAGTAAACTATACCATGTTTTTCCTTTAGAACATCAGATACCTAAAAGTTTCCTTAACAAGCTCGCTCAATTTAAAATTTGTAAAAATAAGTTACTTATACTGTCTTCTTTAAAAACAGAACCTGGAACAATACGTGTATAGAGCAGGTTGTCAGTTTTGAGCTTATGGGCAACAAAAGACTATGAATAAGCTATTAGTGTGGAAAGACATATTTCCTTGGATAAGTTTGATTCCTTAGTATACATAGAATTTCTTTCTTCAGTGATGATTTGCTTGTATCACTATATATTTTTTCAATTAAAAGAGTGTAAACATTGTTTGTTTTTTTCAAATAGTTTCTATAATGTACAAGTGCAGATACATATGATATTGTTGTTATTATTATTGTTATTATTATTATTATTATTATTATTCCTCATGTTGTTGTTATTGTTATGGCTGTTGTCGTTGATATTTTATTTTTTACTTCATAATTTTAGACTTAACTATTTTTTAAAACAAGTATATTCAAAATCTTTTAAAGGCCTCCACGTGTTTGTTTAATTTCTGTGTAGCATTTCTATGCCGTACATTAATGTTGATGCATACTAAATGTTTGTAATTTTCAAACATATTAGATAAAATTATCAAACGTTTAATGACTTGTGCACTTCCTTATTTTTCCCTCCAATAAGAACTTTTAATATATAACGTCATTTTGATACACTTTTTCCATAACCTTTATTGATTCTTTTCACTATCTCTCTCTCTTTCAATATTTCGTTTATGGTTAAGTGGAATGTACTGTCATTTAAAGAGAAATAAAGTATTGGAGATTATATATTATCGTTCGGCGATCTTTTTCAATTGGCATTGCCTTTAAATACCTAAATGGTCTTTGTATACTGACACCCTTCAGTATGCTTATGTAGACATTGTCAATAAAAATAATTGAACGTAAGAGTAATTTACAATTAGTTTCACTCTGAAAACCTTGACAAGCTCCAAACTATTCCATTCCGAATTGGTTTAAACATTTTTTCTAAGATTTAAAATGTTTTCAATCACTTGCATTATATTATTTTAGTACGATAGATTCCTCAAAATTTATTTATAATTTCATTAACCAATACACTTGACATATAGCGGTATCTTCGCCATTCATTTCTTCGTTAAAATGTTTTTCAAATTATTGTTAACTGTTGATGTTTCTCCACATATTCGCCTAAAGATTGTAAGGGTTATATAAAGAAATTGCTTGCAGACTAATACATGTATACATTAGACTCGCACACAATGATAATGGCTTAGAATATTACGAAACATTGTTAATGAAATAGGACTGTACTGCACGTTGTTTCCATCAATTGTTGTTGTAACGAGACACATATATTGTCTTAGTTTAATGACATTATTATTTCTATCTCTGAAGAGCTAGTTAATAATGGCAGAAGATTAATGTTGATTTGCTTTCACAAAATCAGAAAACACATCCAATTTTCCATTATATTTTTTTTAAAACTTTCGCTCAATATAAGAGAAAAGGTAAATTCAGTACTTACAATTCTGCATCTTTATGTAGTTCAGTTATTAAATCTGCGTCAATAATTGCAGGTATTTATGCTCAGAGACGTGTTACCCGAAATTGTAAATTAATTTGCATTGCAGTGTGAATCCACATTAGGAAAAAAATTAGCTGAATTAGAAGCATTTTTGATGTATCTGTTTATGCTAATTATTAATTTGTTTAGTTGTTGGAACAAAGTGTGTAATACATGAATCTAAATAGCACACAGTTGTAATTAAGGTAAAGATAATGCAAAAATGCTGTATGTTTTCCTTCATATTTCGCTTCGGTTTGTATATTTAGATGTTTATTCGTCTATTGCAGTTTGTAACTACGGACTATTTGAATGGATGAAACGTAGACAATGTTTATTTTGAAAATACTTTCGATATTATACTTTCGATAAAAACCTGAAAAATGTCGTTCCTTCCAGTTTGCAATATCTTTTTTTCTGAATATTTAATAACTTGTACTGAACCATTTTTCTTTATCAGAGTTCCATGTTAAATGTTCAACACAAGTCAGTGTATATCGCTTTACAACTGTAGAATTCAAAATGCTTTGGTCGTAAAACAAAAAATCCTGCATAGTTTTGTTACACATCCGCTACTTAATTTCTTTCCTTCAAAACACTATCAAACATCTAAAAGATTTCAATGTACCACTTTGTTTTCATTCATATTTGATTCTAGACCCTCTTTTATTTATTTCTCTAATTTTTTCATTCATTCTTTGTTTTGTTTTTTTCAATATATTTCACATATGAATATATCATTGGAACACAGTGTAATCTCATAATAAAAATAACGGTTAATGGAGGAGTCGCTACCATCATCTAGCCTTTTTCTTCAGTTATTTTTGCCCGTCAACTATTTTTCCCAAGGGATACAAATGTATTTATCTGAATATGAATGTCAATTTAAAATTATTATTATTATTATTATTATTATTATTATTATAATCTCAGCAAATAAAGTTTCTTTAAAGCCAGAATATGACTCACGTACACTTCAATAATCTAGGCTTCAATCAAAAGAAAAATAGATCCAGAATGGGTTAGGTGTGTTGACGACTTGACTTTCTTCAACATGTCGTAGCCATTAGAGATACATAACTTATTTGTGTTTCCTGATTGATTCGTATTAAATTTACACGCGTTATTTTATGATGACAATCTAAGCATTCTTAATGTTACATATAATTTTATAATAATGGCAAAATTATACTCATTTTATTCCTTTAGTTTTTATAAATGTTCTCTGAATATCTGAAAATAGCTATTAAAAAAATACCTATTTTTTAAAATCTGTTTTGGGTTCGATAGCTTCATTACCATTGAAGTATTCAGACGCAATACTGCTCATTCAAAATCTTTTCATTTCAAATGCATTACAATATATTTTGTGAGACGTCATATTCTTTACAATGTATCTATTAAAACGCTATCACTTTTATGACATTGGTATAACTGTTAAAATAATTCCGCTTTGATTTGCTTGTAAGAAAAAGAAATCTTTAAAAATACGTACAACGCACATGCTGTCATATTTACGCAAACTATTGTTGACGAGCTATTACTATCAAAAGTTTGCCTTCTTTCAAATAAGGTTTCTATTGAATACTAGATTTTCGTTATCCCCAGATAGTTTTTATTTACTTTTATACACGTTTTCAACTAAAATAATATCAACAATAAATATTTTAAAAATATTTTCGAATGTTATACATTGCACCACCGGTATGACAAGTCGGAAACAAGTTTAAACTTTAAATCACTTAAAATATATTTTTAATAAATATATGCATAGTTTTCATTTATTGTGACATTATGACATAGTGAACGGGTTTTGATGAATAATAAAACGATTCTTACTTACCAACTTATAATAACATTTGAAACCTTTCATGATATGGAACGCTTCCTTACGATTGATCTTGAATAATAAGATAATGTATCCATGTACTTTTTCGTAATCATTAATTGTTTAGCCTTCTTTCGCTTTTACATTAGTTCCTTTTCTCTTTCTCTCTATTTAACCAATTAGAGAGGAATAGAGCATACTGTAAAAGCATGATATTGTGAATGAGTGTTACCCTTCCTCCAATTATCTTGCTCACATTGTGTGCAATATATGCTACGTTTCCCTTTTTCACATATGGCTACATTTGACAAACTTCAATAAAATATTTTGAAGTGTTATTACCAAATGATCATAGCCACTGTCCAAGTATCTGTAAACTTGCATTATAAAGTATGAATCACTACCGAACGAGTCAAACAACACTTGCGTGAGTCTGGCTTGAGGTCCATGTTTCCCTTATTTCCAAAGACCTCAGGACATCAGTTGTTGTCAACTGAAGGGTTCTTAAACGCTTAAATACCACAAATAATTTCCTCTAATCACCTAATGATCACACATCGCGAAACTCTAATTTCACATTTGCATGGGTTTTCTTGCTTCACATTTGTATGACCCATCAGTAAGCCTTTGCAAGCCACAGCTTGGTACTTTATGCCATGCATCACGAAACACGACCCAAACACCTAATACAAAGTGTTATTCCTATCTAAAATCATGAAACTCTTAAGAAATTAGGGAGGGGCCATTATACGAAACTAATCCATGATACCACAAAGTCTCGTGAACATTACGACGTCTGTTCCAGAAATTGGCTAATTATTCGGTTTGAGAAAAATCTTCCCAACACCGACTCCCCATGATCAAACAAATAATCACTAAAATCTAACAAAACTTTAAACGGAGAAGTGAATAAAAATAGCACATACCCTATCTTTACTGAAAAATATATTTGTGATTGTTTAAATCAGGTAGTCAAACAAAATACATACACACACATAAAAGCACACACACACACACACACACATATATATATATATATATATATATATATATATATATATATATATATATATATTATTGAAATACATAGATACGGTAGGTAGGTGAGTAAATAAAAACGTAAAATAAAATTATTGATGTATATAAGCTCAAATACTTTTTTTCGTAAATATTTTAATAATTATATCTATTCTGTTTTGACCAGACTCGCAGTTACACATGAGGTCACATACATATGATGTCCGAAAAGAGTGTTCATCTCTACAGTGATATAATTCTTTGAATTTTTATAAATTGTTCTAACTTTTTTCGATTTTAAGTAACGCACTTTTTCTACCTCCTGTGGAAAAAACCGCAATTAGGAATTGCAGTCAGATAATGACTCTAAAATAATTAGGGCGTAAATGAAACGATGAATTTGTAATGTATATCCTTTTTCCCATGAGACAACTTTGTACATAAAAAAAAATATTTGAATAAACCTTTAAGTATGTTCACACTAGGAATGCACCGATTAATCGATTTCCTTGGTAACTGTGGCCATACAAGCATAGGAACACCTAACAATTAGATATGACACCAAGCGATAATTATCAATCAGCGTCTTCAGAAAGAGGCGTTTTTGTTTGTAAAATGGGCTTATCATCTTCGGACCAGTAGCTTCACTTCATGATAATACCTATGTCATCCTTGAGTGGCCACCGCTTGATCTATATAAAATAGAGACATTCTTCCACACTCATGAGTATTAGGATGATATAGCGCCCATGTGATTATATTTTAGTTTTAGGACAATTGTTGGAGATGACTGATTCCATGATGCTCTACAGCACATCCAACGATTATTAAGATAATTCTAAAGCAAACAATACAAAGGGCGATAAAGTGGCTCATGAAACATGACCATCGATTCCGTAACTTGGTGCATGCAATATTGACTGTTTCAATGGCAGAAAACCTCCTCTTGAGATATCTTTATCGCTGTAGTGCAGATATCGAGTTCAAACTCCTTTGCCGACATATGGAATATAAAATGACAGTACATCGTAAGTAGTACTAGTGGTAATAGCAGTTGCAGTAGTAGTAGTGATATTAATAGTAGTGGTAGTAGTAGAATTAGTAGAAGTAGCAATAGTGGTAACCTTAGTAGTAGTAGTAACAATACCAATAGCAGTAATTGTATACTTCTGTTATTACATGAATGTGTAGACGCAAATGTGATATGACATATAGCTGTGGTATTGGAGAGAGGTTGCCCTGAATGTACATCCTCTGTATACAGTATACAATTGTACCTATCCGAAATGAAGGTTAAGGGATTTCTCTGGGATATCTGGGATATATGAAGACCATCTCATACAACAAACCAGGCCGTTAAATGACCCTGTGTGATTTGAACTTGTTATATAAACAAAGTTGCAAAAATGTATTATATATTTCATAATGAGGTATTGAAATATATAAATGTGAGAAAAATTATATCGCCACAGGGTCGACACCACTTTTATGGACACAGTGGCGATATCACTTTTGGAACTACTTTCCCGTTGAGAAAATATGTCTGCCCTTTCGTATGTAATTTGAATCTGTATTTCCATATTTAGGCCTACTTTTTTCTTCTGCTCCTTCTCTCTCTCTCTCTCTCTCTCTCTCTCTCAGGAATAACTGATCTTAAAATGTGTCAAGACCGTTGACCCTCTAATACACATTTATGTAATCAATGAGGAGGCACGATCAAGAAGGGCCTAAAACCGAACTCCAGACAACAAAAAGTTGACTTCAAGTATTAACTTATTGATGATTAGTTTTCACATGAATTATGCATATTGTCAGTGACTGAACTTACATGACCTTTCGCTATTCAATATTCTGTGTCACCCATACAGTATCGTATACCAGTTACACTCTACGACCAATGGTACATATTGTTATTACGAAAAACTCTTCGTTAAATATAGTAATAAAATTGTTTACCTAGCAATTTTAGCTCTCATCACAATTATAATCATCTTTCAAAACGATGGAGAATTTGGGCATTGATGAATGCTGATTGCAAACCGAAATTAAGTGACAATCAAAATTTGGGTGCAACATTTATTACCAAACAAGACTGCTAGCTTCCCAAGGCCACACAAAATTTCGCTTTCGAATGCAGAAATGAACAAATTAAAGAAAGAAAATAATTATATGTAAACTCACAATCATTAAAATCTTTCGTTTAAAATTGTTACGCTCTGAAGTCTGTGGGATACGGCCGTTCTGTGAGGTTTTTTACAGAATCCCCACCCCAGCAATGTTCACTGTATCAATCCGCTCAAAAAAATGAGTTAACTAAATCTCTTCATTTTCTTATGAAAATAGTCATTAATTTGAAAACTACGCAATGTGAAGCATTATATGTACAAGCTAAATTTGTAAAAGGTCGCTGTCCTAAAATTATTGTAAAATTTCGGAACTTTTTATCGATATAGTAATGCAGCCGTTAATCGCATTGGCACAGAATGGAGACAAAATCCATACAAATCGACGGTTTTTACCTTAAAAATACATATAAAGAAAGAAAATCTACTTTTTCAAAGTAGATAAGGAAATAGTTCACGAATGAAGTGGAAATAATTTGTATTGTCACGAGTGGCGAAGTCTTTCGTCACAATACAAGGTTTCCACTAACTCGTACAATATTTCCTTATATCTACAAAGAAAACGTAGATATCCTCGCTATGTTTTAAAAAAAAGAGCTAAATATACCATTTGACCAAAGTTCTACATGTTCAGTAAACCTTTACATTTTACATTTTGCTCTAATTTTGAAATATCAATTGATTGTCCTGTACATGCATTTGAATATAACACCGACTAATATGCTTCACATCGTAACTGCGACACGTGCAGCAGAAATATTACAAACCTCATTACAGCACGATCCGATTTTATCATACTGACTCTAAATGTCTGGTGATCGTAGATAGAAGTATGACTACCCTACATTTCATGGGTATACACACTGAAATGAACCTATAACTGATGATTGCTATAGAGAATTATTATTATTATTATTAGCATTATTAGCATTATTAGCATAAGAATTATTATTGCTGGTGATGTTGTCGTAAAATGCCTTCTCTTTCGTTATCTTCCTTTCTCCATTTCGAAATTATATTGCACAAACTATTTTCTCTTGTCACATGATATTCACGGATTTGCATTGACCGTAATATTAAGGAAAAGAAGCTTTAAATCAATAATTGAAACTTCTACAATAAACCTTTTCGTTGAACTGCTTATTCAGGGTTAGATAGATAACAAACATACAAAAGACAAAATGATTTGCTACAAAACTAATTTTAAAAGACAACAACAGGCACACACACATACACACACACAGACATAATACAAGACAACATAAAACAGGACCATAGTATTATAGATTACACAAGATGCATAATGTATCATAAAGTGTATATAAATTGAAAAACATAGATAACATTTGTGTTCTTCTGTATGAATGATCGGCGACAAGTACTCTCAGCACAACCTATTCATAACGTTTATGACGTGAAAACCTGATACATTTCTCGAATATGATTTTAAGAAAAATAACATGACATTTGTTATATAAAACCGTCAAAATTTTTTAATGCTACATGTACCATTGCAAGTCATGATGTCATATGCGATAAAACCCTTACGTCTGAAGCGTTTGTGTGTAATAAAAGTTGTACAGCTTATTATGATTGACGTCGTTCTTTGTCATGTTACGCGAAATAAATCATTTATGTGTGACCATTTCATTTGAAATATATAAAATTCTTCCATTCAGTCCCAGTGCCTTGCTCGTAAGGCTCTCAAAGCAAAGAAATGTTTATGAATTATGATAGGTCGTTTCATACATCGTATGAAATTTAAGTCAGCGGAGTTTTCAGATTGTTTTATACATCATATGAAATTATTAGTTAGCCATATTTTCAACTCGTTTCAGGCATCATATGAAATGAACCAAGTTTTCAACTCGTTTCATACATCATATGAAATTGCGAGTCAATCAAGTTTTCATCTCGTTTCATACATGATATGAAATTGTTAGTCAGCCAAGTTCTGATCTCGTTTCATACAGCATATGAAATTGTTAGTCAGTCAAGTTTTCAGCTTGTTTCATACATGATATGAAATTGTTAATCAGCCAAGTTTTCAATTCGTTTCATACATTATATGAGATTGTTAGTCAGCCAAGCTTTCATCTTGTTTCATACACTATATGAAATTGGTAGTCAGTCAAACTTTCATCTCGTTTCATACATTATATAAAATTGCTAGTCAACCAAGAGGAAACAAGAAACTTCATAATTTTTGTTTTGATGGAAGTTTTGAGTAGAAGCATAAGCATACTTTCATTCTGTTTATGATAGGGTGGACACTACCTTGGATTTTATTTATGAACAGAAATAATTAGGTCAGAGGCGAACTAAAGGTCACTGAACTTTTAAATGAGACTTCCAAAAATAACAAATATTTACAGAGAAAAGCTTTAAAGATTTTGACAGGAATATTTAATGACTCTTGATGTATAAGCGAGTGGAAGCCAAAAGAGCAGTGTAAATTACTTGTTTATCCGTCCGTCAGCCTCCATTCATATTCTTATTAAGGTTATTCTTTACACAGTGTAACAAAAGAATCAGCCAATCAAGGGTACGTTTCCAATAGATACCATGAAGAACGATCGATTTTACATTTAAGGCTAACAAAAGACTCCCTTTTTGTAGAGTGCGCCTTTAATTTAGTCGCAAAGTAAACTAACTTTAACTTTGAGCTTTATTTAAAAAATTGAAAACTTTAGCATTGACCTTAATCTAATGTGTAAACTGATGAACAGAAGGAAGTACACACACAAGGACGCCAAAGTGATCGCCAAAACTTGTGTTCAAGGATCAGGTGAGATCAAATTTGATTTTATTACAATTTGAAATGGTCGTAACCTAATGCGTATAAAAAAACAGGAAGTTAGCAACATTGCCTAAAATGGTCGTTAAAATATATTTTGAGCATCAAGATGGGTTAATTAATAAGAGCAAGTGGCATGTAACTAATATTGAAGCATTTACTCCGCTAAGAATGGTGCAACATTACCGTGAATTAGCTATTTCTCGTGTGGTATCATTGTTTTTACTCATTTACTGAGTAGATGTAATGTTCTATTCCTAAAGGTTGAATCACATCTTGAAGATATACAGGAGCTAATCTATAATAAATAAATAACTTAATCAATGTATGCTTGTAACGGCGAGTGGTTAGGCTTTCCCTGCTAGTTTCACGGTACAGTTGTGCAGGGATACACCTTTGGTTGTACCTGTTATTATTCTCATCGCATCAACATTTAGTTTTTTTAAGAGCTCTTTCTCCGGCAGTGTACAATTGTCCCAAATGTGCTCAGCGTAACCAAACATTGGAAAATATAAGATTTGCATACGACGATTCACCAAGTTTGAAGCTAACACTTTTAAACAGTTTAATTTCCCTCAGGCTTTATCAGAAATACATTTAAATGCGCGTGTCAAACGACATCACTGGCTAAGACATTGCCCAAATGTTTGTGCTGAGTAACCTCTTGGAGTTTTTTTTAGGATGGTTGTTATGGTTCCGTTTTCGTTATATTAGCATTGATTCAGTCTTATCCGGATTAACCAGCCAACGCCTGGACCATTCATGTATCTTTTCAATATCTGAATTTAAGATTTCATCAGCTGAGATCTGATTATTAAGTATCATATATAATGTTGTATTATCAATAAAGAGTCTAATCGATGATTCTATATTGTCTACAATGTCATTGATAAAATGTAAAAAATAAATGTCCCAAAATGGACCTCTTGGGGACACCTGTTTTGATGAGCCGACAACCCGAGGATTGATAATTTATAATAACTCATTTGCTTCTTGACAGTAAGTAAATTCAAACCACGATAGCACATTTCCATGAATACCAATGCAATTTAGTTTGAGAGCAACACTATGTAGAAAGCCTTGCTAATATTGAAGAAAACGGTTCTTCTTACCTCCTTGCATTGGCCTAGCGCAAAACAATATACGTTGTAAATGTCTGTCAACTGATGTGTTGTCGAGTCACCTTGTGAAAAACCTGATTGATTATGTGAAATTATATCATGCTGCACAATACAGCTATGTAGATATGTATATACATACTTCTCAAAAACTTTAGATAAGATACACAATAAAAATATACGACAATAGTTTGAAACGGGGGTTTTGGAACCTTTTCTTATGTACCTGCACTACATTTGCTAATTTCCAATGATCTGGAAACACTGAAGTTTGCAAGGAGATATTAAATATGTAGTAATTTAGAATGCAGTAAAGCAAGATCACATGCTTTGATAGATTTAAACCTACTAAAACAGTGGTTCCCAAACTTTTTTGATCGAGGTCCTAAATACCATCTTTTGCGACCCAAAATGCAGTACCAGGGGTTTGGGAACCACTGACTAAAACATATCAACACCATCCACGCTTACAGTAATATTATCAAGAGCAGGATAAGATAAATCCCTTTGGACTGGTTCGGGAATTGGAGATAAAATTTCGTTTTTGTAGTTGATTGTTCACAAAGGAAATCATTAAGACACTTATGCCTTTTCTTCGTCATCAGTTATAACTATGATATTTACAATCAAAAATACACCAGATTTCTTTTTTGAAGTTTCTTGAATTTGTCTAATTAGTCTCCACCTGTCTTTCGGGTTACCATGTGAAAACCTGATTCGCTTTATCAGATTCCTTTAGACTTTCTAATCTCAGTAATAACCAATTCTCTGTTTTGCCTGTAATGACACCGGTGCCTGGGATTTTGAGTACGTTTTGCTTGATCATACAATCGTAATAGTTTTCTAATTTCATTATGCATCCAAGGTGGATCCTTATTGTGAATATTAAAATTTTTGTGTGGTACACATTTCTTTACTATATCCTGTATTATATCTACACAATTCTCAACACTGACACTGACATCATTTTCATTAATTACAGTGTTCCAAGAGATAGACATGAACATTGAGTTCAAAGAGTATGATTCCCTTGGTCGTATAACCAAATTTCTCTTTCATAGCATTCTAATTAAGGGAAGATAAATTGAAAAGTGTATTATATAAGACAGTGATACCAAACACCGTCAGCGTGAAACATACGCAAAACGTCAGCAGAGTGCACAAGATCAGGGTGTGACAACAAATTAAGATAAATCAGGGTCAAAGAATACTCTCTAAAATTCTTTGGGTTGGTTATTAGCTGATATAAGATTACTTTACTGACATAGCAGTGAAATGTTACTATTTGGAAGGAGAACATTTTCATTAAAATATCCAATCAAAATTACATAGTTAAGATTAGTGGATTGGGCTCTCTCTATACTTAATGCAAGACGCTCGCAAACAGCCAAGTTGCAATTGGGCAGTCTGTATGTTCCTGCAACTACTAATTTCTTCCCTGTAATTTTTTTCTTCTATCCAGATACATTCAAGGTCCAAGTTAGACCTTATAATGGCCGGAATATGTTTTTTTAATTGTTATAAATAGCAATACATCCCCCAAGTGTGGCCCTCTCCTCCCTAAACGGTTCGGAGTAGTTCGAAAGGACTATTTCATCATTTACGATACTATGTTTAAGTCATTTCTCAGTGAATATCTCTATACATCAAACTCCTTCACATTTACCTGTATCAAATCAATTTTAGGTCTAAGACTCTGTACATTAAGGTGCATAATATTAAGATGATAATTGTTTTAGGACCGGGGTTAGGTTATATCCCTGATAACAATAGAAGGATACGTTAACATTACATTAATACAACACTCTAAAACTATATTGCTGGTTAAAAAAAATATACTACTAGCACTACTGCTAATACTATTACTACTACAGTAAGTACATCTTCAATGGCTCAGTCGGTACATAAGGCACTGCTCAGACTGTGTCAACATTTCAGCAAATAAAAAGTAAAATTGCAATAAATTATGAGCCGGACCATTTCCATAGATTTACCTATTGATAACATAAAGACAAAATAAGATGCAATTCTTCCTTAAGTTAACAATCACGCTTGGCATGTATCTTGCAGTATTACATTCAAAGGTGTATCTAAAGATCCATATATATATATATATATATATATATATATATATATATATATATATATATATATATATATATATATATTACGATGCCCGGACTGGGGCGAAAGGTAAGGGAGTTAGTAAAGAACTAACACATACACATCTAACCTCAACTTTTCTCTTAAACTGCAATCTTTGACAGTTAGAGATAACGTCAAATCACTGACCAGTCAAACGTGAAACATTTTAGTCTGATTTGGAGAATGAGAACTGCTGTGTAACCTTGGGGCCTGGATCCACCCAATCGATATCCCCCTTCATTCGAGGTATCCTGGATCAGCCCTAGAATTATGACGATACTACAAGAACAGCAACAATAACAATTACTACTACTACTACTACGGCGATGACTACTACTCCTTCTACTATTACCCTTACTTCCGCTACTGCTGCTGCTTCTACTACTACTGCTTCTGATGCTGCTAGAAAAACTTCATTATTTTTGTCTAGGTCATAAAGCACTCCTAATTATAACAAAATCAGAACACACACACACACACAGACATAGGAGTCGTATTATCAATAAAAGAAACAAAATAAACAAAAAGCGAAGATAAAAAAATAACAGAGACAGAGCCAACTCGGCTTGTAAGAAATATCTTATTATAAGGACATACATGACTATAAAATTATCCCTACCTTGAAATCTTGTCAAAATTAAGCCCACATATGGCCTCTTGAAGTTACAATTTCTAACTACACACACTACAGACACTACAATCTTTGAAAACGCAGAACGAATTAATGGTAACTTTCGAATATTTAAATTGAGTGTCTTCTCAAACTTGTCATATTTCAAAATATTGAGTCTCAGCCCCGCTTTCAAAAAGCATTTGAAAGCTTGAGAACTTGTTCATCTTAAAACTCTAACAAGTACACTATGAAAATATGATTTATGATTTATTTAGATGTAATCTTATCGCCAATCTTTTCTGTTCTTGTGGATTTTCAATAAAAAAAACGATCATCATTTTCGTTTTGAATGCAGAATTTAATAACGCAATAAATGAGCTTCGCCGATTATCAGTAATGAATATTAATATTGATTCCGATAAACCTTTATTTGGAAACGAACTTTACACACCAGAAAAAACATTTTGCTTCAAAAGTAAATGCTGAAATTTATTATTAATACAAAAAGATTCACAAACATATGATTATTTTTTGTTCCATTATAACAACGGTTAAAAGTATACGTACCGGACCACACCAAACATTATTCCTCCGCTCTTATCCTTCATTAATCTCTCGCATTTCATTATATGTAAGTTCGTTACATGTCTTGACCTTTTCCAGAATTGTTGCCTGCATGATCGTCAATTAAATATTTATGTTTATAATGGAGTTGAACTTGTAAGTTGAAAACTTTTTTCCAATCTTCTTGCCCTGTGTACATAATTGTGATCTTCTTGGCAACAAAATATGTTTACCCCCCCCCCCCCAAAAAAAAAAAAAAAAAAAAAAAAAAGAACAAACAACAATGAACATAACTGAGATAAGTGAATAAACATTTTGCAATATCCTGGCAACGAAACTTTTTTCTACAAATAACACGCTAGAGTTTTGTGAATACCTAAATTTCAGACCTTTCCTGATCTGCGGATTGTTTAAGAGAGACTTATGAGTAATTGTATAGGTATGAAGGACAACCATGAAGAAAATTAGTATAATTAGAGTAATGTTTTAAAATATAAAGCATTTTTAACCTTGACAAAGTAGTAAATCAGTATAATGCCTATTCCATGGTGACTCAATAGTACAATATTTACGCCATTGGAGAATGTAGATAGACATTAACTGAGACACGCGATAAGGCATACATTCAACACTTGACCAGTGTTTTCAAAGGCATATGTCCCCACTACAGACCAGAATAATTCTATGTCGAAAAAATACAAAACAAATGAGAAAAATGTGGAAAATTGGTATAATAACGTAAACAGCTAATCATGTCATTTACATATAAATAGAAACACCCATACCGATGTTCATTTGTATACTTCACGTGTTTTTGCCTTGTGCTTATAAATATTTTAAAAACAATCAAGTCAAAAAAATTGAAAGATTTGCAGAAAATTGAAAAAGTTTTTTTAATAGCCTTAACATTTAATCAGGTCATTTACATTTTAATACAAAAAAAAAGAAAAGATAAATGACAAAAGGGTAAATGACTATTTTGACTATTCTTGTGTGATCGTTTACATAAAAAATTGCTTTTGAGCGGTTATTTATTTTCTTGCGCCTCTGTCTAATCATCTGTATTTGAAAAGAAGGAATATCACAAAACAATTAAAATTATATCTCCAATTACCTGATTTTACGCAATTATTATGTCAGCACCTTTGAAAAGACTAGAAACAAAGACGTCGAAACCGGTGGCAGCGACTTTGTGTTCCTGTGGCTTATGGCCGTATTAACTGATGACCGTTCCTCCCATTTTCACAAAGAAAATATTCATCGCTTAGCAATATATACGATGTATCCATGTGTGTGTGTGTGTGTATATATATATATATATATATATATATATATATATATATATATATATATATATATATATTGATATCATTACTAGGTAAATCAGGTAAATGTTTATTATAGCATGGTTAGTTCTGATATATCTAAAAATATATTTTAAGGTCATACATAATTAGATATTCCACCTAATCAATTTATATAGCACCTTCGTGTCCTTGAATTATGACATTTTGCTGCCCAGGGTTTCGCTCCAGAATCTATTCCGACAAGATATCCACAAGATTCAGGATTATCGGAGTTCTCTACCTCCGGAACATTTTTCTCAGTTCTGCACATCAATGCGAAGTGTCACATCTTTGAACATTTATTGCATGTTGCATTTCTTGCCGGACATTTATTTCTGCTATGTGGATTTTTCCCCACATCTTTCACATCTCCGCATGCTATCAGCACTGTGGTTCAGTTTGCCATTTCTTCATAGTTGACTGGAACTGGGTTTATTCTAAGGAAAATTATTCCTGTTTGTGAATTTGAACTGAATTGGTATGGTACCTTTATGACTTTATTTCATCAGCATTCAAATTGGAATTTACGTGTATTCCTCCCTGGATTAGAGGTCGCTGGTTCTTCACGGCCTCACTCTGTCTAGATAAATCGATTATCTTTTCTAACCTAAGTTTGTTATCAAGTAGGAGTTCTTCTGCCAAATGCGTGTCTCCCAGTCCAACAACAATTCTGTCTTAAATCAATTCATCTTTAAGAACTCTAAAATTGCAGTATTATGTTTGACAGTGTAATGACGTAACAAACGGAATCACCTTGCTCTTGTCGTCGCTGTTTAAATTTAGCTCTTTCAAAAATAATACTTCTTTTTGTGATGAAATACCCTTCTAATTTCTCTCCAAAATCGTCACATTTCTTTCTGTCGTCATCACTTAGGCAAACGAACAAAATATGTCATCCGCCTGAGGCCCCATAGTATAGATCATACAGTTCACTTGCATTTCTTCTTCCTTTTCATTAAATCCCGAAGCAAGTCTAAGCCGATGAAATCTATGAATCCATTTTGACCAAGACTCTGGGTTAGAAAATTGATTTTTTTTTCTGGATTTGGAACTTGGAATGTCGCCATTGATGGAAACTATTTGTTAAATTAATTTTGAACTATAACGTTCCTTTTGTGAGTATGATTCTCAGTTCGATTATATACAACTAGCTCTGATAATCCACTGTGTCTTAGGCATATACCACTTCTGACACCAAGTTGTGTGAGTCTGTAGGAATACACACAAGATATTATCCACACTGCTTTTATTATATGCAGACAAACCTATTAATTAAATGAAGGCCCAACATCAACTGAACATAAAGATTGGAGAGTATAAAATAAATGATGTACATCAAAAGCATTATGTAACTAAATGGACTCTAATTAGACTGACCCTAGGTCCTATTGACTTTAATGTTTTAGGGCTCTCAACCTTTATATGTGTATCAAACTCCAATTATACATGGTTGATAATACAGTCCCTGGCCTTCTTAATAACTGTTAGGACAATAATAAATCCTAGACTACCTAGGCTACTGGCCTTCAAATTTAGTTCTTATAACAACAGGAGCACCAGCCCAGGACCCACAGGCCATCACAACTTTACGACTCCTGCGCCACTTAACCTGTAGCGGGTTCTGGATCAATTGGCCTTTGATCTTCATTCTATGACACTTTTCCTTATTACGTGACCATTAACCTTTCATCCCACCCACTGACCTTCACCCTATGCCACTGACCTTAAAACACATAGGTCATTAGTTCTCAAAAACCCTGAGTCACTGATCTTCACTTAACCTCTGGCCTAGGTCCTGTATCACTGGACTTGAAAAACCTGCATCAATTGCCCAGGCCACCGACGTCTAAATTAGTTTTTAAAACAACAGGGCCACCCACCTACCAAAACAATATAGGATGACCCACCCCCCATCCCCAACTTTCTTAATGCAACTGCTTTGAAAATAGAAAAATAAAAACATACATATTCACGACGTGAACGGACATTGAGCATAAATATGAGATCAAATTTTGATATGAAATGTGACTGATGTTATGAAGACTTTTTCAAGATTCGATGAACCGCCCAATTCTGACTCTTATGACGGTTAAAACTGAACAGCTGGTTGTTAAAAGCAATCTTGACTGATATTGCAAGATAGCAATAATAGATATTATGCCGCCTGAATCGTCATTTTTAACAAAATGAACATCTCTGTTCTAACTAGATCGCCTCATTCGTTGGAAATGTTTTTGTGGAGAACTCGTGCGATGATTTGGTCAGGAGAGTGCAAAAACAGGAGATTGGATGCTGAAAATGTAATATTTGTTTCAAAAGTTGCCTACCGCAAAGAACATTCGACATAATGGTGGTAGTTCTAGGTATCAGAATCGGCGAGAAATTATGCAAACCATGCATTACATTACTGTTGATTTGTCCAAAACCAGCAGATCGCTATTGATGACATGTTGATAGAAATGACTAGAAATTGGTTTTATATAATAATGTAACCAAATATGGATGATACTAGTATCAAACCGTGGCTCCATCATATAAATGTGCGATATATAGACATATCACTTGCTATAAACTAATTCATAATGGAAAACGATATCAATATTAGAATGTAATTTCAAGAATGTCCAGGAAATGATAAAATACCACAACTGGGCCTTCGCAAAATATGGAAGGATTTCATGAATACCACATACAGATAAAACGCAAGAAAAATCTTACAACCTGCAAGTGCAACTAAATTCATATAAGAACCATTCACTACCTGCACTATAAAGTACAACTCAAATATTAATTTTTGTTCTGAAATATTTCAGCATAAGTAAAGCAAGGAGTCATGATTACGAGAGGATTTAAGGCGATCAGAAACAGTATTAAATGTACGTATGTTTTTTTTTTCTTGAATTCTCTTTACTTATAAATACAGCCTTTATATTATGGAACATTTCAGTGCTAACAACTGTCATATCCTCACATGCAAATTTATTAAAATGTCAGCTGTTTTTTTTTTGTGTGTGTACGATCCATTGTCTATTTCCCTAGAAGGGAAGCGATTAAAAAAAAAAAGAAGACATTTTGTGTCTTAGTCTACTCGTGTTAAAGTATGCAGGTATATATGAATCGTTGGATGAGAGAATGGGTTTACAATTATTCTACAATAAATGTGTTTACCTGTATTGAAATCCATAAATTAAGCATCCTTGTGAACAATCAAATATATTGTCTTCCAGCGCATATTCATGTACGAACACGAAATAATAGATAAAATGTGATTCCTCAAAGTAAAGTATATGTTTTTGTAATCCGAACATTTTATATGACTTATCTGTAAAATATGATTTTCATCTTAGCGCCCATCACTCTATATCTATTTGTAACCCTCTCAAGAATACACGCGTATGTAGGTGCCTGAGCGCATGTGCGTGTTGTGCTGGTGGTGGGGGCGGGGGCAAACGTTGTCTGGATACCCAAAAGATAAATAAATAAATTAAACCCTTACATATGCAAACAATGAGTAATTCTGATATTTAATACTGAAAATTCCACTTTTCATTCTGTAGCCAGCATAGGTGAAGTGACGCCTTGTATGAATTCCTTTCATGCATATTTCTTTTACTTTTTTTCCCCAGATTTTCCTCTTCTGGCCGGCTCGATTGTAATATTTTTCTACGTTAACTACGCCCTTAATCTGACTCAATACATTTGGAGAAAAACGGCGGAAGGCCACCTAATTTGCCACCTAATTTACCGTCCGGAAACTTTCTGTGTTACTCGTATTATGGAAGACTTGGCAATCATATGTTTCAATTCGCATCTCTGACAGGTATTGCTGTTATGAACAACTTAACTATTGTTGTTGGAAAGGAGGATGGATTATATAAAATATTTGATCTGAAGAATGTAATTGTTCTTGATAACAGGGAAATGTGCGACATATTCGAATTCAAAGAAGAAGGCTTGGGGTGTTGCAGATTTGACAAAAGTTTGATGACACTCCCAAAGGGAAAAAAAATTAAAAGAGGCTACTATCTTCAGCCCTGGATGTATTTCTACCATGTGCAAGACGAAATAAGACGACAATACCAATTTAGAGACAACATTAAGCAGAACGCAAACCATATAGTGAAGAATATATGTCTGAATTATGTATATGAACATCCAACTTTAATAGGAATTCATATACGTATTGGGGATATCGCAAACGAAATGCACAATAAGTTAAGAATAGTACTGGCACCAGAGGGCTACATTTACAAAGCTATGGACTATATGAAATCAAAATTTCTGCAGATTATATTTGTTATCGCTACAGACGATTTGCAATGGTCGAAAACAGTCCTGAAGGTACGATCAAACGATATTATTCACTTCCTTGAAGGGAACGAACCTGAAATAGACCTGGCTGTGCTAGCGTCATGTAATCACCTAGTACAAACTGTTGGCACCTTTGGTTGGTGGGCAGGGTTTCCAGTGCAAGGTTTAGCTATTTATTATCCACATCTCGGACGTATTGGCTCGCCCATAGAGACTAGGTAAAACTACACAGAATACTTTCTGACTGATTGGATTGCACTTGATCTATGAAGAAAGAAACAAAAATGTACCGTTCTCCAATAAATATATTAAAAAGTTAAACTTCACTGCTTACATACGACATAGACGAACGTCATCCAAAATAAAGTGATGACATGAAAATTTTACAACAAATGCTCTCTCTCTCTCTCTCTCTCTCTCTCTCTCTCTCTCGAAAAGTACACTTCTTAGCATCTTAAAATAATAGTCAGTTGCTAAATAATGAGATTAATGAACAATTCAGCTAACGTTAACTATTATATCGAACTATCCATCATGCACTATCTTGCCTCACCCATATCTTTTAGAGTGCATTAAGCCAGGAAGAAACAAACAAATGTATTGCTAGTCAAGACATTTATATTTTCTGTAAATAATCCGTATAGTGTATTCTCTCTCATATGTAGTTTCATGTATGCGCGAACATTCCGTTGTCTCAGATAATATAACCAAGGTCAGTGAACAACTATGAAACTTGGGGAACAAAATTTGTTCTCATGCTATTTTCAAAAAGCATTGAGGATATCGTGATACCTTTGGCTTGTCCGTCGGCTCGTTTATCCGTTTATCATTAACCATGTCTTCTTCACATCCACTGAGTAGAAATTCTCACCACTTGGTACAGAGGTTACTACGTGGTGACCATCTGCGATTGCGTTGAGTTTGAGGGCCCTCCATTAGGTCCATAAGAGTGAGTCAATGATCGAATATTAAAAAATATTGCAATTCCAGTGACATTTTAAAATACTTTTTGACCAAACCTTGCATTTGTATGAGGACACATACTTTATGTAAATGATTTTGGATTACGACCCCTAGGTCACGGTTACGTGGGCACCGATCTTGCTTCGCGTGGAGCGGGGTGATAAATATATAATAAAAAGCATATGGGAGTTTCTGAGGCGAGAAATGGAAATAGCTCTACCTTAACTATGTTTATAAGTATCTCATTGTTTGCCCGCAGTCGAATAATGATATAAGAACATACACACCAGCAAGCAATACTACTATTACTACTACTAATATAACAACATCAAGAACAATAACACAAACAACAACAACAATGATCAGATAAATTTCTGTGAAAGTATGAGAACGAGTTTTAAAAGGAAAGACATATTTGTTTCTAATTGTATTCTACCATTTATGCGGCTGCTCCTAGCTGTATATGTCACTTCCTCCCCGATGGCTCACAATCTAAATAACACTCCTAGCTGGTAGATTATCGTCACGTAAGTATGTGTTCTTTAGAAACATTTATGAACGAGATGTCTTTCTCCATTAAAATAAATTTAAATTGCTGTATTTTTTGTGTTTGATTAATATACAATTATTGTTCTTGTTCTGAGTTTAAATGACTGATCGTCCACTTGAGGCACATGTCATTTTACACGAGTGATCAGCCTCTTAGGTAACACGACTTTGCAGTCGGTGGAAAATTTGTTGCTTAACTCCTCAAAATACAATAATTGTTTTATTATAATGAAGAACTGTGACATCATCTCGGTAAAGAGAAATGAGTGAGCCATACGGATCTAAGTTTGACGTGTCAAATTTCATTCAAAGTGTTAAAATGCTTTTGAAGATTTGCAAGAACATTTAGTCTTATGTGACGGAACATAAAACAAATAGTTCTCGTAGAATGCGGTGAAATGCATGGTAATGTGACCATCCCGTAACAGTATCTATTAGGGGTACGTCAGGGTAATAAGACGAGCATTCTTGCTGGATTAGTTATTGACTATGTCATGCATAGGAAATGGGAGCTAACTGCTTTTCCAAGGACGTACTGAGGCAGCAGACCCAGACTGGCATGGATGTGTACCGAATCCGCGACCCTTGGATTACGAGTCTGACGATGTACGAACAGAACTTCTGCGGCTCAGAGTACAATTACTTTTAGAGAGATTGGTAAAAAGAGCTGTCTGTACTTCGTTGGAAATGCTGGGCAATTTGAAGGTCAGTTGCTTGGAAATCTTATGGAGGTGTGAAGGTAATTTTACGAGTATAGTAATTTTTATGTGAAGAATAAAAAAAGTGGTCCTAACATCTGGAAAAAAGTAGGGTAAATGAAGTTCACATGACAATAAATTAAGTACTGCATACATTTAAGAATAATATCAGGTGATCTTGAGAGTTATATAAGGACAATAGAGCAAACTGAATGCAGTCGAGAAATACAACATATGTTGAAAGTTACGAGGTCTAATTTCAACCAATAACAAATATAATTCTAACATTGATATAGAATAGCTAGATGTAGTGATAAATATGCTGTGATTGTGCATGTATTTTAATCCTCAAAGCTATTTTTAGCCACATTATTTTATCCGTGACAAACTTTACATGCTGTCTCAGGATAGATTACCACTACATCCACTACACGTAGCAACATTTTAATTATTCATTCAGTTATCATGTGTTAAAACTATTGTATTTTTTATAATATATCCGAGATGATTTGACAGAAATGGTATATTACTTTCTTTCGCTTTTTTGTTTTGTTAGTTTTTGCTTGAGATTCTGTTGCATTTCAAGCTTCAAGGAGAAAAGGAAACTCCATGTTGCATTTTATTTATTATATATTTCTACGAAATAAAAGCAAACAAATACCGTCTTATCCCTGTCCGTGTCGGCCACTATTAGAGACTGCCGCGACATCACAAGGTCCGTTTGATAATAATGGCAACATGTACTCCCTAGGTGAAACTCGTGGTTACAGTAGTTTTATGCTGAAGATGACAAACTATTAACCTACTAGTCAGACAGTGCTGATGCTGAAGCTAAAACAGTAACTGATGCTTTTAATTATCAGCCCAGATTTAGAGTAGTTCCATGTAGATTTTTTTGGGAGACATTTCATACATATTTTTAAGAAAATATACTAGCGAACTTCAAAACTTCTTATTATATATATATATATATATATATATATATATATATATATATATATATTATAAATAGAATAAATAATGTGAAAGAGATGTTCGTAGAAATGATATAAATGATATTCACCTGTACTTTTAACGATATTGGTGACAAATGTCATTGATTAAAATGAACACACTTTCTTTACTGAACAAAATAATTTAAATAACTTTTATTTGAAAATAGTTTGTTGTAAACCCAAAATAATCTGCAAAAAAATATGAAATTCTTGTACATTTTTTTCATGAAGTTTAAACACGTTCCAGTCAACATATCACTATTGACACATCCTCCGGTATTAAATCGTGACTTAGTTTTAAAAGGTGGTTCTGGTCTAGTTTAAACCATCTTTTTTTAAGAAACTTTGTCAAAAACAAGTACAGACATAGGATATTGGAGATTCAGTACAAAGCATAATCTTACTAGAGCACTGTCTTCCCAAACAGTAACATAAATATAACATCAAAAATCTGTTTGCTGGTACAATTAATTGCAATGAAAAAATACAAACAAAAAACATATATACAAGTATAAGTATATACGGAATGGTTTGGAAAAAAGAAAAAGAAAAAATAATAAAAACTAAGCAAAGACGATGCAAAAAGTTGTGAGTGGTATCAAGTGCTTAAAACTGTTAGTCATCCTAATGAAATTTTGCACAGACAAGAATATTTGCGTGTTTTTTCTGCAGAGTACATGGGGTTGCCAAATAATAAAATTGCAATTGTGACAGCAAAATGAAGTGTGTATATGATGTGATCTCTTAGATCAGAATATTAAGACAAGCTATAAGTAAGTGTTTTGTCGTCTTTATTTTACTGCAGAAACAATACTTATTGTTAAATACAGGATTTTAATATAAATCTTAATTACAACTATTACACTTTGTTCTTAGCATAGCATGACATTCGATCACCAACATAATAGTAACAAGGAGTGATTTCTTTTTCTCGATTCAGGTAGGCTTGAAATTAAGCAATGAAGGAGAGTTTCTTATTTCTACAGGAGTTACCTTTATCTGTTATTTTATTTACATTTAAGGATTTTACGTTTTACGTTTTATATTTTTCAACATAATTTTTACATTTATTTTGAAAGGTTTAAATTTTTGTGCAATTCATTTTTACATTTACTTTGAAAGGTTTAAATTTTTGTGCAAATCATTTTTACATTTTTTTTAACTTTACCTTTACTTGGCACCATAGAGCCACTTTTGTGCTGAGGTGCCGTAACACATTACATACAAACATGCATATATACATATTTCTACACGTAACATGTTTCATAAGCAAATAGTAGAGAATACAAATGAATTACTGAATAATGTTGTTCTACACATTGGAAGTCGAATGTCTTTTGTTCATCGATTAGAGTAGATCATTTGTTTATAAATATTAATTTCTGGTTACTATAAACCCCGAATCTAAAAACCCAGCAAATAATCATTATCTAAGAAAACAATATGACTTCTTCCCATATCCACGAATGTAAGTACAGATGAAAAAATTTATTGAAAAACAAAACAAGAACATTTATACACACGAAAATAAAATATTTCAGGGAATGAATTCAAAGGATTTGTGTTATTAATACTTAAAATACAAATCCTATCGTTCGATTTAGCAAATATAACTTACATCATATGTTAATTTTGCAAAATGGAACTACATCCTATGTTAATTTTGCATGAATACTCTTCTAATAAGAAACGAATAATCAGTGACAGTACTGTAATGAATACAATTTAATTGACTCGCAGAAAATATTCGCTACTCTGATTTAAGTAAAACACATTATTGTTTACTTCATCGTTTACAGAAATGTCATTGTTTGAAAGGACACAAACACAGTGTCTATAAAGGAAACTTTAAGCAGGTGATGTCATAATGAATATAGATCACGATTGTACTAGATACGTTGCTCGCACACCAATGCAAATTCATTTTCAAAAGGCACTATCCTATCAATTGTGTGTCATAGCTTATTGTCATCAAGTAGTCAGTCATACGGGATAAAAATATTTCAGTTGCTTTCTTAGAATAAGGAGGAGTTAGTGTATTACAACCCCTACCTAAGTCACGTACACTAAGCTTTAATACATTGTCTTACCTCAATACATACAAGCGTAAACACAAAAAGAAAGGGCTGAAAGTCAGCTTTCTACCCTTTTGTCATGTGCTGATCATGTTGACAATATATTATTATATAATCATGATAAAGTAAATCTATTTTAAATATTTAATTTCCACTCGTGAAGTGCAAACATTTTGTATTGTCACTCGTAGCTTCGTCACCTGTGCCAATACAAAGATTCGACTTCACTCGTGAAATATTTCCTTATATCTACTCAAAACGCGTAGATATCCTTTATTTATTTTCTTGCCAATTAAGAAACCTGCAAGAATTACCTTTACATTCATGTCAGTAGTGCATATTCTCTGCCTCTCACATTACTGTAACTACTTCAGCACTTTCAGCATTTTCATTATCCATGTCTGGATATAGTAACCCCTATATAGTTTGAATGTATCAGTAAATTAGATGGAAATGAAATGCAAACTAATATCAAAGTATCTGCATTACAAGATTACAACTGGGATAAATAATAAGTATTCACATACCTTGATTACACAATTTCAGTGATTTTAAACTATATCTACGTCTTAGACACTTTCTTTTGCCAGTCCGCAATTCTCAGTAAACCCCAAGAAAGGGACACTAAATATGATCAAGTCTTCATGTGTCAGTTTGATGCAGTTCTCTGCATCACTGTGCTAATAAGGCAGTGAAAGATCTATAAATAAAGCTTTGAGGCTTGAAATTATGGGCTTTTTCTCTCATTTGACCTTTGACTTAATATGATGACCTTAATCGGCAAGATCCAAAGTGGCATCTGCCCTCCATTAATAGTGACCAAGAGGATTCAATCAATCACAGATGCTATCTTCTATTAATTATTGCCAACAAAAGTATGTTTAAGCTCATGGGTGTCGGACTACGACACACGCACACACACACACACACACACACACATATTGTGGACCCATTGAAAAGATCTTATGAGACCTTTGGATTAGAACACAATACTGTTTTGTTTTTCTTTGTTTCAAGACTTCAAAATATGGTCCGATATAAACAAAATAACTAGTTTTTTTGATGGATACTTAAACAAAAATCAGAAATAGCAGACGTATTTCTGAAGTAGGATAATGTCGTCTTTTCAAGCAATAGAAACTGAACTGCACGACTTAGGTATGCCAGTTTAGAATAAGGTATCGCACATTAGCAGTTTCCGTAAATACCTAAGTCGCGCATAATTCCATAGTAAATGAAAGATAAAAAAAGCTGATATTATGCCACTGTTTCTAGCGCAAAATATACAAAAGTTTCCAAAAATGGTGTAAAATAAATCTGCATATAAGTGAACTTTATTTCAATATATAAAGCTCACCTTAAAGCAACTGTTTGATCTTGATGAAAGTAAATTTTTACAGCAAAGATAAATCCATAAATCCAAAAAAAAAAGAATTTCCGTGATGGGATATATATATATATATATATATATATATATATATATATATATATATATATATATATGTATATATATATATATATATATATATATATATATATATATATATATATATATATCATGGCATACATTGGAAAACAAAAAACAAATACTAGAAGGGTGTACACATTTGTATAGGGAACACCTGAACAATTTCAGTATATGCATATATCTAACCTCGGTTTTCATTTATATACAAATGATTTACAGCAGCCAGTGGAGTTTTCTGTTATACCCTGAATACGAGGACACGTGGAGAAGACTTTAGGTTTTAGCAAACAATGGCATATATGGTCTGGATAATGGACGAGAAATATCATTCATTTTAATGCATCTTAGGCAACAACATCCAGAAATATAGGAGCAAAGCAAACGGTAGTTCAAGCATCTATGGACATCTTTCAGAAAATTCAAACTCCTTTTGTTATTCACTGAGGTGCAAGTTCGACAAGATTGATAATACAATAAATTGAATCAGTAGTGTACTTCTGTTTGTCACTTATAACTGAACAGGTTAATCTAGTAAAAGACATTGATATTATAAACATACGAAGCAACTAGGATAAAAAGAAAGAAAAAGAATAGGAGAGTAAGACAAATTGTTACAAAGTAGCAACAGTGTACAAGGGGTAGTTGAAAAGTTCTGAATATTTGTAATAACTTATTTGTTTCTTTGAACCTGTCAATAAATATAATGCCGATCGATAGACAAAATAACGTTCTGTAAAATGATATGGAGCTCCACGTAAAGCACGCCAGACACCTGTATATATATGCGTGTAACGTAACATATGTAAATCGCAGTGCTTTCATCGTTTTAAAGATGGTCGCAAATCCATGGAAGATGACCCATGTTCTGGATGACCGTTCACTGCGATTGGTGAGCGGGAAGTGGCTGGTGTGAAGACAGCAATTGATGAAGGTGCTTGATACACATTAAAAAGACAAAACCAGCACAAAGATGTTTCGTAAAAGAAAACGCGGCAGAGTTTAATCAGTGCGCTAATTTTGATTTTTTACGTTGCGTCCCAAGAATTTTGTGTTTTGGTTTTGAATTTGTTTTCGGATCATTATGTTTGCTACGTTTGCATTTTTACTGAGAAACATAATATACTGTGATTACGCACATTTTAAAACATATTCCAATAATTATTCAAAGAATCCATGCTCTGTTATTGATGATTTACATGTAGGAGGAAAGTTACGACACGGTAAATAGACTCACAGTCGTTCACACACAGGGACAGGATTATATAGACCAGCAATATCAAATGATGATAATGATGATGATGATGATGATGATAATGGTTAATGTGAAGACATTCCTAAAGGCAAAGAAGATAGACGCCCTGGTAAAGAGGTAACACGTATTCAAAACGTGCTGAGATATTAGGCTTCTATTTCATTTCCGTTTTCAGTTCACTTTTATATTACGATATAGCTAAGGGCAAAGAATGCACTACATTAAATGGTTACCTATGGTTTGATTCGACGAAGTTGGTTATCATATTCCTACCAAAAAAAGCTGACTTGATGACATATGTTGTCACCTTTCTATGACGTATCTACTCTTCTAGCACGAAGCTCTTCATTCGCTCAGTTCCTCGTTTTGATCGCTTCACTTCTCTAATCTCCATCTCTTATAAAAAAAATATTAATCATACTTTACGCAGTAAAACATGAAGAAGAAATAATGAATAAGGATTATATTTTAAACTTAACTTTCATGTTTAGATTGATGAGATTTTACCTGCTTTTGAAATTGAATTCATGATATCCAACAATTATGATCATACTTTTTGCTTATATATACAATACACGATGAATCTTGGAGTTCAAAAATAAATACTACATGTTTCTCTATATCACATTTATATTGGCTATACAAATGAGAATATGTCATTTATATGAGCAAAATGCAGATCATTGACGCTGATCTTCTTTACAATAATGAGTGTATGAAATGTAACTGAGCTGTCGTTTACGTACCCAAGCAGCATGTCAGTTTGGTTGCTTACGTTCAACAAGAGTTATTAAATTTGCATAATAGGCGGTGACACATACATCAGAGTGATATTTGTCATTTTTTTAAAAATGTTGTTTTGTTTTTGTGCGGAGGCGAAGCTCACACAATTCTAATTTAAAATGAAAATGGGTGCTCGCGGTCTTCTAGTATCCTACACGAGGCTGTGTACTACCGCACTTGCACAAATGAAATTATTACGATCGTTTTCACAATAAATAAACAGGAAATATTGGGTATATCAAGAGAACGGTAATTAGAATGTATTAGTTTGATATTTGTTTTTCTTTTGTTTCTTTTTTTAAAATTTTGTTTTTATTATGCGTTAGCAAAGTTCACGCAATATAATAAAAACATTGTTAAAGTGTATTCCGGCGGTTCTAATACCCCTACACGAGATTGTAATACTTAAAAATTACAAGTGGATCTGGGTGTTCCTGTACAACTACAAGAGATGGTAAAAATAATTTAAAATTTATAAGAGATGGTGGTCATTTAGAAACCTTAAAAAAGAATTTTGAAGACTTATAATAGAAACTTTAAAAAAATTGTAATAATAATTAAAACAATTTAAGATATGGTGATGATTCAGAAACTTAAAAAGGTGGTCTAGGACTGAAAGTTCCAGAAATGTTGTGGTATCGTACTTTTACTAGTAGTAATAATGGAAAATTCCCATAGTTTAAAAAAGTACGTTTACCTTTGTTCTCTCAATATGCACAGAGCGCACATTGATCATTCAAATGTACGAAAAAAAAAGCCCTTGTTGAAACAATTAGGGGTGTTGGATTTATATGTATATGTTAGTTTCGTTCACTTACAGAAGATATAAATAGCTATATGTTATTACACTTTAGCATATTACTCACTGAGCCGGGGTTTGCATGGGAAAAATTTATTTACAAATATGCGCATTTTATGTTATCTTAAATACTCCTGCCAGACATGTATTTTGTTTTTCATGTATGATAATACATATATTCGAGCCACACATCAATGTTCTTGACTGACCGCGGAGGCTTTCATATCCTGATAAAGTAACGGTTATGTTTCTACTTCAGCTTGACCGCTGCTGTGTTCTATAGAGCAAAATGATACAAATGATTTGAATATAATTTTGTATTTTGATAACCATTTACATCAATGCATAAGTAATTATGCATTTATTTCTCAATCAAAGTCAACAATGTGTAAATTTGTTATTGATTTTTATAGATATATGAGGTGTTGAAACAAAAAACAAAAAAAAAACACAATTGTAAGAAGTACAATATAACTGTAATAATGAAGAAATATTTTCCTAACTCCTCTTTTAACATATAACATTACAGTTGACAGTTATTTCCGTTTCATAATTTAGTGTCTAAAAAATTATTTCCATAGTTCCTTGAAAATTTCCATTGTCGATTGAATTTTTGTTTACGTTAAAAAGATACTAACGAAAATTATGCCCTTTACTTTCCGACCCCACAATGCATGTACGCAACTACCTGGGTGACCTTTGTATGTATGTATGTATGTATGTATGTATGTATGTATGTATGTATGTATGTATGTATGTATGTTTTAGGATGACATTCACAGTATAATAAAGAGAAAGGCCATACAAATTCATTATTTCTAATTAGTAATGTTTGTTTAAAACTGAAGTAATGAACACAAGAAAATTTTATGAGAACAGTTATCTACCTTTCAAGATGACATCGTAGAAATATGAACAGTTTTATTTGCATGTCTATGAGGTTGTTTTTCATAATTATCTTTATAGGTAATTACAACACGATGATACATCGCTGATGGACGTCTCCATCGTTTTCATAAAGAAAGAGAATGGATGAACTAAACAGTTTTGAGATTCATCCAATTTATTTGGTTCTTTTAGAACATTTGCCACTAATTATCAACAGTATTGCACATTCTCGCTTTGAATATTGCATCTCTCCTTCAAATATATATGGAAAGATTGAAAACAAATGATGAAACATGCCATTTATTTGCTCCCTTTTCTCTAGACGAAAATGACTTGGGGAAAGATTACACTGAAATATTGGCCCTGTGATGCTACTATAATTATATAACTGTCCAATTTTTTCTCCTACCTGAGAACTAAAGTACATTCGAGGGTTAGACGTACAAACTTGGTTAAATGCAATGAGCCAATGTTCCTACGATTTGAACTATTATGAGACAGAATGTATACTTCTTCTAATATAACACCCAATCTGTGTTTTGTAGCCAATGTTTACTGGGTTTATACAGTATTATCTTGTCCGTCTTTACTAAACCAACACATTGGTCTATGTCTTGGACTCCGTATTCACACTAAGAGACCTTGTGGCAAGTACACAAATGTACTGATAAAAACATATCAAAAAGCATTTACATCGGGAAATTAAATGTACAAACAAAACGTGATTATCGGAGTCTTTTTTGGAGATAATGTAGACCATTGGCCCAACTTACACACTACATGTAACATTAACATATAATAAGCACGTAGAAAAGATATACATAAGAAATTAATGAACTATATCATAATTATTCATCAGAGTTTACATTATAAGTTTCTGGGAGTTCCTTGATATGCTTAAGTGAGTACAGTAAAATTTAGTTTTACTTCAACTTTGCAGGGCAGAAAAAAATATTTCTCCTCTGAAGGGTTTTTAAAAAGAAATTTAGGCAAATGCAGTCTACGATGCAAATCAAAAGTCCCACATTAAAAATACAAAAATGGTTTATCGTTTCAATAGTCATTTCTATTGAAGTAATATAATGTGGGCTACTGGCCCAAATTATATAATATGTGTAACATAAACAAATAGTTACAAGCATGTGAGTTAGATAGAGGGAACAAAGAAATATATATAAACAAATAATGAGCTATGTCGTTATTATTCGTCTACAAGATTATTGGCTTTATTTGCATAAGTGCGTATAGTAAAAATGTACATATTGAGTTCAATGTGCATTTTTTCTAATTTTCAGAGCAGATAAAAACTTATCCTCTGAAGGGTTTACAAAAACTTTACGAATCAGTTCAAAGGTTCTACACTTACATACAAAATGGTATTCCTTTTCAATATCACTTTAACGAAAGACGCATTCTTTCGTGGTATGGAGTATAATCGTGTCTACCCATATTGACCCTTACATTCAGATAACTGCCTATAAGCTTGCAAACTAAGCTAAGGCACAACGGGTTTTCTATAATATCTAGATGTGGTTCTCCACCAAAGTCTAACTTCATTAATTTGTAGACTCTTTATCTATCCAATTAATTCATTTTTGCATTCCAGGTTTGTATGTCAATATCAATGCATCTTTGCTTGAACAATTTCATAAACATTAATTCATCTCCTACACCTTGTTTGTACCAAGTCTCTCCAAAACCATAATAAATTATTTGATTTCATGGGCCCATATCTTACAACTTGATGACTCGTCCACTGTAGTTGCATATTAAAACAAATTCTGCGAAGTGTACCGTTGGACATTTTGAGTATTTTCAACCAGTATTTTATAGGCTTCATAGTGGAGGCTGATTTAAGACTGTTTCTCCCTAATTCACCCTTAGCAAAACAGTTTGCAGTAGATTTTGTAAATTTAAATATATATTTATAATAGTTTGTATGTACTCTTTCAATACGAAACGCATTACCAAAGCCCCACATTTCAACTCTATAGGTTAGGACATGCAATATTTTAGTATGAACAATTTGCAACAGTATGTCTATTGATAATTTTGCAACCCTTAGCAACTTGCCTTTGAGTGAGAATAAGAATAATATCTTAGATTTTTGTTCAGTTTGGCATTTATATCAAACACCACGTGTAGAGAATACCAGTCATAGATATGTATAATATGAAGACACTTTTAATTTGTGATTCCCAAAATATCTATCAAATGCCTTCTCAACATCGATGAATGTAAAATGGAATCTGCCATTGAATTTCTATATGAGTGTGTGTAAAACAAAACAAATATACGATCTATAGTTCTATATTCTTCTCTGAAACCCGCTTGTTCATCAAAAAGTAATGTTTTTTGTTCAGACTAAACTGTAATCCTCTTATTCAAGAAATTAGTTTTGTACGGATAGCGGTCTAATCCCTCTATAATTATTTGTGCTATCTTTGTCGCTTTTTTATGCAAAGGTATAATTATTACTGTGCACCAATCCTTATGGAAGTAGGAGGTTTTAAATATTGCATTAAACAGTCGAGTCAACAGAGGTACAAGATAACATTTGGATGCTTTAGCAAATTGACTTTATGTACAACAAGCCGAAATGAGACAGTTGGTTCATGACCCTATCATGCCTTTATTGAGTAAAAAAGAATATACAAGAACAACATGCAGATAACTGATATTATACTCTTATGACAACGCAAGTCAAAAACGATTATTATCGATCCATTAGTGACATACACTATGACTGCAGCAATACATCGAACTGAATGTAGACAAATAAAACATTTAAGACATAGAGGAAACGGTTAGACAAATAATTTATCTTGACTAATAATACGTTTTATGAAGAAGTCTAAAGAATTCCAGATGCACTTAAAATCAGTTGAATTGATTAAACGTATCAGACTGATTAAATTAGACAAAGAGAAAAAGGAGAGTGTAGGGCAATAGTTTTGAAAACCACGTGTTCAGTCTCCCTACATGATAATATATACTAGTTTATTCGTGTAGGAATTGTGGGCGAGAGAGAGACTAATAATCCCCCGAATTGTGCCGAGTAAATACTATTTTCTTTTCTATAAATCTTATGTTGGCTAAGATGTGTGTGTCAAGGCGGATGGGAATATAGGTAACAAATAAAAATTGATCAAAAGCTATTTTTAGCCTATACGTAATCCTCAACTTTCTATCAAAATGAATTTTAAACCAAAGGTTTATGTTAGAAAAAAATGATTTTTGGAATGTCGGAGTAGAGAGATATAACACTGAACTCAGGAATAATTCATATACTATTTTCTGAATTAAAGAAGCACAGTAAATAAATCCATACTGCAACACTTACAACATAAAATTTAAGCAAAGTTGTTGCCGCTGTAATCTATCAATAGCGTGTCTGGAGAGAGAGAGAGAAAGAGAGAGAGAGAGAGAGAGAGAGAGAGAGAGAGAGAGAGAGAGAGAGAGAGAGAGAGAGAGAGGTGGGGTTGGGGTGGGGTGGGTGGGGGATAAACGAAAGTTTTATATGAGAGTATGGTTATGGAATTTATCGAATACAGTGGAAGATACCTAATCTCCTTTTGCTGGAATGCAGTGTCTGTTTTATTTACATATGTGCTTATTAACATTATAAGTTACTGAATAGATGGATATGCATGTGAGCGGCATGCCACAATTCAATATTGGTGACATACCGAAGAGTTACTAGTGGACAAAGAATGCACGACCACTTTACAGATTTTTGAGGAAGAATGTAGAGAAGACTCTGTTTTGTCATTCTAGGCTTTCACTATATCAACAGTCAATATCAAATATTCCTAGATGTTGTAATTGTCAGCCACACCACTGAATGGCTCATCCGTCTGCAGAATAATGACCTTGTTCCATATGTTTCTGACCTCCACTGTTATCTACAACATCAACTATACTTATTTTCTATTTGTATGAAAGGAATTCCACTCTCTATAGTTTTAACATATTCATAAATACGAATATATAATGTCCTACATTGATTTTTCTACCAATTGTGCCTAGTACTTTTGGGATGATAGCCGTAAATTTACTACATCGTCATTTGTCAATACTTAGCAATTATGAGTCTTTGCGGTGCAGAATCACTTCCACTGAATCATAAATGCAGGCAGAATAACACCTAAAATGAGCATAAGATTTTCTGGCGAGCTAAAAACACATTTATTAACTTGCTTAACTGCATGTTTTCAGATTAGATGCATCTAAGCTTCTGGTGAGGATATAGGTATTGAACCACCTGTCAGTCTCGTACATTTATGTTGACAATGATTATAAAGATCGCAAAATTAGGACCGACATATTAATGTATGCACCTGACGACCTTAGGATGACTAAGCGTATTAGTTGAGAGCTTTTGTTCGGAGTGTAAACATGTTTTTGGTTAGTAAACTAAAAATACGAAGGTTTCTAAACATATTATTGCTTTTGATGTACTATTTTTGGATAGCCATATTACTGAGTTTGATATCACAATTTCCCATTTCAAATTTCTTTCTGTGTGCTTTTACCAAGTGAAGCCTTACCGTATTTGTCTAACTTCTGTTAATGCATTCAAGGTTGACTACAGCTAACCAGTGCAGCATGCTTTGATTTGTTTTCTCTGTTTGTGAGTTTAGCCGACGGTGAACACAAAATGTTGGTAAAGTTCAGCGGAGGACACAAAAATACTTTGCATTGTCCCTTGGGTGGCCGTGACTGTGGCTCCAGCTAATATAAGGTATTGTATTATTAATGATCGGTATTATCTTCTTATTCTGACTTATTCGTAAATTTTCTCTTTTAATCATGTTTGTTTGTTAGACAAGATATGTGCATTTGCTAATTGATTCAAAATATATCATAACTTACTTTGTATCAGTCAGATTTAATATTGAATATAGCTTTCTAGAGTGGAGGAGTAGATAGTGATTACTTTACGAGCAACACCCTTATTTTCTTAGGCATGATTGTATCTCCATTGTCGTATAGGTATTAAATATACATATGGCATACATACAAATTAAGATAAAGGTTTTATGTAACTGTATTTAATGAATCACATTATGGATACATTTCGATGCATATGTTTGGATATTTCTTATGTATGCACACGTATCATATACATGTAGAATGTAAACATGTATTTGATCTTTATGAATAACAAACTACACGGACCAGTAAACTTTCAGCTGATGAGCTGTCTAATTGATGATTGCTTGCAGACGTATAGTCATAACCAGGTTGATGGTGGTAGGGTTGGGTCGTGCTATAGCGATTACCTGGATAACCTTTGATTTTTCGAGTATTAGCGGTAATCGGTTAAAACATTTGGTAATTGGTTAATCGATATCCCCTCCCCTCAAATTGTAGCAGCAAGCGTGTTTAGTAAGCTGCGCAAATTATAAATACATTGAAAAATGTTAATTAACTGTCTCATTCGAGCCTTTTCTTCAAAGCCAAGCTTTAAACATGAAATGAAACATTGTACCACGTCTGCATCAGCTGCGAAACAGTGATATACATGTACAATAATCTGCTATTGTAAGACACGATACAGAATAATACTAATGCCATCTTTACTTAGACCTTACGCAAACATGTACACACACCCACACACGACCCTATTCTTCCTTTGACAGATCAGATGTCTTGCGGTTTTGCGTCCAAGTCATTTTAACACTAGCAACACACAGGTTAAATACTAAGCGTTTGAGTGATGCTGACAATCTGCCTAGTTGGCACTGAATATTGCAACGGAGAACTTGACAAAGGAAGTAAAGGTGAAATACAAACGTAGACCTGGTGCAAAAGCAAATGGGAAACATTTTTTCTTAAATTTTTGTTTAAGCAAGTGTAACACAAATATTTCACTAGATTTTAGAAACCGGAAATTTTAATCATGATGTAATTCTTGCCAGTTCCCAATTTGTACATGAGCTGTTTCCACTGCGATTAACCGGTGAAGGTTCGGGTGTTGCATTACGGGTAACCGTTTGAGGTCTTTACTAAACTTTTCAGCTCAAAAACATATTTGCGCCAGTCTAGGTTATTATTATGTTTTATGTTGCAATATGGATTCGTATCTGTCCACTTTCTCCTCGTTTCTGTTTTTAATCGTTTTCGTACATTTTCAAAGCGAGTAATCTTCTGGAAAATAGGACAGGTGATGGTTATTGTTGCTCTACATTCAGATATTATTTTGGAACACGTTTCTTTGTGTAGTATTTTGATCACTTAAAAATTGCATATTTTGGGGTTTTCTGTGCACTGTTGAGAGGGGGAAGGGGTGTTGTGGTTGCCAGTGGGGTGAAATAAACTCAGAACGGGTTTGTCAAGCAAATGCATTTAATGGTGTTTTCCCGTTCTCCGACAAGCATGAAAATGTATACATATTGAGAGTGTTGATGCTTGATCTGACAATGGGTGAGTTTACATGTGATACGGTGTTACCTAATCAGTTGATTCATTGTATCAAAGATGACCTCTTTCCACCGTTGTTGAACAAAAACAATCATCAATGGCGGAATTCTTTCTATACAGTACGAGGGTATTATCGTACATGTATATTAGAAAGAAAATGCGGATGACTCCGATGTAACTTTAAATGCAAGACATTGCTAAAAAACAGTATAATTTGTTCCGTCTGTCTTCAAAATAAATAGCACATATCTCTTTAAATATACAAAATGACATAATGCCTGATGCTTAAATTTGGTTTAAGCTATGTTTACAGACATTTTGTGCATTATTTTATTTAACAGACTCAGATAATAAACTGGACAAGAGTAAACAGTTGCACGAATCATTGAAATTAGGTATCGATCGAGTATTTTAAAGTAATGTTTGAAGTTAGTCATACCAATTAATCATGGAATATATTAATAATTAAAATGTTCTTTTAAATATTTGCCGGTTATAACAAGGATAGTTTTTTTTTCTCTTATCACTCTTGTAAAATATGATTGAAAATGAATTTATTTTTAATTATTCGTTGTCAACTTTGTACACATCTGATTACATTGTTTTAATCATTTATGCCGATGATATTGTAACATTTTCTCCAAAGGTAGATCTCCGTACACTATAGTTGTGAAATCGTACAGTTCGGACCTACCAAACAAATTCAGTTTAATTGAGAGGTTAAGGAGAAGTAAAATGATTAGGCTGGATGATTTAGAATTAATCTTTTTGATATTGTTGCTTGTTTCACTTTCCAGATTTATTGTTGAATCCCTACATTAAGTTCGTGACATCGTTGCACAAAGAGCTGTCCAAGAACAGAACACGCCATGCTGTCAGTAACAATATATTACAGATCTATTTTAACTTATTTGCTGAGATGATGATGGGGAAGGGCGGGGGCATGGACTTGTCTGCTTAGCAACGGCATTGGAAACTCTTTTGTTCAGACGAAAGACACATCCGACTCAATCTTAAATTACACGTGAACAACATATGACCATTATTACAAACTAAAATCTAGCAATTTTTGTTTTGAATTATTGAAATAAGCACATGAACCTTTCGTGTCAGTATCAGTTTACGTTGAGAAAGCTAAAAGAAAAACCCGATCCTTCGTAATCTTGATGAAAGGTAAGTCTCCTTGTTTGATTTCCATGTCA
>JAQPZY010001546.1:2797500-2980000 GCA_029931535.1 Margaritifera margaritifera | reverse complement strand
GATTCCCTAACAGCAAACAACAACAAATGAACACCCTCATCCCAATCCTTTTCTGTATCAAAGCAATATGATCGAATCATATTCTTCAAAGTTTGATGAAATCTTTCCAAAGCACCTTGACTTTCAGGGTGATAGGCAGAAGATTTAAACTGTTGGATGCCTAATTCATGCATAACTTGTTGGAAAATTCCAAACATAAAATTTGACCCTTGATCCGACTGGACAGATTTGGGAAGGCCAACAAGTGTAAAAAACTTCACCAAAGCTTTCACAATAGTTTTAGTTTTTATATTTCTCAGAGGAATTGCTTCTGGAAATCTTGTAGATGTACACATGATGGTCAACAAGTATTGGTTGCCTGACTTGGTTTTAGGTAAAGGACCAACACAGTCTACTATTATTCTACTAAATGGTTCATCAAATGCAGGAATAGGTTGCAGATGAGCCTTAGGTATCTTCTGATTGGGTTTTCCTACCATTTGACAAGTGTGACAAGATCTGCAGTATTTAGAAACATCACTTTTGAGTTTCGGCCAATAAAAATGATTCAAGATCTTGTGATAAGTCTTACGGACTCCTAAATGACCAGCCAAAGGAGTTTCATGGGCTAAATTAAGAATTTCCTGTCGATATGACTTAGGAACAACAATTTGATAGCTCACTAACCACTCGTCACCAGCGGGTACATCAGGTGGTCTCCATTTCCTCATAAGGACCCCATTTTTCACAAAGTAACACACTGGAACTTGTGTGGCTTCAGTTTCACTAATAGCCCTCTGAAACAAACAAGATATCTCGGGATCTTGCTCCTGTTCAACGACAAGGGATTGTCGTTTGTCATCCTGATTATAACAAAGAGAATGATTTGCCAAAAGAGGATCACTGTGATCAATACCATTTAATTGATCAATACCTGAGGAAAAAGTGACCTCATCAAAAGACTGACCAATACATGTGTCAGCTAAAGGAATAATATCCTGATCAACATCACTCTCAAGAGCTCTTTTTGCCATAGCTCTAGTAACTGCACAAGCAGGGTACAAATCAGGGATTTCAGTTTCGACAGGATCAACTTTCTGATCCAAACAAGGCTTGTCAGTTACAAGTGGATTAACCACAACCTTATCTCCAGCTAGGTCATTGCCTAGTAATAAATGAACACCCTCTATGGGTAAAGAAGTCACTGCCCCAACAGTCACAGGTCCAGGAATTAAGTCTGATGCCAAATTTACACAATGGAGAGGAACATTTACAAAGCCGCACTCTACTCCCTGAACAAGAACACTTTCACTTGAAGAAGACTCCTCAGACAAAGGCAAAGTACCTGATAATAAAAGACTCTGAGAAGCTCCAGTGTCCCTTAATATTTTAATTGGGATAGGTTTGGCAGAATCACCAATAAGTGATATAGAACCTTCTGACATGAATGGTTCATAAGCCTCCAAAATAGAATCAGACTGGGGTTTGTTTGACCCAACAAATGTATTGCTTTCAATACAAGACCGTGCCTTGACCTCGTAGAAATAAGAGCATTTGGAAAAGCTCTGTCTTTACTCTGTTGCTTATTTTTCAACTTGAAGCAATCAGAAATAACGTGCCCTTTCGTTTTACAATAAGTGCACGTAGGAAGAGATACGGATTTCTGATCAGTCTTATCAGATGTTTGATTCCTAACAGTTGTGCTGTTGTGAAATTTGGAAGTACTCGAATGAGATTGAAATGGTTTTTTACCAGAAAACTGCTGAGAGGACGACTTATTGCCAAATGAAATTTTGTGAGTCAAGGAATAATCATCAGCCATACGAGCAGCATTTTCCAAAGTTTCCACATTCTGCTCGTCAAGATAGGTTTTAACATCACTATGGATGCACCTCTTGAACTCTTCAATTAATACGAGCTGTCTGAGGTTATCATAAGCTTGATCAACTTTCTTGGCTGAGCACCACCTATCAAATAGTTGTTCTTTATCCCTTGCAAATTCGACATGAGTTTGTCCAGTTTCTTTTCTACAATTCCTAAACCTTTGTCGATATGCCTCTGGTACCAACTCATAAGCTTTCAAGATGTACTCCTTAACCACATCATAATCGGTGCTTTGTTGTACTGACAGTGAAATGTAGACTTCACGAGCTTTGCCAATAAGTACACTTTGTAATAACAAAGTCCAATGCTCTCTGGGCCATTTCAAGTTTTCAGCAATTTTCTCGAAATGAAGAAAGTATTTATCTACTTCTTTTTCCTGAAAAGGGGGTACTAACCTAATATATCTAGTAACATCAAAACCTGGACTTGTGTTTAAAGGAGTGGAGTGTGCTCTGTTTGCCAGTTCTAATTCTCTTAATTTAAATTGCATTTCCCTTTCTTCCCTTTGCATCTGCATTTGTATTTGCCTCTCTTCCTTCTGCATTTGTATCTGCCTCTCTTCCTTCTCTCTCTCTCTCTGAATCTGAAGCTTTGCTAACTCTAAATCCATCTGGTTCTTTAACACTAATTCCCTTAATGTCCTGTCAGAACCAGATACAGGCTTTCTCTTCAAACTTAAAGCACTATTTTCAAAAATTCCCTTTCCTACTAAATACTGAATTAAAATAATCTTTATCTCCTGTTTTGTCAATGATACTTTTGCCTCAGATAGACTGTATTTTCTGGCAAGCTCGAGCAACTCATCCTTTCTCATGCACTCTAACCCCTCCTGGGTAGGTTTTGAAATGAAATTCTGAACATTAGATGCCATTGTAAATGCTTGTTGGTTTCACACAAAAAAAATTCTCTATTTAAAAATCTTTGCCAAAGACAAAAACAAAAAAAATTCCAAGACAAAATCAATATGAATTTCAAAGATAAATTTAATATCTCTAATATGCTTTAATGAAATTCAAATCCCGGACGACGAGCCCCCAATTTCTGTTACGACTCTATGGTCTAAGAAAAATGTAACAGAAAGAAAGTGAAACCAACAAATCAAGTAAAAAATCAACAAGCAATTTATTACTAGATAATTAAAATGAAAAATCAAAAAGTCACTTACAGTAATGTGTTTTGTAATCCTAATAATCCAATAAGAATGATTGTTCTAATCACAAGTCCTAAATATAGAATGTTCCGAATTCACGGCTGTGTCCTTGAATGTTATGATGTGCTGATGGTCTCCAAAGTCCTGATGTACTAGAAATCTTGATGTGCTGATGTCAAAATGAAGTATTCCAAAATCTCTGAATAAGTTCAGTTAAATTCCAAAATCATTAATTAAAAATCCAAAATCCAAAAGTTTGTGAGCACTGTTATAATCCAATGAATATTTAAAATAATTCCTCTCTTAGAATTTGGAATGAATTTTCACAACTGTAATAGCTCTTTACAAGACTGATGGTAATGTCAAAACTGAATAAATGTCCACCAAACATGGTATATATAAAGATTGGTCACATGACAGAATGTTCTAGAACATGTGTCATCTTAATGGAATTCTAACTGTAAACAAAATTCAACCTTGACCTTCAAATTGAGAAAACATATTGATCAAAACAACTTAATTCAAGGACACTAGTTAAACATGTTTTTCCTGATAACATTAAGATTTAAGCAAATATTAAAGTGAAGAAACATTTATAATTTCCTAAAATATTTATAATATTATATAAACATCATACATAACATATTGTACTGAGACATTCTACCTTTTATTAATGTAAATTTATAATTCCACATTCTTAAAATTTTATCTGCAAAAAAACAAGATTGACATACAGAATGGTCGGAAAAAAATATAAGTACAAAAACTAGCATGAAGAATTTATGGACATCGGATGAAAAAGAAATCCAGCGCGCAATGTGTGTCACTTTCTTTTGTGTCTTTACGACAATTTTATAAGCTTGTTTTGGCTTTTTGCCAATAAACTTTCATTAGAGTCTAAAAGGTTTACAGGTGCTTATGCATACAAACATGCATAGATAGGTATCAATCTAAACACATATACGCGAAAACATGCAATCAAGCACACATACGCCGGACTGAGTACCTACTTACTTACTTATGCATGTAAACATATTACATTTGTAGGGTGATGATGCAACTACTTTCTGGTGAAGATGCCATCCTACAGAAGAATAAGTGTTTTTGTGGTGAGTAAAAGCTTTAACTTTAAAAGAGCAGACTTTTCACCTGAAATCGAACAAACCAATAGAAGGGAAACGAACTTATTCATAAGAATGTTTTGGCGATTCGATCCACTTGAACGGATAAGTGACCTTTCTTTCATTTCACTTGAGTATCAAAAATATATTCTCAGCTGAAAGAAGATTTGTTGTCACTAATCTTGCCATTATACGTGAGCATATTCATAATTAAAAAATTAAGGCCTTACATATTTGTCGTCTGAGTGCTTAGGTGTTTCATCGCTCTTAATACAATGTGGGAGGATGAAAACAAATTCCTTCGGTAGTGAACGTGTAAGTTATTGAACGTGAATGAGTTCGACTAATATTGGAAGAAATAAATAATACTGAATTTATTATATCCTACTTAGGTCACTCAAACAAACGCAAATGGGAGATAGTATTTTTGTGGAATCAGGCTTCTGAATTTATATGAGGTGTTTGTTGTATCTTCCATTTATTGAATTTACATTTAGCCACACAATAAAACTGTAGATATATCAGCAGTTTCCTATAATACTCATTTAAAATCATTTATGTTTGTGAATAAAAAATATATGATCCATTTAATAATTTATAATATTTCCAATTCTCACATATTTACGTTGTCTTGATTGGATCACGAATAAGCCGAATACGTTTGGACATTTGTGATTGTAGAATCAAACTAAAATATTTCGTTTTAATGGTTTTCATTTTATACAATTTTATCTCATAAAATCAGAAAATATTATGATTTTGTTCTCGATGAAGTCTTCATAATGTTCTTTGTCATGACCGGTAATCACTGATTCATGAAAGAATGACAGATGGGGGGAGGGAGGTGTCGACTGTTGCCACCAGAAATGATAGTTATATAAACTAGATTTTCTCTTTACTCTTAAACTTTGTCAGTGTTCGAAAGCTGTGTGTATCCCTTGGTTGTGCAATATCTGCAACTTCGTAATCATGCTGTACTATGACCTAGCCCTATCTTACATTTCTTTTCTGTTTTCAAATAGTATTTCGGTTGAGAAAGTGTATTTTTTGGCGCAAAGATTGGTAACAAACCTGAATATTTCATAAATATGTTAATACATTCTATTGCTTACTGCTAAATGGTATCAAACACGCTCTAGAAAGGTGAAAAGGTTTCGGTGAAGTAAACACTTGTAGATTAGAGCTAGATTTTAGGAGGCACAGTTTTTAAAAAAAACGAACAAAAAAAACCATTACAATGCTGGTGTTGATCATCACCCAAATACATGCTATTTTTTCAAGAATATTTTGCTGGATATTCTTCAAGGTTAGCAATACTATATTTTTTTACAGGTAAATTAAGTTATTTTTATCCTCTTGCTTGTTGTAAAACGATACTGCCATCAGTCAGTCTGTACGTACGTACGTTTTTAATGTCTCTAAACCTTTTTCACATAATTCAAGCCAGAAACTTAAAACTTGGAACAATTATAGTATTACAGATGTAAATTTGGACTTTCGTCTATACGTCTTTTTTTGCCTTCAGACACGTTTCCATAAGGCTTAAGCCTGGGGATAGAAGTCAAAACGGAGAAGTGCTTTAAGTTATGTTTGACAGCAAAGAATCTGAGTTGGTTTGTAGCATGCAGAAGAGTATACAAAATCAGGTCACCTCGTACTATTACGAAAGGACAATTCTCTACAAATATTATCATGCTGCATTGATTTTGACATAATTTCTTACTTGACTTTATGTCTTCAACATCAAGATTCCATAAATTAGTTAATACCTTTGAAAATCCGATAAACATCCATAGATAATGACAAAGTATGAAATACTCATCATATGACAAAGATAGCTGAAATATTTTGTGGGTAAAAACAAAATGTTTGTGTCAGTTTAGATAAATCACATTAAGGCGGCGATTATATTTGGGGTATACAATTTTAATAACTCAAGAACTAATAGACCATAAATATGGGAAATTACGTAAAACAATATCTCATGTAATAAAATATTTTCAGGTCTTATACATCTTCATATTTTGTTAGCAGTTTACGGAATTATACAATGTAGCAAATGATGAGTTATACGATGTATCATTAAAGTGATTCTTATAAGCAACAATATTTCTGCAGTTGTTTCTGGAACTGGCAATTACTATGGAAGTCTTTAGAATTTTAGAAAGCGAGAACTTAGTTATAGCCACTTACTAATTATTACTAAGAGGAATGAAGAAATATTTGAATAAATTTATTGCTGGTTTGATATAGGTCCTGTTTTCCATGACGCTGCTGGTAATCTGCTTTTATTATGCACGGACAAAACCGTCCTTGGAGTCGCCATGTCTTAGTCGACCGAGCGAGGGGTCACTCATCAGAGATTCCGTGCGTTATCTTATCTACACGTGCGTCGACCAAGACCAGTGCTTCGGATGGAGCGACAGGCAGCGGGCTATTGTGACAACATACCTCATATCACTTTTATCTGGCAGAAGATTCCGTATATATATGACCAATCCATGTAACTTAGAGAAGTTTTTAGCCCCCAATAAGGTTGACTGGATCATTAAGAAAAATGAACTGTACGGCAAGTGCATGAGAGAAATGTACATTGATAATGATCATTTACATAGTTCAAGCGTACATCAGATGATTGAAACTGCGGATTTCGAGAAGTTATTTCCCGAGGATGTCATATACTTCCACACTGCGCATGATTATCTGCCATATATCAGAAGAAATATGATGACAGCAGACAAGCTACCATGGCTGCAGTGGTACTCACTCGGTGAAACGTACGGCTACACAATGAGACATCTCTTTACACTTAATAATGACACACAGAAAACAGTAACGGAATTTATTTCCCAAAGTGTCAGGAACCATACTCTAATCTGTGCGCATATTAGAATAGGGGTCATAGGGATGGACTTTGTTAGGACTTCAATATCTGATTTGACGGCTATCTGGAATTTTTTAAAGAAATACAATGAAGTCTCCAAATACAAAATATATGTGGCCGCTGATTCGAAAGAGATAAATGAATATGCTAAAAACCTATTCCGAGGTCAGATCGTCGATACGGTAGGAATAATTGATCAAATGCAGGGGACAAAGGCAAAATCCTGTGAAGTGTTAAGAAGAGTCATTGTTGACCAAGAGATTCTAACAAAGTGTGATGTTTTAATGCTGACACAAAGCACCCTTGGTACGATAGCAGCATACATGAGGAATACAAGCAAAGGACTTTACTGCTTTTATAAAGAACGAGTATTTCCGTGCAACACACATATCTTGCATGACCTTTATAATATAAGTTAGCAATTTGCACCCATACAAACTGTGTTATCAACAACTCAATACCATACCCAATTCATCATTAACTCCACAAATTGAATCTCTTTTGTTTTCAAGTTACTAAGAGCTGAAGGTAAATTATGAAAAAAAATCTTCAAAATGTTAATCTGTCTTGTTTATTTGTTTGGTTTGGTTTGGTTTTGTGGAGTTTAGCACAATTTTTCAGCACATGATAGACTATACATGGCGACCAGAATATTTGGTGGGAGAAAGAACCCTGGAAGACCCAGGGAAGTATCACCAACCCGAGGGAAGCTACCGGCGAGCTTTCTTACATACCCACGTTCGTTGAGTCGAGACTCGATCTCACGCGGACAGATCTGTAAAGGTGAGCGCCTAAGACCACTCGGTCACACGGGGCCACTGTTCATTTGTAAAACATTACTTGTTGATTAAAGATCACTTTCTCAGGTTAAATTTACTCTAGCCGAGTTCCCTAAATTTACAATTAAAATCAAAGAAGGGTTATATTATCCAAAATTACCGACTGCCCCACCCCCACCCCCGCCTTGACTAAGTCTTGGTTTGCTGTTTTTTTTTTTAATTCATTCTAGAACAAACCGAGCAGCCACTAATGTCGAAGTGTGTTCATTGCACGGTCATATCAAGTAAAATGTATGGACTTTGTGCAGTATACGTTCACAAATTGTAATAAAAAGGGCTATTGTTTTCCCTTTTAAATTTCAGAGTGAAGACATACCCATAAAAAGGGATGTACTAATTATTCTGTGCAAAATCGAGAATTATTATGACACGTTTTCCGAGTAGGCATGACTGTATACGCTAATATTTGTTTCCCGAATATATTATAAGCAATCAAATCATCACAAATCTCCTAAATCTCAAAAACGATTTAAACTTATCATTTAGGCAATAATCGGGTGAACATAAGAAAGCGAGCGAGCGAGATAACCAACGAGAGAGAGAGAGAGAGGTTGTTCCCTTTTATACGGAACAGACATTTGAATTGCAAAATATATCTTCATTAAACCTTTGCTTCATAGGTCTGTAATGAAGAAACAAGAGCACATCAAGTATGAAGTAGAACATAGCGAAATTATATCATGTTAGGAGAATGGTGGTTACATTTAAAGAGAGCGATGTCCCCCATGTATTATTTTTAAAAACCTTAGTTTATTTTTGAAGAGTTATTGTCCATATTTCTACCAAAATAGGGATCGGATGTACCTATTTTCTTAATGCGGATTATATAATATAAAAGTTAGAAAATATGCAGAGATCACGCTTCTGCATTTGATTGCACGATATTTTTGTAAATCTGTCCAATAATTGTTTTCCTTTTTGCTCTTCATCTATGAATGACCATTATTGACCGTAGATGTAGTACTGGTAATTTCAATTTCAAACACTTCCGCAGGAACACTGCTCATTTCATTACCTATAAATTCCATACACTATAATCTCTGCGTTAGCGAGTTCTTTGTTTTCTTAATATCTAATTTACATACCAGAGGAAGGTGATATCTACGACCACTTTTGTGAGATTCATACTTTTAAACGCAATTATTGGTAAACGATGGAATATGAATTTATATAATGAACTAATATTGGGTTATCAGACATGGAAATTTCAGAACTCTTCGGCTGGGGTTGCGCGAAAATCGGTTTATCCTGCATTGTGTAATTGTAACTTACCTGAAAGTTTCCATGAATTTAGGCTATACTTTTTCTGGCTGGATAAAGTGCAAGATTATTTGGAACTGTTGTTTCTATGAAGAAGTTTTTGTGTTTTAGTACCTAAAACTGATAAATGTGGTACTTTTTATAAAATGCATTTGTTCTGATATTTGGGTATTAGTATATGGGTGGAGTAAAGACTTGATTTATCTGTCTGTCTCATATATATGCGACAGCTTATTCGTCCAAATCAAGAATATCAACCCCAAATTATTTTCACATAAATACAAAGGGACTGTTAATAACAACATGTTTCATTTCTCGTCTACCCCCTTCATATTGCACACACACACACACACACACACACACACACACACAGACACACAGCTCATGTGGATCGTGTCGTTAAAACAAATTATTTGTACTACTGCTAGAGTAGTGTTAGTTTGTGCGTTTTGAATATTTATTACCGACCTCTGTCAACACCTTTTATACTAGCCTCTATAGCTATTTGTACTTGTATCGCGATTGTCAATTATTAGCACATGCGTGGTTGGGTTTGCAAAAACATAATCACACATGTGCACGTGTGTGTGTATGCGTGAGCTGTTACGCAAGCAGTTACTCGACTTTCACTGTCTGAAAATCTACTACAAGGTTGCCAATCAATTAGTCTGTTAGCAGACCGATCAATATTACACCTGGAAAAATAATTGCATACTACCTAGCAGACCGATCAATATTAGATTTGAAATAAAAACTGTCTTTTACGCAGCAATCATTTTAGGTCGGCCCTTGTTTGAATACGGAAGTCAATATTTTTCGTGCATATCTTAAAAGAAACAATTTGACTTGTAATTTCTGACGTGCTTAAATCTCAAAGCCACTTCAAATATGAGTTCTTTTCGTATACTTGCCAAGTGAGCTCGGTAGCCAAAATAGTTAGCGCACTATAATTACGATGAGAACTTTGCATGTTTGAGTCACAGTCGCGGAAAAAATGTTTTTTCTTAATAACTGAGGAGACGTGGATGCTTAGGTTGGTTGTACATGAAAATGAAAGTCAACCGATGATGCAAGATCGATACTTGTAATTACAAGAATGAAACACGCATAATTCTTTGAGACGTACTTCCTTCTAGTCTGTCCTTTGGCTAACTAGGGGCTCATCTGGGATTGTAAATTCAAAGCGCCGTAATTAATATGGACTGCGCAAAATGGTTGATCGTAAGAACTTCATGTATGACAGCTTAAAATAGGCAGCGTGCTTATAATCTCAAAGAATACATGTTGCCAAGCACAACCCGAGCAGAGATATCACCCTTTATCTTAAACAATTACCGCGGTATATATATATATATATATATATATATATATATATATATATATATATATATATATATATAATTGCGCAATTCGACACGCATGTTATTTTAAAAGAATTTATTGATATACACAATTGGGCATAATTTTACCAGACCAATGGAGTGTATTAAACGTTACAAAAAAGATTAAGTCATTGTTTCGCTTAAATGCTTCATACAGATTTATCAGAGAAGCTCAAAGTATGTTGTATGATTTTTCAAATACGTATCCGGAGCATCTTCATAAATTAATCAACTTATCCCGGAAAAAAGGGATGCCTACTTAGAGGAAAATGTAGCAAGCAACCTGCGAAAATATTATTTGATATTGTTCAAGAAAAAATAAAGTCGCTAACGTTAGCTGCATCGCCTAGTACAGATAGCAAAAAGAGCGAATGCTATAATGATTATGATAATGACGATGACATTAAAACATCGAGTGAATATTCTAGTATTAGCGAAGCTCATCAAGGACAAATTAATTAGAGAAATGCTTTTAGCATTAAAATAACAATGGCATACACACTCACCGACCGTGATGAGAAGTATTACGAAGAATTATTAAACGAGCGAGAGGAAAAACATCTGGCTCTATGTGATAAATTTACCAAATAGAATATATTTCATCAGAGCACGGAATCCATGGATTATATGTATAAGCGGCACAAAACGTTTCATATTATTGGATAAAAATGTGAAAATTTTTATTTACGAGTTGGTGTAAAACTTTACAATGGAATATTGGCAGTACTGAATGGCAATGAGTTAAGGTTGAAGGAAATTATAGATGAGTTGAGACCTTACCTTATTGGTATTGATCGAGAAAACGATCCTGTTTATTTAGCAGGGCCTGGTGTAAGATTAAAAATCACCTTCCTTGGGTGGGGAAAAAGTATCGTATAGTTGATGTTCATCAAGTCAACTACTATCCTGTGAATTATGACGCGTTTACTTCTATACCACAACATATAAAGGATAAAATAAGAGAAAGACGAGAGACGAAAGATCAAAGCAATTAAAGACTAAACTTTCCGGATATATATATATATATATATATATATATATATATATATATATATATATATATATATATATATATATATATATATATATATATATCAGACGTTCAATGGCATTGGGACGAAATCAATGCAAAGGTGTATGCCTTGGAAAACAAGAAATCTGCGGCAGAACATGTCATTACGAATACCGTAAATCGCAATTGCTCGCGTTACTTGTTGTCATTGTTATTCGTCCATGTCTTCGATTTGGTATCGGAGTATAGTATCGTAATCAGCTTTGCCGACCATGCGGATCTGAAATAATAATGAGGCAATTGCCGTTTCCTGTCCCGGTAAAGTGAAAATTCTCAAACAATTTATTGACAGAATTCACAATTTTCTCTGATCTAACAGCATGCCGACTGGTAATTAACTAAGCAATCCGTGCAACAGCTTGGGATACGAATACCAAGCCGTATGCGAAAAGCTGACATACTTGCGTTATTAGGACCCGTAACTGAACCGCAACCAGTTACACTGCAACCGGCTACACCGGCAACAGCAAACATGAGCCCCCGAGTTTGAGTTACACAAGCGTGAGGATAATTACGTAGATTACCGTGCGATTATTTCAAACACGTACGCGCCAAGCAAAGACATTATAAAACTTTTATCAATATGCGCCCGGAAATCGTATCGATGCTACAAGGCTCTGACAATCCCAGTATTAAAGCGGGTATTCTTGTCCATGCGCATTTGACTATGCCGCTTATCGCAAGTCATCAGACAAGGATGGATTTAAAACCACAACCGTGTGGCTTCATAGTGGTCCGCTCATAATTACAAACCGCAACGACGCCAAGTATATCAATGAAGCAATTGATGCAGGTACTGAACATATTCTCCACATGTTGGAAAAGTGGACCAACTTTGGTTCGGGATGGACTCTTGATAGATGTACGGACGTTCAACTAAATATTTCCCTAAACATGCCATGTCGTGGGTCAGATTATGTACCAACGCCAAACTATGTTCCGCCGTGGTCAGTGATACATGTAAAAAAATATGACAATCGATGTTTTGTATGGGCACTTTTATCTAAGTTACATCCCCCGAGTGATAACGTAGACCAGCCGCGACAATATGAACAATACTTGGGCGAACTTAATTTTGGTGATATTGAATTTCCGGTGCAGGTTACCAAGGCGATAATGAAAAAGTTTGAAGAATTTAAACCGGGTATCACCGTCAATGTGTACAATTGGGACAAAGTCTTTTATCCGCTTGCACTTTCCCAACATGTGCAAAACAAAAATTGGCATGGACGGACCAAGATTAATCTGCTGTTGATAAGTGGCATGAAAGGTTCAGAGTCGTTCTATCATTACGTATGGATACAGAATATTTCCCGATTGCTTAACCGAGATGCACCATTTCAACGAGGGCTTGACGAGCATGACTTTTACTGTGGTGGAATCAGCGAAAAACCTCAGCGTACAATTATGCCAGAACCCGGCAAAAACATTTTGAAATTCACCGCGGTTCAGCACAAGATGAAAGTACCGTATATCATTTGTGCGGACTTTGAATGTTTGAGTGAACACCACCTCTGAGGTTCCGTCGAATACAATACAAGTAGCTGAACAAATCCCATGCGGGTTTTGCAACATTGTTGTTCGATGCAATGGAGCAGTGGAGCCAGCAATATTATATCGTGGCCAGAACTCGTTTGAGGTTTCTTAAATCGCTCGAGGTTACGGTGAAATGGATCCACATACAGCTCTATTCGCCCGAAGACATGATTATGACCCGTGATGATATTAATGAGTTTTCCAAGAGAACTCATCGCTTGTTTTGTGATGGTCCCTTTGAGACTGAAAGTTCTAAAGTTCGCGGTCACTGCCATATCCCTGGCACGCACAGAGGAGCCGCACATAACGCATGTAATCTGCGGTTGCATATTAAACCAAATAAAATAACAATTCCTGTGGTGTTTCATAACCTGCGCGGCTATGATAGCTACTTGATTATGCAAGCAGTAGCAACAGAGTCAAATGCGCCAATAAGCGTCATTCCCAGCACGATGGAAAACTACTTGAAACTACTTTAAATTTACGGTGGGTCAGTTGCAGTTCATTGATTTGCAACAGTTTTTGAATTCAGCTTAGTAAATCTAGTTAGCTATTTTGCGATGGAAAGCTTCAAAAATCACCAATCGATATGGTGTCATTGGTGGACAAAGTCCACTCACCGTTGACAACTTAAAGTTGATAACGCGAAAAGGAGTGTACCCATACCACTACGTGATTGTCTCGCGAAGGTATTTCCACCAACGACTAAGCATACGCAAACGCGGTTTGGTCCACATTCGAATTTAAAAACCTTGGTAAATATCACAATTTGTATTTGTGCACCGATGTGTTGCTGCTTGCGGATGTCTTTGAACCGTTTCGAGATACCGCCAGTCAACTATACAATCTTTACCCCGCGCATTACTTTTTGTTACCGGGAATGTCCTGGGATGCATTTCTGTTATTGACAAACGTAGAGTTGGAACTGCTCACCGGTATTGATTAACATCTGTTTATCAAGAGTGGTATTCGCGGCCGGATTTCAATGGTTAGCTATCGTCGCGTGTGCGGATATGACCCCGCTGCCCCAAACAGTTATATCTTAATCTTTATGGATGGGCGATGATGCAGCCATTGCCTGTTGGTGGAATTTAGTGGATAGATCCGCGGATGTGGATGTGAGCTCATATGTGCACGATAACGACAGCAATAGCGACCACTGGTACTTTTTTGTAGTAGACTTGGAGTACACGGATGAGCTTCATCGCGCCCATATTGACTACCCGCTGGCACCGGAAGCGCTGGCGGTGCCCTGCGAATGGCTGTTTCCATATCAGTGTATGATCGTGGACGAATCCGGACGCAACTTTACCGAATGCACCAAACTTGTTCCAAGTCTTCGGCGGAAAACCAACTATGTAGTTCACGTACGAAGCCTGCGGTTGTATCTGAGATTGGGAATGCGTGCAATTAAAAATTCATCGGGTGCATAGATTTCGCCAACACGCTTGGATGGCTCCTTAGATCAAAATGAATACGTATCTGCACGCTAAGGCCACTAACGACTTTGAGAAAAATTATTTAAACTACTGAACAATTACGTATACGGGAAAACGATGGAAAATCTGCGAAAACGGATTCACGTTGACCTTGTCGGTGTTACCGAACCGGACAAGCATCGAAGTCTCATCGCTGATCCGGCATTCGAATCCCGAAAGATCTTCCATGGTGGGTTTGTTGCTGTACATAGTAAAAATAAAAACTGAAGCTGACACAGCCTGTCGAAGCTGCTCTATTATAATAAAATAAAACCGTTTTACCAGGATCATGTCAAGATTTTTACACCGAAACCGTCTCGCTGCTGATGGATACAACCACTGACGATGTGTCCGCGGATATTGCATCAGACACACTCACCGAACGAATTTGATAACAGTGATTATCCGACCAAACGATTGATATTTTCCGATGGAATTACCACTTACGCGTACGGACATCATGTGATTGTGAATCCGCTTAGGATTTTAAAATAGATCTTGGTGCCAATTCTGTATTTGCGGGAATGATTTGTTATTCCCCTCGCACAACCGTTCATCCGGGAGGCTTTGCTGATTGTTTATCCACAGGCGCCAAATGATAACGTGTTGGTTGTCTTGGAAAATCAAACCGATCAGCGACTGCAAATACATCGATGGACCATACCGGGTCAGTAGCTCACCACGTCCACAGTTGATTTCCTTTCCACAATCGATGAAGCGCCTACGATTGATGACCTTGATCCGAGTGAGAATAATCTTGTCGTGTACGATGACGTGATGTTGGCAAACCAAATCTATCCCGCGCGAATATTTCTTCGAGGTCGACACAAGCACACAGATGTGATCTATTTGACGTAAAAAGTACGCACATGTGCCTAAAATAAACCGAGACATCGGTAACATATTGGTGACATTTCGTGGCATTGACGCGCATGGTCTAGCAAAAATTCATTTGGCCTGATGCGCCATCGACCATTCGTGGGTAGAATTTAGAAATAATTTTGCGAATGCAACCTCGGACCCGTAGAGTTTTCTCACTATTGATATAGCTGCGGGACCTACAAAATATAGAACCGGTTTGGATAAAGTAATTTAACAACCATACCAGCTATATAAAATGTTGAAAACCGAGAAAGTTCCGCCGAAGAAAGCTTCGCTTTCCGCTAGTGATGCCATAGCAGAGTACGGGAAGCGACACAGTCAAGCCGCTCACGAACACCAGGAACTGATTCGTAATGTTATGACCTGCCGCAAATTGTCAAATATATGTTACAGTCGCGGCAAACTGCACGAGAAGATCTCACAGAGGGCTTCGAACAGACATTTGCACCGTTGATTAAACCAACAAAAGCAATTGTGACCCGGGCTGCGGCAACTGCGGAACAAAGAAGAAAAGTCGCGGAGATCACGGCCGCAATGATGGGAGCACAACAACGACCTGGTCCGATCAGGCGTGCGCCAGCACAATTATCGCAATTACAAAAACAGTTTGAGGAACTGCAAAAGGATGTTAGAGAGGCACTTGTGCATCTTCTACAACAGGAACCGCTCGAATACCAATCAAAGTTAAAACCACCAAAAGATAAAAGATTTAGAGAACCAGCACGGCAGCAAATCTTTAACAATCCTTTTTGGTTTGTCCATTTAATACCTAATGAAAAACAACTAAAAGAGTATATGTTGGAGCATAAACTACCATCAAATAGGAGACCCACTTAAATCAAAGAAAACTGGTCCGCATGGGTATACAAAGAGTGGACTGGACAAAGCAGATTACGCAGTAGTGATCCTATGTGGCCTGAGTTCGAAAAGTTTGTTAACGTGTCTATCGAAACGTAGGTAAAGAAAAGGCTGCACCATTTGTAGCTATTTTTGAAAAGAATTTCAAAGCCGCTATACACCAAATTTATAATACAGAGCCGAAACAAGCCGATGTGTCTATCGAGGAAGAAGAACAATATCTCTCCCCATCGGAGGAATCACCAATATCTGAACCTGTATACGAACCACAAGCGCCTGCACCCGAAAGCGAAGCTACATCCACAATAGCACAAATTGACAAAATCCAAGCTCGAAGAAAAGCGCAAGAGCAACAAGCAAAAGAAGTAAAAGTCCTTGGCGGACGTGTGAATCTCGGGACCTTGCGGATCGGTTGTAAACACTTGTGGGGTCGCGCGGGCAACAACGCACCCGAAGTCGTTAATGAGGCCGCATCAATTTGTCAGTGGTTGCTCACCAATGACATAATGAACCCGGGGACGTTTTGTTCGTTAATGCATGAACTTGTTGAAGACATCAATGATTTATACGACTAACGCGATAATGAGTTCTGAGGCAATTCTCTGCAAAATCAATGATGCGTTGCCGCGTGTCGTTGCAAATACAACTCCGAGCGTTACCTAGATGATCACGATCTCCTCAACGAAACCAGATTTCGATGTAACTTTCTCTACACCAATCACCGCAGGGGAATCACGCACACTCGAGGTCGCATTAGCGTCGTTGCGAATTTACTAACGTTGGCCTAATATCCGATCACAACCATTTGGTGGTCTTTCCGCAAACAACCCATTTGCCTTTTCCGCCGAAAGGGGCGCAACCTGGAATAATATTGAACTTCCCGCGGGCGTGTACCACATGAAATCGATCAATGAAGAGATTCGACGGAGAATCACATTTCCATACGTGAACAAGGGCCCATACACAATCTCTTGTCAATAAGGACAATTTTAGGTTGGCCTGAAAACATTCCCGGCAAAAAAACGATTTTTACGCATGGGATACCATATCTCGCCTGATATTGTCGATATCACCTCAAAGATTCAGATCAATTTAACCTGTGACGTCAGTGGCAGTTACTAAAGCGGATCTCGCTCAAGCGTAGCTGTTCAGGGTTATATACTGTTTGGGTTTTTCCCAACTGTAGAACCGGATTATTTGATATCAATTATTCCCGCGTCACCGGTGTATATTGCATGCCACATTCCTCGGTGGACACATATCCGTTTCACCCTTATGGACCAGGATGGGCACATGTTGGACCTGCGTGGGGAGACCTTGGGAATACAACTGTACATTAGAGATCGACCTGACATACAGTCATACGTGGATGTGTGATACCAGTGCTCGTTGTAAACGCGAGAAAACCCGTTTGCGCGACATATTACGGAACTGGTCTTGGTGATGCTGTCCGGGGATTGTTCGCAGGCGCACCAAAGGTACTTGAAGCGTTGTCTTCGCGCACTGCACCAATTGATAAAAGCAAGTTGCAGTGCGAGTTGTTGATAGCATCAAAAACGTTGCTGCGGATCGGTTAACAAAATCTGGGATCGCATGCGTTTCAATCGCTTCGAGATCGACTACGACGATTGGTGACTCGAGCACATCGGGTAGAACCAAAACCAATTACACTTCCATCGACAGAAACAATGCCCACGTCAGTTAGTAAAATCATCAATGAAGCCGCTCAACAACGTATAGCTTAATCACCGATTGCAAATATGGCAATGGGTACCTGCACACGAGTGGCCAAGCCGTCTAAGGTATTAGACAAAACTGATAATATATAAGTAAGCACGATGGCCCGATTGAAAGATACATCCGATCCTGCGTTTGACATGGACGCGCCTGTGTTGGTGGATGGAAGTAAAAAAGATTCTCAGTATTATTCCTACCTGGTTAGGCTACATAATGATAATAAAAATATAATTGCAAGTGCAGGATACGTCAGGGTTTTTCTTCCGTGTGAGGTTTTCTTGGAAATTGAGGGAAAACTGATACAGACCGACAATCCCAATTATCCCGCCTATGCCTCAGATGGATTTGTTAACAATGGCGTCATGGCGTTGTTCAACAACGCAAAATATTCCATTGATGGAAAGGAGGTCGAAACAAATCTCGACAACGTTGACATTGCCAAAGCAATTCTTGGAGATCGGTCTGTAATGTTTTACAAGGACTCATCCGATAATGCATATCATAGAATGTATACCATTCGAAACGTTAGAAATGCGGCAGACTATGGGCCAAAGCAGCCTAATGAGGTTTTCGTGTGCGATTCCTCTCAGTCACATATTTGGATTTTGCAGAGATGTTCGCAAGGTTATTTTTGCGGCCAAACATACAGTCACGTTAAACCATAAGAACAACACCAACGATGCAATTTGACGTACCGGAGGTTATACTGGCAAAGTTGACTTGTCACCATTGTGGATGTCTGTGCTAACCCCTTCACAAGTTGCTGAATACTGTTTGTTGTCGTATATGCAGTCTGGAACCACGTTAACGCTGTCGTTTCCCGAGCACACCTCAGACGCGCACCCAACAACCGATATTCAGGAACAGTTAGCATGGCAAATAAGTATCCAACATGATCTCAACGCACCAAAACATGTGTTCGTGGCGTTTCATGATGCAAATCGGGATCATCATCAAGAGCGTAGTAAGATGATATTTGACAACTTACAAGTGTCTGAAGTTGTCTTGCGGTTAAGTGATCATCGGGAATCCTCTGAAGAAATTCAGCTTTATTTCGGAGACAATCAAGTCGAACGTGCATATCATAATCTTTGGTCGTACCTGGACCAGCATCAAGACATTGACACGAGTCTGCAGATTTCCCAGCATGACTTTTATACGTTGTACCCGATTTATTACTTTTCATTTGAACATTTGGAGTTGTTCGCACGATCTGTGGTTGACATGTATTTCCATGCACTTGTAGGTGCAGCTCCCGTCAGTGGTTACAAATGCTTTGCAGTAATCCTTTCTGAAAAGACTGTTCTTGCAGGGTGCAGGTGGTCGAATGAGGGTCATTAATGTGATGCTAGCATAGCGATGGAGGTAGAGTTATGGAGCACGAGCCATGGTGTGGCATACGCCGCGAAACGTGACAAAATTCCTTGCCTTAATACTCATCTGGGGACAGGGCCAACTTTCTTATTAAGGTCTAGCGTGAATCCCCATCATCGATGCGGCAGTTCACTGCTCGCGTTGCATGCATACACTTGTGCCCTCTGCCCTACCCCTTCCCTACGATACCACTGCAAAACTCGTTTGTGTCGCAAAGTATATAGCGAAAGTCCCCCCTCCCCAGGTTAGTGGATGGCAAACAAAAGTAATCTTTGCGCTGCCAAATTGGAGTTTCTAAAACAATAAAGCACAGTCAAACCTTTTGGCTTGTTAGGACATTGATGCTAAGCTTTGGGCCGTATACTGCATCCTGCGAGGTTACTGGAATGGAGTGGCAGCTACCAAAAAGCTGGCAGAAATCTCTAAAGTTTTGCAAGATGTTGCCATGACTTGGCTCAAGAAGCAAGCCATGTGGCAGATTTACCTGCCGGCACCGTGCAAATTCCGCCTGCCACAATTTGATGTTTCAATCCCAAACAAGGTGCAATAGGCCGATCTCTTGTTTCTGCTGCTCGACAAGGCCGGCGATACAAATGCAAGTATGCGATGACCGTGGTTGATGCCGCCATCCGTTACTAGGAGTCTCAGCCCCTGACCACAAAGGAGGCTTCTAAGACGGCCCTATCGTTGTGCCGGCCCTAAACGCTTAAGTAAAGCGACTCACAGGCAAAATGCCTGTTGATGCCATACGTCTATGCGGGCTACGCCTGCAACATCAGCGCAAGCACCGGCTGAGCAGAGCCTGGCCTCAAATACCATGGTGCGGCACCTATATGGAAGGCGGCGAACGCAGTGCCACGGACCCTGTGTGGTCGCTCAAGGTGTTCACCCTGGATGATAGGTTTCATATCCCAGGTCAGCCACCTATATACCATCTTTCTAGTAGCGATGCTCCGCGCAGAAGCTTCGTTCACGAGAATTACAGATTGTGACTGAAGATAAGATACTTAGATACCACCATCCGGTGTCCTCATCCGTCGCACCGTTCGACGAACGCGTTGAAGTAGTGGCCATATGCCCGAGTTGTGATGACTTCAGGAGCTATAAATTCTTTAAGTCCAGCGGGCGCAAGCTACTTTTATGAATGCTGTAGAACCCCATTTGGTGGTGGTCGCTGCGGATGGCTGTCATACTGTAGCTAAATTAATTACTTTCCTAGTGGCACTCCAGGTACAAGCGGTGCCGGAAGTCTGTTTTTATTACCGTCCGTGAAATGCTTTGGCCTTGCGAATCTCTGCTATCTTTGCAAGTAAATTGCTGCACATCTTGGGGCGGAGGCGGACGAACTCGGCATTAATGTGGTGAGCGCACCCGTCTTTAAACTTGCCTACGACCTTCTTATTGGCCGTGATTTAGAGCGTGAGCTCACGTGGGTATTCGCTCGTGTCGTTGAGGCTAGCATCTTCAGCCATGTTGGGATACACATCGGCAGTCTCGATCTGCAGTAGCAGGCTGTCGGTGTATGTGCATAGCAGGGCCGCCTTGTCTCCATACTTGGCCTTAATGCTGTTGTTGTAAACATCGTAGATGAGAGACTTACTGAGGGCGTGGATTGCCTGCCCCGTGTAGATTATGCGGTTTAACATCAGATTGGTGTTTTTGGAAATGTAAGGCAACGAGGTTGCGTCTAAGCATGTCCTCGACAGAACCTTTGGGTCGGCAACCAGACGGCGCAATTTGTCTTCCTCATCCTCAGGCCTCGCAAGATCCGCCCGAATCCGCTCCTGCAGGTTCTCCATGGTCTTCCCAAATACTGAGTTGTTCATCAGTTTCAAGAATTTTTTTTTAACGCTGATATCGCCTTGGTCCTGGGATCAGTGTTGAGCTATATGTATCGGGCCATCCACGGGCTTCGGTCCAACTCCAATGCCCTGTGAACCTTGGTTACACGCATTCCAAATTTTGTGTACAGCTGGATATTTCGATAGTCAACCACACATCTCTCCTTTATTCGCAGGCTTGGAACAAGCTTGACACTTTCAGTGAACTTACCGCGCAGTGTGAACACTAGATTGCGATGGTACTCGATCATAGTCTCAGGAGCCAGCACATAGTCGCTGTGCGCGTCATGAAGCTCCTCCGGATATTCGATGTCTACTTCAAAAATGTAGCCTTTTGGTGAATCAGCCGAAAATGAGGTAATCTCGCTAACAAAGTTAGCTGGATCTGGCGAATCAAACCACTTAAAGCCACCTGTTTGTAGACTCTGCGCCATGGCTCTTCAATAGTGGTTTTTGTTTAATCAAGGTGGGTTATCAAGCTGTTTGGCTTTCCGCTGTCATAGTCGCATCCATATGATGCACACATCGGATTGTTCGGTTTCGCATCATTGCGGCTCACCATCGAAACGCCACCACAGACAATCAAAATACAGCTTAAATATATACTGTCATTTGATCAAAAAATGCAATGTTAATATCGATAATATTTTAACATTGAACTTGAATTTGATATTTCTGTAAATGTGATTGAACTATTCAAAGAAGGATATGTTGCCCTTATACATCAATGCTTCTCCTAAAAAGATGTTTTCGCTAAACAACAAGTGTTATGACTATGTGACAAAGACAACGACAGCGCAGCTGATAGAAACTACATTAAACCGGTCAGAATAGCTGGCATAGAGAAAGTCACTCATGTTGACATACTGATCATATTCGCTTCAAGCGATGGCTTTAAGAATTATAATGACGTTCTATGTTCGATAGATCTCACCTGCCATTATGGAAGATACCATTATGTTGAAATGAAAGATGTTTCCGGATTGGTGTAATCACAGATAAATAGGCATCTCTAACATCAGTGTATGTATAACAATGTTTGAATTTTGCTGATACATAAGGCATGTTAAAATAACATAAACAACCATGTTTCGGTACAGACTACTTGTTAGTTATAATGCATGAAAAAGGTTCTTAATTACTTTTTATCTTGTTCAGAATCCTCGAGACCAACTTGGAGTCTTTAACACTGTATTTTGTTTTTCCTCTTTGTTGAGATGTAGTTGATATCAACTTAATATTTTTGAAAGTTATTTCTATTCATTTCTTTTGTGATGTCATTTATTACCACAGAATGCCATTGCCTACATTGTGGTCGTCTTACAACTGTTTTCATGTATACCATTTTGTTTTTTAATTGTAATCTTTTTGGATGCACTTTCTATTTTGCAATCTGATTTTTTATTAATAGAAATGGCATAACGTACATGTTTTCACTTTAATATTTTCTAATGTGCTGTTTTCCAACATCTGTTACATTCTCAAAACTAAAGTTGTATTGATCTTAAATAATGATATATAAGTATTGTTCTTCACTCATTAATTTTAATAGAATGATGTTTTCTACTGTTCCCAACTGTTAAATGATACGTCATTTCCTTTCCATTTCACAAGTACATTCTTTTTACCTTTCATTGGTATAGTCTTCACAATCTGTTTAACTTGGTATATATCATCTTGTTTGTCGCATAGAGATAACTCTTGATCTCAGTATCATCTCTTTTATGTGTTTCAATTGTTAAAATGCCTGATAACCTAAAACCACATGCTTGATTTTGTTGAATATTTAATTTCTTCTGTAAAGTTAGGAAGGTAGGCATTTGCAAATATTGTTTTATATTTTGAATATGTGATTATTTCACTATTTTTAAATTTATGAGCTCCAAATGCATTGGTTGTTAAATAAACGAGACGATTGTGCCAAACACAGGTAAATTTCCAGCTGACTCAATATCATTCCATTACAAGATATTAACAAATATGTAATAAATTTACCCCATGATGAACTGTTATATGCACGACATTGTTACGTTATCGCTGATTATGTGCAATAGCGACGCAAACACAAACTGAGTTGATCATTATCGATGTTAAAAGTGAGGCCGGGATGAGAAGGGGTGGCTGGGGGAGGGGGAGAGGGTAACTGAGGTAACCTTCGCTCTACTTGTCCCTTACTATATTTAGTGAAATAGTGACCTTTGAACTGAAGTCAACATGCATAGAAATCTCCATCAGTGTCGTCATACTCAGGCGATCTAGCATTTGAGATGGGTGTACGATATATTTGCATAGATTTTAACTAAATAAGTAAATATTCTGTTTGAACTTGGCTAGCGGTAACTGCGAGCTTAAGAAAATTTACTCGTGTATTTGTGTGTATGTTGATATAGGACTACCTTCAATTCTTAGCTTTAAAGGATGACAGTTATCGTAATTGTTAACTTTTTTAAATTCATAGTCTGATAAGAAAGAAGTTTATAGGATCTAGTTTTTCATGCAGGCATAATTATTCTATATATTAGAGGTCTGGTACACACATAGGTGTAATCTAATGGAGGCTGCACATGACACATTAACAAAGATTCTTAACAGGATAGTGTTTCCCTTCATATAAACCCTACTGAAACTGTATCTTCAATGAGGATACAAATTACGTGTCCAAGAATTGATTAAACAATTATATATGCTGTATTTCCATTTTTTTTATCGTCCGTTGTTATCGTTATCATTTTATTGTTGCTGTTTTCCTGGATGATGATGACGAAAATAATTTTCATGTCGATTTTCTGAAAAAAAAAGCTGTTGACAATTGCATAGACACCTTCTAATAAAAAATTCAGAAATAGCGAGAAAGCTTTTCTCAAATATATTTCATCGTTTTTGTTTTCAGCATACATATAGGATAGTAGAAAATGAATGCTTCAGGTAACTTTTGTTTTAATGATATCACTAAATCTTCATACATACATACATACATACATACATACATACATACATACATACATACATACATACATACATACATACATACATACATACATACATACATACATACATACATACATACATACATATTACTCTTTGCTGTTTCCTCTTGTGTACACTTCAAGGATGAAATATAAATATATAAAAAAACAATCGCAGGCTGTGTTGTTTTTTTTTTACTTTTTTGAAATAAGGGAATGAATTTTATAACAGACAGAATTACGTAATACTGGTACTATACAGTTGGTCTATTTGTGTTTACATCCTAGCCAAACTGTTTACATCACTGAATATTCTATATTCTTCACTAACATGAAGTCACATTTGTGTTTGATATCACTATCCATGCCTTAAAAAGCATAGATAAAAACTGGTCTCAGATATGTACGCTAAATAAGTGCCAGTAGCGCTTGAAAAGCAGTTGAAAAGCGGTTCAGAACAGTTACTCAAGATAACTGAGCTCGATTGATTGTGGTCTCATAGTGAGGTTCTACATATAGAGTACATTATGGTAGTAGCGTACCGTTTTACACAAGATGAATCCACCGACAGAGAAAATGTACCTTGAAGTGATTGGTATACAGGCTCTCCTTCTTTTCTATGAAACAAATTACATGATCAAGAGATGTTCGTATAATACGTGCAGAGGGGACCCAAAAATAGAATCAGTATTCGCCCAAAATGTACACATTGGCAATCCGGTAAAAACCTTAGACTCGATGTCAGAAATTGAGTTGCCGAATGCGAAAAAGATTCTATTCTCTGGAAAGTCGTTACGTGAAGTTCCGAATAATTAGGAATTGGAAAAAGAATTATATTTTGTCGATGATAAAAAGAGAAATTGTAAAAATTGGGCAGTTGTTACCACGATTTTTAAGCCATCAGAATCCGTTCGCTACATAGTTGAGAACCCCAACTGGTGTATGGTTGTAGTCGCCGACATTCAAACACAGTCTAGGGAGTCCTATATGTCTGAACTTGGATACAAAGGAAAAAATGTTATATTTCTGGAACCCGATGATCATGACAGATTCTATCCTGTGATTTCAAATGCGTTACCATGGAAACACTTCGGAAGAAAGAATATCGGTTATATATATGCGATACACCATGGTGCCGAGTATATATGGGATTTTGATGATGATAATGTAGGTCTAATAGATCTGACAATGCTTACAGTAAAGACAAATTTCAGTTATTTTATTCCATGTTATGGGCTTTCAAAGCCAATGATTAACCCTTATCCATATTTTGGTGTTAATGAAACGTATTGATGGCCGAGGGGATTTCCTTTGGAGGAAATACGTAATCCCGCTGTAACTCCAACTTTATGCCAATCAAATGTTTCTATGACAATTGGTGTCATCCAGTCCTTGGCAAATAAACAACCGGATGTTGATGATATTTATTGATTGACGCGCGACAATCCATTGAATTTTAAAGCTACATTGGAAAGTCACAAACCCCTCATGATTCCGAAAGGTGTCTTTACCCCATTCAATGCCCAAGCAACATTATGGGCAAAGCCAGCGTTTCTGTGCCTGCCCCTCCCAATCAGTGTCAATGGAAGAGTCACCGATATTTGGAGAAGCTATTTCGCTGTGTATTTTTTTCATAGACATGATATAAAGTTAATTTTTTCTCCACCTTATATGCGGCAAGACAGAAATCCTCATAACCTTTTAAAAGATCTCGACGCTGAAAATGACTTGTACATTAGAAGTAACATGCTAATAAATCTTCTATCAGAGCTTTCTGGTACAGACAGTTCTCGAGGCCTGCAACATTTATATGACGAGCTTTATAAGAGAGGATACATAGATTTTGAAGACCTTACATTTATTCGAGCTTGGGTCAAAACGTTGGAAGCCATTTATAAGAAAAGGGAGGCTACTGTTTTGAATGAAAAAGTGTAATTTCGCTTTGATTGTTTTTTTGTTGTTTTTTTTTTTGTTTTTTTTTGCATTGATTTTTTTCTTTTTCTAATTGTTCTTGAATTGGACATATATATGTATATATATATATATATATATATATATATATATATATATATATATATATATATATATATATATATATTTATATTCGTCCTTAAGAGATTTGAGCATTTCTATATAACCTTTTGTTTCTAACTTGCCATATATCTAGAAATATTTCTTCACTTTTACCAGATTGATAAAAAATTTTGTTGTGTTTCAAAAATATTTGTGCACAGAATAAATGGGAGTGTAATTCTTAAGTGATTCCCATGTCAATAATTTTAATGTATATTTTGTTTTAAAGCATAGTACTTAATTCATATTTCTTTTTTCGTAAACAAATGAATTGATTACCCCTATTTTAGCTATTATAAATATCATATGAAGATTATATTTTACTTACCACATCAAAAGATCGTTTGTAAAGGTATATTTGATAAAAAGGTCAGTGTCGTATTTGTATAAAATGTATAGCTTTCTTGTTCTCAGTATTTATTTTTGCTGCAAACTCAATGGAGATAAATGTAAACAGATTGAAAGAACACAATTCTTGCATTGTTAAGAAGTCTGAGATATTTGGAAATCTGACATTGTGACACCCCAAATACAGTTAATTATATTTAAAACTTTTTTTGTATAACTCGTGTAACATAATGCCGTAAATGCAGAGTAAAGAGTTGTTTATGCGGAAAGAGATATATCGGTATGGTAGGCAGTATGATATAGAATCAAGACGTTTCTCTTGGTATCGTATGCAATATGAGACAAAATCTACAAATCTGGAACTTTTAGATTTTTGGTGTATTGTTAAGCAATGATTTTGGTACTTTCTCACCCAAATTTTATATATGAAAAATATAGCCTAGACTTTGGAGTTGTACAGATTTTATTGACTCTGTAGTTGCTGTGCCGTACTCTGCACTTGTATAAGTCACTCTGTGCGTGTGATCAAGGCATAGTTTGCACACTATGCACAGACTTAACCGTTTTTGGTTGTACTGTTGCATTATTGATGATGCCTTCTAGTCCATTTTTTCTATATCTTACTTTTCAAAAGAGAAATGTACTATATTTAGGTCCGGAATTAATGATGTATTAAATAACAATTATATCAGGTAAAAGTTCACGTGATATGATGCAGTGAATTGTGAACTGGCTAAAATAAACTGGAATGATTAACTGTACAACTTCTCCAATATCCGTGGTAGATAGTGGACCAATCGTAAACATCAATATTTTTTTTTAAAATCATGAGGTCGACATAAGTAAGTCCAGAACTTCATATTGCATGGTAAAATGTATTGATGATGTTTTTCTTTTCAGTCAACATTTGTCTGTATGTATGTGCTATTTATTACCTCCGAAAAGTTAAAATATTTCAGGTGTCGGGTTGGATAACGTCTACGATCAATGATAAACGACTTAAATTATGTTGTACTTATAAACGAAATATTTAAATTCCTCTGTAATCATTGTTTTAGGAATATCTGTATCTTGAACATATAATGAATGACATATAGTTGCAATTTGTTCTTGACAATGACTGCATGAAGCGTACTCATTCCTGTTGATAATCCAGCGACTACTAAACTAGCAGCTACTATACTCATCCCACCTAAAACTGTATATATGCTAACGTTTACCCATTTTAAAACTGTTTATGATGTGGTGTATTTCTGTCTACCAATTACAGGCCTATTACTCTACTGAACTGTCTTAGTAAGGTCTTTACTGCTCCTTTTAACAATAGAATTTCACTTTTTCTAGAAGAAAACAATTTACAATCTGAGGCACAGGCAGGTTTTTGTAAAAGATACTCAACAACTGTCTTATATTTCTTATTATAACTTTTAAATTGAAGACATGCAACATTGTTTTGCATTTCTGTAGATTTTTATCAGCCTTTCAACGGAGTATGAAGAGTGTGGGTTATGGAGAAAATATATTAACACTGCTATAAATGAGAAAATACTCAAGGTAATAATGAACATGGATATGGATGTAAAAGTCTTTTATCTTCCACAATCGAAAGAAGTCAGGGCTATTTACTTGCAATCAAGGAGTTAGACAAGGCGAAAGGTTTTCTCCTGTATTTTTGCCCTATATCTAATTGACATCGAGATTCACTTTTAAGCTCGAATTTTAATGGCATTACAGTTGATTTACTGGATGGAGATATAATAAGATATTTAGAACTATTTGTTTGAGTTATGCAGACGATACCGTTTTTTTTCAGATAATCCAAGAGATATGCAAAATAATCTTGACGTATTCTTTAATTACTGACAAAAGTATAAACTTATCATTAACACAAGCAAAACGAAAGTTATGGTTTTTGGGAAATGCAGAAATAGACAAAATGTGAAGTTCAAATTAAGAAATTATAAATATTTAGGACTTATCCTTGCGAAGAATGGTAGATATTTATTGGGAATTAAGAATCTAATTAGTCAAGCCAGAAATGCTATGTACCTTCTTAATAAAAGAATATTAAATCTTAATTTGCCTGTTGACTGTCAGCATAGACTTTTGGATATGATAATAATTCCAATTATTACATACGCAGCTAAGATCTGGGGGTTTGCAATATTAGATATAATGGAGCGGGTTCAGTTCGACTTTCTAAGCTATGTGCTTAAAGTTAATTAAAAATTTAACCCCACGTATATGCTTTATGGTGAGCTTGGCACCACCACCACCCTCCTTACATTTACAAATTAAATGGAGAATGGTTGACTGTTGGGTAAATCTCATTAATGGTAAACAAACGAAACTCTCTTATATCGTGTATCTGAGGCTATATTAATGGTCTAGGCAAAAGTAAATGGATACAGAGCATTCATAACATCTTGTTGGAAACTGAGTTTCAATTTATTTGGGTTTATCAAAATATTCCCAATAATTTCTGGTTAGATACAATCTTGAAGGAAAGACTTCTTGATCAGTTTATACATACATGGGAATCATCCATTACTAGCTCGACAAAAGCTAATACATATAGAAGTTTCAAAACGGAATTACAAATATAACACTATTTATGAACAGACTTATACGAAATAGAAAGCAAATATAATTGAATTTCGAACATGTAATCATTGTTTATCCATTGAGAAGGGAAGATGGGAACATTTGTCCAGATATGAAAGATTGCGTGCAAAACTGCGTTGGTGATGAATTTCATTATTTCATTGAATGCAGCTATTTCAGAGAACAAAGAAAGCAACTACTACCCAAACACTTCTATATCAGACCAAATGTACCAAAGTTTAAAGAATTATTGAGTTCTAAGAAAGTTTTCGTTGCAAGAAAACTCTCTAAAATGATTGCTATTATTTTACCAAAATTTTGTTAATTTCTAATTTTTTTTACTCGATGTATATGTTGTTCTTTCCATTTTTTTACAGGAAGAGAAAAGTAACATAGGTTCATCATTATAAAGTAATGAGTTTACTACAGATTAATTTGTGTTCCATTTATCGTAATGTATGTCATGTATTTCCAATTATGTCAACATCGGTGTATTGAAGTTTGTACTTGTTCATATTCCATTGGAGTATCGATTGTGATATTGCTGTCAATCTGAGTTAAATTGCAATTACTGTGAAAAACATTATATCATCCATGGCTGATGTACATGCATGTAAAGTGAGTTACTAATATTGTACCTCATATATTACGTATTGAGTGTAATAAAGAAGTTGTCATTGTCATTGTGATTGTCTAACACCTTTGTAATGTTCAATTTCTCTAACAAATCATTTTTAATTTCATCGATTGCTTGCAACCTAAAATTCATAGCTTTTTCCTTTTGAAGAGTGTTTTATCTACCATTCATATTTTTTATTTTCAAAATTAATCGCATTTATATAACATTTTTTTTTTTTTTTTTTTTTTGTATTAACGGATGTCCCATAAGGTAATCTACAGTAGACTGTGGTAGAGAATCTTGAATAATCTATTTTATCGTTTCATCAGTTTCAAAGATATTTTGGTGAACCTATTGTAAACATTAAAATCTTCTTTACAATACAACTTTAGGAAACAATAAGTACTGAATTTAGTGTTGTATGATAGATTCTGTTCATTAATTTTCTTGTCTCACTTGCAATTTATTTGTGTAATCTCACATTCCACATTCTAATGATCTGCTTGGAAAAAGTAATGTTCTTTTTTTTTTTTTTAAATGTAATTATTTGTCAATAGAACGATAAATAAAGGTACCATAAATTTCTCTATCCAGGTTGTCAATCAAGGTCAATTCTACGTGGATATTTCTTCTTCCTTGAAGTTACTTTACAAACATTGAAGTAGGCATATTTTCATCTGTATTTTCACTTTGTTCAACTTCCATCATTTAATTTACAACAAAATTACAAGTTAATAAAAAATGCTTGTTACAAACATTGAAGTAGGCATATTTTCATCTGTATTTTCACTTTGTTCAACTTCCATCATTTAATTTACAACAAAATTACAAGTTAATAAAAAATGCTTGTTAGGTTAGTTCAAAATCAACAAACGCAGTGTTTAACTAATCTTTATATTAACGTAAAAGCATCTTAAGAGTATGAACAAAGTACCAGTAGTAAAATAGTGATTAAAAACAAAATAATAAAAAATATATAATAGAAACTAAAGCATGTAGAATATGTTGAGTTAGTGAGGTAGTCCTAACATAAATGATAACAACAACAGCAAAAAAAAACAAAACAAAAAAAAATAAATAAATAAAATAAAATGAAATAAAAAAATTAAGTATATATAAACCATTTGATGTAATGTAATCTTCCTTTGATTATGTCTGTAATTTATTTAAATAAATAATTGGTAGAAATTTACCGATTAAAAATGTGGATGCTAGAATAACAACCCCCGACAACGACTTTTATATTTTGCTGATCTCGCATTAACAAAATCTGCATATATTTTTCTTGAATTGCTGTTCATCCATTATTCTAACTTCTTGTCAGTGAAGGTTTTACCAGCTATCTCTTCGTAAATCCAATTTGTTGTACTAATTTGTAATTCTTCTTGTGCATTTCTCGTTGTCAGTGGACTTTGGGTTACTGTTAGTTTTGTCTTCAATAAAACCCAGTTCATTCTCAAGTTGTTTGCCTGTCTTTTAAATAGTACGAAAAAGGAAAAAGGTTCCAGAAGAGATCATACACATGAAAGAGGTGGTGATATGTGCGAAGATAATTAAGTATATCATGAAACAAGTGATCATGATTTCTTCTATAATAATTAATCTAATAAGAGATTTGAAACTTCTCAACATACATCTGTATATAAAGCCTTGGTAGATAAATACAAAAGAATATTGAAGATAAATTAAACGTAGATGCGCAAGAATATCAGCTGATAAGATTTTATTTAAAATGGACAATAATACATGTTTCTACCATATTTGCCAAAACAAAGTAATAATATCTGTGTGAAATGAACCGAGACAACTTTAGCTGAACGTACAATACAGGCTGGATATAAACAGATATACAATCATGAAATGCGTCGCAGGAAGATAAAATAGCAGGTATTGTTTTTTTAATTGTTTTAAATGATATGTTTTAAAAATACAAAGCGGAAAATATACTTACCTCTACAATAACAGATCCTGCATCAATGTTTCCTACTTCTACAATAACATATCAATTTTAGGATCAATCAAATTGATATAGAGATACGGGATAAAGTCAAACAAGACACCTCGAAGTACATTATAACGTACTGTTGTACAATGATAGCCATTACAATCCCTTAGGAAACAAGTACACATTTTTATTCGAAGAAATGATGACTAGCTTCAAAGGATACTAGTTTAAACAAATTGGAAGTATACTTAAAGAAATAACACATGCATATATATGTGCGAGTTAAATTAAAATTTAAATACACTGTCTTCTCTAAAAAGAGATACTGTCTATAATCCACAAAAATATATGCCATAACAGAGGAAAAAAACATAGGCTTTTTAAAGGTCGCTTTTCTTTATTAAAAACAGTCCTGGATAATAATTAAATACATATTTTAGGAAGAGAGAGGGACTTCTTTTATCTATATGAGTTTCATTGGAATCTGATTGGGGGCCAAAATCCGTCCTTATCAAACGTTGTCCTTTATCATCATTTTTAACAATCTTAACATTGAAAAGTTGCATTCATTATTCTTATTTTTTCAAACACTTTCAAACACTTATTCGTATGTCATGGAACTATATTGTCATTTTTAAGATACTAAGTACTGAGCGATTGCATTACTTATTCTTCTTCTGTCAAACACTTTCACTAAGTAAGAGCACTGAAATAAACGTTCTAAGAGAACATAACAACTTTGATATTGTAATATGTAATCTAAAATTGCAATGTTAATGAAAAGAAGATACAAGATAAAAAGTACAAGTAAAAGATACACCTAACCATGCTAATAGCGACTGTAAAACAAAACAAAAACTGCAATGATGTAAACCAAATTGTTTAATAGAATAAAAACGTATTTTAAAACTGTTTCAAAGGACTACGAGAGACTCCAAATTCTACATTTTATTGAAATAAAGGGTATATACGGATATTCAGAAATGAAATACAAATAGAAAGACTTCTATAATAGATGCAAATCGAGATTTAAGATATTGTAGCAGTTAACATCATGAAGATCATTAATAGACACAATTCTCTTCGTTTAAGAAAATCTATGCATCATAAACTAATTTATTTTGTTGCTATTTTGGGTTAAAAGCTGTTTGAAAAGCACACCTAAAACAAATTGCACTTAATTTATGCATAGCAACAGTTAACACGGTTTGGATAAGTTGCCATCAGTGGAAGGAAGCTAAGAAAAAAACCACGCATCCAAATAGAGCCAATCATTATGAGAGTAAACATTGTTGTACCTATTTCTTTCAAAAGCAATATAACACAATAAATATTTGTATCCCACTGCAACAGTACTTATTTAAACAAAGAACACAAGGGAAACACTATCATACTTTGGACATTGAACATCATTCAGTAAAGTGACGTTTGTAAAGTGCTAATGTTTGCTCTAGTAAAATAGTAAGGTTAGTTTTGTAATTATGTTATATTTAGTATGTCGTTTAGAATATGAAGACTTTACTATTTAATTCAACGTTCTTATAAATGAAGATATTGGTGTTTCTCATGGTAGGAGAGGAACGTTTCCTAGAGTCCCGTCCCACAAAACTCTCGCCTTTTTATTTACGCACCCCCCCCCCCAACAATTAACGAAACTATATTTCTGGATGCCACTGTTTTGTATTTTATACAATTTCTCACTAAAAAGAGTTTTATGTAGAAATATACAACAATTCTTAAAGAATACAACGGCCAATTCCAAGTTTCAGAAACTTAAAAGATTCAAAACGATTGAATACTTGGAAATCAGAAAATATTGAATAAATGGAATCAATAGTTATGATAGCAACGATTGTCAATGCTGAAAAGACGTTCTAGCTGTATTTGCAAGGTAGGTGCTGACCGGAATATAAAATATTGCTCGTGCAGTAAACGCCGCTAAGACCCTGAAACGTTATATTTCATTCTTAATGATAATGTATGTATGATGAAAGGAAATAATATATGGTCTGAGGTGGAAACTTCCTTGAAATACCTCCATTTCAAAATATTTGTTAAGTTTTTACGTGGAAAGAACTAACAAGTTTATTAACGTTTTCTGAACGGAAAATCCGGTAGTAAGAAAACTTGTATCACATGGTAACGAGTACTGATGACGGTAAATATTGTTTTTCTGACTAGTATTTAATTGAATTTTATTGCTATTTTTCAGATTCTTAACAATGCGAGATTGTATTTTCTATTCTAATTCTGTCAAAAGGCATTGAAATAAGCATTCGATGGGAAAATAAACTTTTGAGGCGACAGTGTGTATTCTAAGATTACAATATTAATGACTAGAAAATCAATAGTAGATATAGAAGAAATACGTAACAAGCCTAATAGCGACTGTGATAATAAGCATAGACTTCATTTAAGAACTTTTACATATATTGAAAGTAAACACAAACGTTTCCGCTATGTTAACGGCTTGAAGTAAGTATGTAAGATAGGAGTATATGAATGTTTAAAAACAACTATTCTTAGATATTAAACTTTAACTAATGACCTCTAAGTTGATAAGGATAAGATATAATGATAATAAGAGTCTGTAAGTTTGTAACGTCAAGATCGTTTTAATAATTTTAAAAGACAAAGTTTGAATGCTTTAAGTTTCTCCCGATGTCCCTATCTTGAAACACTTAATACAGTTAACCAACATTGTCCAGTGTTTTCTACCTACTTGAAGAAAGAAAAAAGAAGAAAAAAAACCAACATACAAATTCAGAAAACATCTTGCCCATGTACAGATTTAGAAACTTTTAATTACTGAGTTTTAATTCAGTTAGATACAAATCATATGCAAGGAAATAGTTTCTCTTATTCGAGTACTAACTTCATGAGAATGTACTATTGATGTAATATAGATAAAGATGCTAACTTTACTTTTTATATTAAATTTCAAATAAACCTTTTCTTTTTAGAACAAAATCTGGTGATCTTCTCCTTACTCCATGGGTGATATCATATGTGAATGTGCCGCGTTTGAAGAACATTCTGTAAGCTAGAAATTAAGTTATATATTTACATAATTGTGATAAAATATTGATCACAGATATATTGAAATGAATGAATTCTTGATAGAGGTAATCGAGGATTATATATTTTCTTATTTGCTTGTTGAGATATAGAGCAAAAGGGAAGTAGCGTTTTAAATAGAATTTAAGATATCAATCAGAGTTACTTCCTTTAATGCGTTTTGTAGAATTAACAACATAATAACTTATGATTTGATTATATTTTAGTCTATAAAGAGTTTTTAAGTTATTTATTTACTACCCGTATCTAATTAAATAGTACATAATGTTGACCTGCTATTTAATCTATTATTTTTATTTAGAATTAATTTCAAAAAAGAAAAAGTAATGCTTACAACGCCACTGGACCTTCTGAATTTTAGAATATAAATAGGTTAGATACAATCTGATGTTCAGAAACGAAAAGCAAAGCCAACGATATATATATATTCGCATTCGTATCCCGTCTAACAATAGTAAATGAAAGACAAGAAGAGAGTTGAATAGATGAGAATCAAGAATAGAGATGTTGCTCTAGCAATTAAAGCCTATAAGATCAATAAGAGACACACCCTTTTTTATGTTACTTTTCATAAAATATATCTGTTACAATATGTAAAACTATTACACTTTTGGCACAACAATTGTTTTTATCGGACATCTAATGAAAATATATTAATAATAAGTTTGTAAATAACAACAGTTAAAACGTTCAAAACTGCTCTAATTGGAAAGGACACTAAGAAAGATCTTCTGCATGATTGATATTACATGTGAATGTGCTACCTTTGAAGGACATTCTGTAAGCTAGAAATTCAGTTATATATTTACAAAAATTGTGAAGTCTTGATAACGGTAATCGAGGATTATTTACTTTCTTATTTGCTTGTTGAGATATAGAGAAAAAAGAAAGTGGCGTTTTAAATAGAATTTAAGATATCAATCTGAGTTGCTATCCTAATTGAGTTTTCTAGAATTAACAACATAATAACTTATGATTTGATGATATTTTAATATATAAAGAGTTTTAAGTTATTTATTTACCCGTATCTAATCAAATAGTATATAATGTTGACCTGCTATTTCATCTGTTATTTCAGATCAAATAACTACATATGTAAATGATTTCTTATGGCTATGATCTTTTCTAAGTGCATTATGATTGATTAGGGATATACATAAGAAGTTTTGTGGTTCTATGAACACCGAAATACACGTTTTTATTAATTCGTTAATTAATCAATATCGAAATTATATTATGTATGTTGAAGTTACCCTGATTTGAGGTTTAACTTCGAAAGTTACAAAGCCAAAAATGAACTACACAAAAATCACTCCTTTAACAGAATTTAAATATTTAAGATATATTTCTAGTCCTTCACTGCATTCCTAATTTCATTATTTTCTTGGTTACTCTGTCTTTTCTGGAATGCCAAGAAACATCTGCAGATAGAACTTATATATTTCTTATTTATGGCAAAAGTGTGACGAAGTATTATTAATAACATAGTACGATGTGAGGACTGAAACATTTTCAGACCATTTGATTTAATCTGAATATCTAACACTCACACTCCATTAATCTCGCACACTTAAAGAATTAAACGTATCACATTAGAGTTAATATATAAAACAAACCTCTTTTATTGTATATATACAAAAACAATGATAACAGACGTGTATGTATTTTACAAATCTAGCTCTATAAGAAAGCTTCCAAAGTTGAATGGTAATTTAAAATTATGCATTCCTTTCACGAAAAAAGTGTATGTCTTTTTGTTACTATATGTGTGTCTTTATATTATTATTCTCGTTGAAGCTGTATTAATTATATATATATATATATATTTGCACTAATCTATATATATGCATTTTACATTAAGCAATATCGTCTCAAAACTTTGAATAAAACATTTTGAGAATGTAATAAAATTATTTCATGAAAGCGGGTTTTAGTATCAATTTTTATTTTGTCTGCTATTGACATTGCACAGATATCTTGCATGAATTTCTAAAAAGGAGCATTTGTCAACAGTTTCTTAAGAACTGACGGGAGTCGCATCACTGAATCTATTGATACACATTTTTTACGTAATTAATTGCCAGTTCGACAAATACAAGTTTACAGTGACATTTCCACTAGAATATATCGATCACTTTCTTATCTGTATCTTAGCTTATACAAATAAATGTAGCATCTTTCTCTGTAGACATCTTTTAACATTGGTTTGCTTTGCACAACCTATTTAAAGTTAATATTACTTTGTAAAGGGATGTAACTTTGAAATAACTTGCGGAAAAAAAACAAAGTTGCTTCCCTTACAATATTTTGTTATTTCATTTAGCACTTTAAATACCGGTTGATTAGCATAAATTTTGTATTTTTATCGCATTTGAAATCTACCAATGTAAATCACAACGGTGAATAATTGTATGGGCACCTAATTTGAGAGATAAAAGCATGCATACTGTTTAACAATAACTCATACATTTCTTTATCTGTACTGTCTTTACCATTGGATCGACCCTATATTACCATTGCTGCATCATTTCTTTAATAATATCCTTCAACAGTTGTTTTGTTATTTACATTTATCACACGCAATATTTGCACCTTGAAAATAATCTGCACACATCAAACGAAAATAAATCCCTCTCAAAAAATAAAAAAACTCATTAAACACACTTTCCAAAATATTTTAAGTCAAAATGTCGATCCCATTTTATCGTACTTGATAATTTGTTTTTTTCTGTATTCAATATCAGAGACAAGTTTTATGAATCAACAAATGCCATTATGTAAATAAAATCATCATACTTTCACTATTAAAACTTGTACGTGTGGGAACATTAAACTCAAAACTAAATCTCCTCGATTCCTTATGACCTTAACAATTATTTACATATGCTATGTGTTATAAATGTATCATACTTTCATTCGTTACTCTGATACAAATGGTAATTAAACAGCTACATGACTGTACTAATGCAGCTAGATATATCACAAGTTGTCGTGAATAGCCTTGTACATAAATACAAAATAAACACCTCTTGTTTTATTCACAATTAATTTCAAAAAGGAAAAGTAATGCTTACAATGCCAGAGGACCTTCTGTATTTTAGAATATAAATAGGTTAGATACGATTTGATGTTCAGAAACGAAAAGCAAAGCCAACGATATATCGATATATATATATATATATATATATATATATATATATATATATATTTATATATATATATGTATGTATATATGTATATATTCGTATTCGTATCCCGTCTAACAATAGTAAGTGAAAGACAAGAAGAGAGTTGAATAGATGAGAATCAAGAATAGAGATGTTGCTCTAGCAATTAAAGCCTATAAGATCAATAAGAGACACGGCCGTTTTATGTCACTTTTCATAAAATATATCTGCTACAATATGTAAAACTATTACACTTTTGGCACAACAATTGTTTTTATCGGACATTTAAAGAAATATATTAATAATAAGTTTGTAAAAAAACATCAGTTAAAACGTTCAAAACTGCTCTAATTGGAAAGGACACTAAGAAAGATCTTCTGCATGATTGATATTACATGTGAATGTGCTACCTTTGAAGGACATTCTGTAAGCTAGAAATTCAGTTATATATTTACAAAATTGTGAATTCGTGATAACGGTAATCGAGGATTATTTACTTTCTTATTTGCTTGTTGAGATATAGAGAAAAAAGAAAGTGGCGTTTTAAATAGAATTTAAGATATCAATCTGAGTTGCTATCCTAATTGAGTTTTGCAGAATTAACAACATAATAACTTATGATTTGATTATATTTTAATATATAAAGAGTTTTAAGTTAGTTATTTACCCGTATCTAATCAAATAGTATATAATGTTGACCTGCTATTTCATCTGTTATTTCAGATCAAATAACTACATATGTAAATGATTTCTTATGGCTATGATCTTTTCTAAGTGCATTATGATTGATTAGGGATATACATAAGAAGTTTCGTGGTTCTATGAAAGCCGAAATACACGTTTTTATTAATTCATTAATTAATCAATATCAAAATTATATTATGCATGTTGAAGTTACCCTGATTTGAGGCTTAACTTCGAAAGTTACAAAGCCAAAAATGAACTACACAAAAATCACTCCTTTAACAGAATTTAAATATTTAAGATATATCTCTAGTCCTTCACTGCATTCCTAATTTCGTTATTTTCTTGGTTACTCTGTCTTTTCTGGAATGCCAAGAAACATCTGCAGATAGAACTTATATATTTCTTATTTATGGCAAAAGTGTGACGAAGTATTATTAATAACATAGTACGATGTGAGGACTGAAACATTTTCAGACCATTTGATTTAATCTGAATATATAACACTCACACTCCATTAATCTCGCACACTTAAAGAATTAAACGTATCACATTAGAGTTAATATATAAAACAAACCTCTTTTATTGTATATATACAAAAACAATGATAACTGACGTGTATGTATTTTACAAATCTAGCTCTATAAGAAAGCTTCCAAAGTTGAATGGTAATTTAAAATTATGCATTCCTTTCACGAAAAAAGTGTATGTCTTTTTGTTACTATATGTGTGTCTTTATATTATTATTCTCGTTGAAGCTGTATTAATTATATATATATATATATATATATTTGCACTAATCTATATATAAGCATTTTATATTAAGCAATATCGTCTCAAAACTTTGAATAAAACATTTTGAGAATGTAATAAAATTATTTCATGAAAGCGGGTTTTAGTATCAATTTTAATTTTGTCTGCTATTGACATTGCACAGATATCTTGCATGAATTTCTAAAAAGGAGCATTTGCAACAGTTTCTTAAGAACTGACGGGAGTCGCATCACTGAATCTATTGATACACATTTTTTACGTAATTAATTGCCAGTTCGACAAATACAAGTTTACAGTGACATTTCCACTAGAATATATCGATCACTTTCTTATCTGTATCTTAGCTTATACAAATAAATGTAGCATCTTTCTCTGTAGACATCTTTTAACATTGGTTTGCTTTGCACAATCTATTTAAAGTTAATATTACTTTGTAAAGGGATGTAACTTTGAAATAACTTGCGGAAAAAAAACAAAGTTGCTTCCCTTACACTATTTTGTTACTTCATTTAGCACTTTAAATACCGGTTGATTAGCATAAATTTTGTATTTTTATCGCATTTGAAATCTACCAATGTAAATCACAACGGTGAATAATTGTATGGGCACCTAATTTGAGAGATAAAAGCATGCATACTGTTTAACAATAACTCATACATTTCTTTATCTGTACTGTCTTTACCATTGGATCGACCCTATATTACCATTGCTGCATCATTTCTTTAATAATATCCTTCAACAGTTGTTTTATTATTTACATTTATCACACGCAATATTTGCACCTTGAAAATAATCTGCACACATCAAACGAAAATAAATCCCTCTCAAAAAATAAATAAACTCATTAAACACACTTTCCAAAATATTTTAAGTCAAAATGTCTATCACATTTTATCGTACTTGATAATTTGTTTTTCTGTATTCAATATCAGAGACAAGTTTTATGAATCAACAAATGCCATTATGTAAATAAAATCATCATACTTTCACTATTAAAACTTGTACGTGAGGGAACATTAAACTCAAAACTAGATCTCCTCGATTCCTTATGACCTTAACAATTATTTACATATGCTATGTGCTATAAATGTATCATACTTTCATTCGTTACTCTGATACAAATGGTAATTAAACAGCTACATGACTGTACTAATGCAACTAGATTTATCACAAGTTGTCGTGAATAGCCTTGTACATAAATACAAAATAAATACCTCTTGTTTTATTCAGAATTAATTTCAAAAAGGAAAAGTAATGCTTACAATGCCAGAGGACCTTTTGAATTTTAGGATATAAATAGGTTAGATACGATCTGATGTTCAGAAACGAAAAGCAAAGCCAACGATATATCGATATATATATATATATATATATATATATATATATATATATATATATATATATATATATATATATATATATATGTGTATATATTCGTATTCGTATCCCGTCTAACAATAGTAAGTGAAAGACAAGAAGAGAGTTGAATAGATGAGAATCAAGAATAGAGATGTTGCTCTAGCAATTAAAGCCTATAAGATCAATAAGAGACACAGCCGTTTTATGTTACTTTTCATAAAATATATCTGCTACAATATGTAAAACTATTACACTTTTGGCACAACAATTGTTTTTATCGGACATTTAAAGAAATATATTAATAATAAGTTTGTAAAAAACAACAGTTAAAACGTTCAAAACTGCTCTAATTGGAAAGGACACTAAGAAAGATCTTCTGCATGATTGATATTACATGTGAATGTGCTACCTTTGAAGGACATTCTGTAGGCTAGAAATTCAGTTATATATTTACAAAATTGTGAATTCGTGATAACGGTAATCGAGGATTATTTACTTTCTTATTTGCTTGTTGAGATATAGAGAAAAAAGAAAGTGGCGTTTTAAATAGAATTTAAGATATCAATCTGAGTTGCTATCCTAATTGAGTTTTGTAGAATTAACAACATAATAACTTATGATTTGATTATATTTTAATATATAAAGAGTTTTAAGTTATTTATTTATCCGCATACATTCAAATAGTATAAAATATTGAGCTGTTATTTAATCTATTATTTCAGATCAAATAACTACATATGTAAATGATTTCTTATGGCTATGATCTTTTCTAAGCGCATTATGATTGATTAGGGACATACATAAGAAGTTTTGTGGTTCTATGAACACCGAAATACACGTTTTTATCTATTCAATAATGAATCAATATCGAAATTATATTATGTATGTTGAAGTTACCCTGATTTGAAGCTTAACTTCGAAAGTTACAAAGCCAAAAATGAACTACACAAAAATCACTCCTTTAACAGAATTTAAATATTTAAGATATATTTCTAGTCCTTCACTGCATTCCTAATTTCATTATTTTCTTGGTTACTCTGTCTTTTCTGGAATGCCAAGAAACATCTGCAGATAGAACTTATATATTTCTTATTTATGGCAAAAGTGTGACGAAGTATTATTAATAACATAGTACGATGTGAGGACTGAAACATTTTCAGACCATTTGATATAATCTGAATATCTAACACTCACACTCCATTAATCTCGCACACTTAAAGAATTAAACGTATCACATTAGAGTTAATATATAAAACAAACCTCTTTTATTGTATATATACAAAAACAATAATAACTGACGTGTATGTATTTTACAAATCTAGCTCTATAAGAAAGCTTCCAAAGTTGAATGGTAATTTAAAATTTTCCATTCCTTTCATTTTGTTACTATATGTGTGTCTTTATATTATTATTTTCGTTGAAGCTGTATTAATTATATATATATATTTGCACTAATCTATATATAAGCATTTTATATTAAGCAATATCGTCTCAAAACTTTGAATAAAACATTTTGAGAATGTAATAAAATTATTTCATGAAAGCGGGTTTTAGTATCAATTTTTATTTGTGTCTGCTATTGACATCGTACAGATATCTTGCATGAATGACTAAAAAGTAGCATTTGTCAACAGTTTCTTAAGAACTGACGGGAGTCGCATCACTGAATCTATTGATATACATTTATTATGTAATTAATTGCTAGTTCGACAAATACAAGTTTACAGTGACATTTCCACTAGAATATATCGATCACTTTCTTATCTGTATCTTAGCTTATACAAATAAATGTAGCATCTTTCTCTGTAGACATCTTTTAACATTGGTTTGCTTTGCACAATCCATTTAAAGTTAATATTACTTTGTAAAGGGATGTAACTTTGAAACAACTTGCGGAAAAAAAACAAAGTTGCTTCCCTTACACTATTTTGTTACTTCATTTAGCACTTTAAATACCGGTTGATTAGCATAAATTTTGTATTTTTATCGCATTTGAAATCTACCAATGTAAATCATAACGGTGAATAATTATATGGGCACCTAATCTGAGAGATAAAAGCATGCATATTGTTTAACAATAACTCATACATTTCTTTATCTGTACTGTCTTTACCATTGGATCGACCCTATATTACCATTGCTGCATCATTTCTTTAATAATATCCTTCAACAGTTGTTTTATTATTTACATTTATCACACGCAATATTTGCACCTTGAAAATTATCTGTACACTTTAAACCAAAATAAATCCCTCTCAAAAAAAGAAATAAACTCATTAAACACACTTTCCAAAATATTTTAAGTCAAAATGTCTATCACATTTTATCGTACTTGATAATTTGTTTTTTCTGTATTCAATATCAGAGACAAGTTTTATGAATCAACAAATGCCATTATGTAAATAAAATCATCATACTTTCACTATTAAAACTTGTACGTGTGGGAACATTACACTCAAAACTAAATCTCCTCGATTCCGTATGACCTTAACAATTATTTACAATGTTATGTGTTATAAATGTATCATACTTTCATTCGTTACTCTGATACAAATGGTAATTAAACAGCTACATTACTGTACTAATGCAACTAGATTTATCACAAGTTGTTGTGAATAGCCTTGTACATAAATACAAAATAAATACCTCTTGTTTTATTCAGAATTAATTTCAAAAAGGAAAAGAGTACAACGCCACTGGACCTTCTGAATTTTAGGATATAAATAATTTAGATACTATCTGATTTTCAGAAGAAAAAAAATTAAAGCCAAAGATATATATATATATATATATATATATATATATATATATATATATATATATATATATTCGTATTCGTATCCTATCTAACAATAGTAAATGAAAGACAAGAAGAGAGTTGAATACATGAGAATAAAGAATAGAGATGTTGCTCTAGCAATTAAAGCCTATAAGATCAATAAGAGACACAGCCTTTTTTATTTTACTTTTCATAAAATATATCTGCTACAATATGTAAAACTATTATATTTTGGGCTTAAGAATCGGTATTATTGGACATTTTAAAACAAATATAATAATAATAATAATAACAATTTTGTAAGTAACAACAGTTAAAACGTTCGAAAAACTGCTCTAGGTGGAAAAAAAAATAAGAAAGAACCACTGTGTCCAATGTAACAAGTCTTTATGATAGTAAACATAACTTCCTCTTTTTGTATCTCATATTTTTGTCATTTTTTAGCACCATCACAGTAGCAAGTTCCATTATGTATTCTTTGGATTTCAAAATTTGTCACCAACATAGAATAGTGAAACAAAATAAAGAGAAAATTCAAAAATTGTTTTTTTTTGGGAGATACAAAAAAAGCGCATTTGTAAAAATGTAAAGCATACGATTTATCCAATATATTGAGGGGATTTCGTTTAGGGATAGAAGTAAAAAGGAGTAGGAAGTAAAAAAAAGTGTGTTTTAAAAAACATACCGTGGGTCATATTAACTTGAAATAAAAAAAGAACTGAACACAACCCAAAAGGGTTCAATAGTCAGGAAGTTTATTCAACATAACGAACACACTCAGTGCTCAAATCCCACGGTAACAGCACTCATTGAAAGGAAAGTTGTAAAGCACGCACGTTCACTCTTGTAAAATTGAAAGGATTTTTATTAATTAAGGTATAGCTAGTGTGCTGTGCAGAATTTTAAGACATTGCTATTTTAAACCAAATTTCTTGTAAATGAATATTATGGTGTTACGATTCTTTAATCATGTTTTGATTAACTTGAGATTTTTGTATGGCAAATTACATATTGTCATATTGGCACTCAATTAATGACAATCTGGTGTAAGAATACAATTATCTCTGCATCTCCCTCCCTCCTAATTAAATTTCTTTGTTACGTAAGAAAGATAATTTAGTTATTCATAAACCCATTGCAAATATAACTGTATGAGATAATGTTCGATTATGTGTCTTTCTGATTTCTGTTATTCTGTTCTTTGGCGACGTGACCGGCAAATTTGTTTATTCATAGAAACATGTACATTGAAATAAGCAAAAACAAATACCACATAAAACGTACATACAAGTGAATAATCTTGATTATTGAAGTCCGAATACTCGACGTTTTGACTAAATAATGAATCGTATTAATTTCTAATCTTAGGTAAAGACGTCAAATAATGCTTATTTTTAAAAGCAAATAGATAGTAGATAATTTTTAATGTCGCAAGAATTAAAATATTGAGCAAAAATAAAAGGAGAAATGAAAGCAAGAAACAAAATTTGTATTTTTTTGAAGCAAGTCCTGAAGAAAGTAAAAACTGTATTTTTTCGTATTTTACTGAAATAGTATATGATTGTTAACAATCTTAACATTGAAAAGTTGCATTGTATATTCCTATTCTAACAGACACTTTCAAACACTTATTCTTATTTCATGGAATTTTACTGTCATTTTTAAGATACCTAATACTGAGAAGGTGCATTATACATTCTTCTTCTGTCATAACTTTTTTTAAAACTGTTTCATAGGACCACGAGAGACTCAAAATTCAACAATTTATTAAAATGAAGGGCATATAAGGATATTCACAAATGAAATACAAATATAAAGACTTCTATAATAGATGCGAATCGAGATTTAAGATGTTGTAGCAGTTAACGTCGTGAAGATCATTAACATAGACAATTCTCTTCCTTTTTAGAAAATCTATGCATCATAAATTGATTTTTTTTAAAATTATTTTGAGTTAAAAGCTGTTTGTAAAGCACGCCTAAAATAAATTGCACTTAATTTATGCATAACAATATTTAAAACGGGCCCTAAGTGAAAGGAAACTAAGAAAGACAACAATGATGCCCCTTGCAGCATTAGTTTTAAGGTCAATCTCGCGCTGAGCTCATGGAAGTTTAACGCTATTATTAGCGTGTAATTTGTGTCTAAATTAATTGTAACATAATTGATTTTGCAGTGATATCTACGAGGAAATAAGCTCATGCATGTCTCAATCTATTCCCTTTATTTTCTCCATTAGATTTTTTTGTGAATATTTATACACAAAGGGTGATAATTACCATGGCTGTTCCTTTTCATATTTTATTTCGAAAATTTAGCTCCCTTTTTTAAAAGGAATACAAGTCAGAACTCAAGAAAGAAACAGATGGTTTGAGTCTGCCATATTTATTACCGAAATACAGCAAATATAGTTTTCTCCCACAGAAAATAAACATTTAAGAAAGATTAAACAATCTGATTCTTAGGCAGAGAATGATTAACGAATAATTAAATTATGATGTATCAATCATACTGTTATAATCAACAGTGTTACATCTTACAGCCTACTCAGTGTTTAGATGAATGTATTTCTTTCTGGGTCTGTGCCATTATGTGTCCCTCATATTGTATGTTATTATTTGAATAAGAGATTCATTCAATGAAAAGAATATGAACAGTTCTCCTTTACTTGAGAAGCAATAAGAAATGGCAACATTTCCCACTTTTGGCGAGAGACCTATACATTGATTTTCATGGCAATCATATATGGAACATATATGCTACACCTTGTATAAATATGCGTGTAGACAGATCAAAAGAACAAATATGGGAAACAAATTATAGCAAGTTTTGGAAAGTCATACGAAAAAAATGTCCATTGAAACGCAGAAGTGCGTATTTTCTAACATTATATTATATAATCCTCGTTGAGAAAAGAAATATATCACATCCCTATTTGTTCGTAAAAATTATCGACAATAACTCTTCCAAAATACACTGCAGTTCTTTGAATTTGTTAACTTTACTTTACACTTGTACACTTCGTCCCCTTTAAATGTCACCCTTTGTTTCCAAGCATAACCTTTTGCCGTTTTCTACTCGATATTAGCTGCTTTCGTTTATCCAACATGAACCTATAAAGGAACGGTGTTAATAAGATCTATGTTTGCAATTCAAATGTATGAACCTTATGAAACTGGACGACTTATCTTTAAATATTCTTCTTCTTCTTCTTCTTCTTCTTCTTGTATTGTCTCTCTCTCTCTCTCTCTCTCTCTCTCTCTCTCTCTCTCTCTCTCTCTCTCTCTGTAGAAATAATTATCAAAATGATATGCCTAAAATAAAGGTGTCTGCTGATGTACGTCAAAAAGGTCTGGATTATTGGACCCTCTTCCAAATCACTCGTAAGACATTCGCGGTTGTGTATAGCCAGAGGGTGGCTTAAAACTGTTGTGTACGGAGTGTTCAAGCAGAGACAATCCCAATGAAGCGGTCAACCTAGCCTCAGGTTTAGCCTCGTTTATGGCATAGGTCTTGGCTACTGCTTCGTCGCTCATCGCTCTAATGCAATGTTCCAATCGCCTAAATAACCCCTGTATATGACATTATATGAATTAGAAACAATTATTTTCTACATAATGTAACACTATTGTTAAAAAACCCATCAAAGCCAGTTCTAACCTTTAATAAGATTATAAATAACTGAATATTCACAAAAAAGAAATAAATTGAATTAATGGAATGACTCTTCCTATTTCATAGCAATGATAGTAGATAAGGACAATAAACGTGTTAAATGTTTTATCGAAGTTCTACAAATTTAAAGTTTAATATTTATCTAATCCATGTAGAGAATCAGATTAGTGACTGATGTTTAAAAGGTCGTTGAAAAATACCGCATTATTTAGAAGTCGTTTCAATAACACCTTCGATCATACTAAATCGAGGAAACGTAATAGAACCCCAAAAGCTTGAATAGCCAGAAAGTATAGCAAACAAAAGAACACGATTAATATTTCTATCCCATGGAAAACACACTCAATGAAATTGTGGGCAAGGGGAAATATTATGATAGTAGTGTATATGTTTCACAAAATCAAAGTTTTTTATCAATAAGATGTGCTCCTATTAAAAAGAATTAAAGTGATTAATTTATATCTAATATGTTGTGTATAATGTGAAGACTCTGTTATTTAAAAACGTTCTAATCTATTCGTTATTTCTATTTCAACCAATATCTCATTTGAAAGATGTGCACACGTTTTCGTAACGCAACTAATTAAAAACAACAGAGGAGATCTATGTACAAAGTAGCGAAGACCCACTGGATGATCTACGAACCGAAAAGAAAAAATTGTTCAAACTGAATGTAAGGTTTAAAATAACTTCGAAGGAATATAAAGACCCAGAACAAATTCAATTTTTGTAAAAGTGTAATTGCTAGAATTCGTGTAATGCTTTGATAGAATCCTATTCGATAAAGAAGTAAAAAAAAAAGGACTTGGAGAATACCAGGCCATGTTTAAAACTCTTTTAAAAAATCAAAATGGGGAAATATTGAACAGAACAAATCTGATGTCAATCAAAAAGATTAAATGTACGAGCATGTTTCATAAACAAATGAACACAATAAATCTTTCTACCCTATGATAACATAAGAATGAAAGGATGGGCATGGTTAAAGTATTATGAAAACTTTCCACTCGATTAAGAAAACGACAACTTTATAAAGCACTAACATCTTCTTCTAAACAATAAGACGGGTTTCATGGGAATCATGTTAAATTTATTATTCAGCATAACGTTTAAAGACTTTCCTATTTCAAAGAATTTTTGGGGCAAATGGACTTATTAGTGTTTTCTAATTTATTCAATCTATTATTCGTCTTCTCCTAAACAACAGGCATGCTATGATCGTATTGAAGTTAAACTTAGCATCTAGTTTAAAATGTTAAGACTTTCCTTTTTCAAGCCAAAAGTTTTGTAAATATACCATATACCAAGTACTGTTTTATATTTCATTCAGTCTGTTATTCTAAGCTATGGAAAGCTTTTCATAACGCGAATATTGATGTCACACATATGTATGATGTCTAATTGGAAAGATTTGTGATTTGCACATGTCTTTTCTACAAATTAATCAAGCATATAATGCCTATAAAAATGAAATACTTTATCAGATACAATATATTGACGAATGAATAATTAACAGAATTTATTTTGCTATTGAAGGACCAAGTAATGAGAATACGATTCCTCAAACATTTCAGATTTGAATCTTTAGAAATACGTTAAAAACTAAGTCGCTGGTTGGTACTTATTGCAGGACGCTATAATCAGAATATTGATAAAGCCACATAATGCTAATATAAGCCAATAAAATATTTCATATGAATGTAAGATGTTAAAGAAAGAAAGAAAGAAAGACAGAAAGAAACAAACTTAGAACAGATATAAAGACCGAGAACAAATTCAAATTTTCTAAAATGTAAGACCTAGAATTCATCTATTGCTTTGAGAGAATGCGATTGGAGATAGAAGTGAAAAAAGACTTGAAGAACATCAAGCTATGTTTCAAACTCAATTTAAAAACAATGAATAGAAGTAATCTGATATCACACAAAAGATATCAATCGACAGAAAGCTCCATAAACAAATGAACATAATAAATCTTTGTATCCTACGGTAACAGAAGTCGATTAATGGATTTGCAAGGGGGAAGCATTATGATAGCTTTACACAATTAAGAAAATGTCAAGGTTATAAAGCACTAAAGTCTTCTCCTTAACAATAGAGGGGCTATTGTTGTAATTAAGTCCAATTTAGTATCTAGTATCACATTTTAAGACTTTCCTTTTTCAAACCAAATGTGTTTGTAAAAAGACTTTATAGTGTTTCTATCTTATTCAGTCTCTTGATCGAATGACACTTGTGCATTGATGTCTGATTCGAACACAACTCAAGGATATTGGGATTTGCACATGCCTTTTCCATAAATTAATTAAACATATAATGCCTACAAAAATAAAATACACAGGTTTAATGTGAAACCTTTCGAGACACTTGAACACAGGACCAAACACAATATAGGATTTAATGTGTAATATTAATATCTTGTATGCTGATATGTATAGGCTGTGTTCTGATCATAAGATTACTCAAAGAATGTAGCTGACAATCCTCTGAAATATGTTCAAAAAGTAATGAAACTGATCAACATATGTTATACATAATAACACATCTAAGATCGTACTGCTAATAAAAGGAATACAAAGAAGTAGAACCAATGATTCAATCGCCCAAATAGATGTTGCATATGATAATATATTAATTAGAAATAAAAAAAATTCCTACACACTATTCTTAAAATCCACAAAGACCAGTTCTAGCATTGATGCTTTTAAACAACTGACTAATCAGAAATAAGAAAGAAATTAAATTAATGTGATTACTCTTCCTGCTTCATAGCAACGACAGTCTATAAAAGAAAATAAACGTGTTAAATGTGTTAGCAAGGCAGCTGCGGACCGAGATGATAGATAATATTCAAATGAATAGTAGATGAAAGAAATATTCTGAAAAAGGATAAGAATCTAGAAAACAAATTAAATTTCTAAAAATGTAAAGTTTACTATTTATATAATCCATCGCGAGAATCAGATTAATGATTGATGTTACAAAGATTTTGGAACATATAACACAAACTTCAATAGTTTTTTCAACAACAGCTTGGATCATATTAAATCGAAGAAACTTAATACAACCCTAAAGGTTTGAATAGACAGGAAGTGTCAAAAGCAAAAAGACACTATTCAACTTGTTATTCTATGGTAACCACACTCAAAGACAAATATTAATGGTGGGCTAGTATCTAAGTCTATAATTCTAGTAAATGGAATATACATAGGTACACATAAATTAATGTTTCACTCGCCCACAGAGCCTCTAATTAGTAAATGGAATATACATAGGTACACATAAATTAATGTTTCACTCGCCCACAGAGCCTCTAATTAGTAAATGGAATATACATAGGTACACATAAATTAATGTTTCACTCGCCCACAGAGCCTCTAATTAGTAAATGGAATATACATAGGTACACATAAATTAATGTTTCACTCGCCCACAGAGCCTCTAATTAGAAAATGGTATTTATTATAATCAAGTATGTGCTATAGAGACATAAAACTATTAAGAGAAAAACAAAACAAAAAACGACAGTTTTAAATAAGCTTCTAAACTTTTCTTTATTCGTACTTATGAAATACATCAGATGAATGTAAAGAATGTTCGTGCCTCATAAAAACGATTGTCCATGATAAATTCAATTTTATTTTATAGTGTGAAGCCTTGAATTTGTCTAACGCTTTGAGAGAATCAGATTAAAGATAGAAGCAAGAAAGAATCTGGAGCATATCAAGCTATGTTAAACTCTAAAAACATTAATTGGCCAGTATGTTTTAACCTTAGAAATCATTAACTAATATCTTGTCATGGGGCCTGAAATTTGATGTTCCTGAAAGGCTTCATTTTAGAACTGTGTATTTCCGTTACATTGATATATAACTTTTTTAAAATGTTTCTCTAAAGTACGCATACAAAACAAATATCCATGTATTTGTCACAATTAGGCTGGAGATTTGGAAATAGTCAGGTTCTATCGTCATTAAAAATTTTGTAAATCGTGTATAAAGCTATCCTAATGCTTCCGCAATGCTCATCCTTACATTAAGTTCGGTTGCGAGTTAAGTGGGAAACATTGTATTGTCACTCGATGTTTCCACTTCACGAGTGAAATTTCTGCATATGTATACAGAAAAACGTAGATTGTCTTTTTATTATATATTTTAAGGCAAAAACTCTTGATGTGCATAGCTATTTCTACTCGATTTTGTGCCAATGCGATTAATGACTGCATCACTACATCGATACAAAGAAGTTCCTAAGGTTTACAATAATTTTAGAACAGCGACATTTTACAAATTTACCTTGTACATATAATGCTTCAAATTGTGTATTTTGTGACATTAATGAGTGCTTTCAAACGAAAAGGAAGAGAGTTTTATTTTTCTTAACACATTTCTTGCACGGATTGGTACAGTGAACATTGTTGGGGTGGGATTACTGTACAAACTCCACAGAGCGGTCGCATCTGACATATTTCAGAGCGTAACATCTTTAAACAAAACATTTTAATTATTGTTAATTTACTTGTATGGATTTCGCATCTTTTGTTTGTTTTTTTCTGTATTCAAAAGTGAATCTTTGGCCTTGGCAGCAAAATTTTAAAACATGATTATGACCGTGGTGAGAGTTAAAACGCTACTTAAACAATTTTATTATTATATTTAATCAAGAATTTGTTTTTCTTTTTCTAAAAATATGTCCGTTTGTGGTACAATGTGAAAGCTATACAACGCTGTATGGGTAACATATAATATCGAATAGCAGCAGGTCATGCAAGTTCAGTCACTTATAATTTGATGATTCATGTTGAAAACTAAATTTTTAAAAAGCGAATACTTGAAGCCTACATTTTTTTTCTTCGGAGTTTGTTTTTAGGAATTTTTTTACGGTGCCTCCATATTGATTACATAAATGTGTATTAGAGAGTCTACAGTCTTGACACATTTAAAGACCTATTCCTCCTGATAGGTGAGAGAGAGAGAGAGAGCGAGCGAGAGAGAGAGAGAGAGAGAGAGAGAGAGAGAGAGAGAGAGAGAGAGAGAGAGAGAGAGAGAGAAGATTAAGAAGAAGAAGAAGAAAATGAAGACAAAAAAAAAGGAGAAGAAAAATGAAATAGGCATAAGGGCAGATATATTTTTTAATGGGGGGAAAAAAGTAGTTTTCAAAAGTAATATCGCCACTGTGGCGATGAAAAGTGGTGTCGCCACTGTGGCGATATCATTTGTCTCTCATTCATATATTTCAATATCTCGTTATGAACTAAATACTAAAAAGACTTATTGTATTTATTTGTTTACAAAACGTTTTCTCTATTCAAATCTTTTGAGTAATATCAGATTTCTTCTATTCAAGATTACCTAGTGTGTTTTCTGAAAAGAGTTTTAACCATGCCTTGATATTTTCCAACTCTTTTGTTACTTCTATTACTAATCGGATTTTCTTAAAGCATTTGATAAATTCACGACTTTAAATTTTAAAACACTATTTGCTTTTGGTCTTTATATTTCTGCTAAGTTATTTCAAACCTTATTTTCATTTGATGAATTTCTTTCGTCACGCTTCACAGCTAGCTAGCTCATATATTTAACACGTTTATTTTTGATCATGGCTGACCGTTGCTACAAGACAGAAACATTCTTTTTATTCGTTTGATGTATTTCTTATTTCTGAGTAAAAAGTAGTTATAACGTTATTAGTTAATTCAAAATAATACTGGTTTTATATATAAGAATTATTTGGGCGAGACAGGCATGCTTTTTGTACTTCTATTTCTTAATATTCCCTTCATTAGCTTTACAGACTTAGTTGTCATACAGGGCTTTGAATATTTGAAGTTCTTAGGACACAAGGGTATATCGTCCTGCAAAAATGAAATACTAATTGATGACTAAATTTTGAATACAATTCAGAACATTCCAAGCTATAATCCTTGAGCAACCGTATGACTCAGTCTTGAAATATCAACACAAAGTTTATTAATATCAATTTGGGAACATATTTTAACCATACTGAACATGTACTAGTATATTGTCACTTTCGGGACAATTAAATGCATGACCAAAAACAATATATGATTTAATGTATAATAAAGGTTTAAAGATATATACCCATGAATATTAATATACTTTATTTTTATATTTAAAGACCGTGATGATACGATGAACCAAAGAATGGAGCTGACAATCCCCTGATATATTTCAAAGCTTCCTGAAAATAGTCAATATATGTAATAACCAATGCCACATCTAAGCTCATGATACTAATAAAGGGAATATAAACAAGTAAAAGTTAACTAATGTGCATGTCGCCTAAGTTGCCGCTGTATGTGATACGATATGAATTAGAAACAATAATTTTCTACACAGCTGTAACATTACTGTTAAAAAAATACCCAATCCATTTCTTGTTTTAATAAACTTTTAGACAATTCAGAAAAAAATCAACCAATTTAACTAATGTGACGAATCTTCTATTTCATAGCTACGAAAATCCATAATAGAATAAAAACGTGTTAACTGTATTAGGAAGGCAGCTGGTAACCGAGATGGGAGACGATGTTCAAATAAATGGTAGGTTAAAGAAACATGCTGAAGAGGAATTAAGAACAACAAGAAATTTGAATTTAGAAAAATGCAAAGTTTCAGATTTATATATCCCATCGAGAGAATCAGATTCGTGATTCATGTCAGAAACGTCGTGGAAAATACAGCGCAATGTTAAAAAGTGTCTTCAACAACACCTTGGATCATATTAAATTGAAGAAACTTAATAGCATACAACAGGTATGAATAGTCAGGAAGTGTCACAAAGAAAAGAAACAAAAGAACATTATTAATCTATGTATCCCATGGTAACCAGACAGACGAAATGGTGGGCATGGGGTAATATTCTGATAGTAGTGTTGTTCCTGTGTCCTTGGCCTAGGACCGATATGTCGTCGACTGTTAAGGTAAGAGTAAACATGTTTTATTAGAGTGACATACATGTTTGAACATTAGGATGCACTAATATATTGGCGACGAAAATGGATTTGGAGAGGGGGTACATTGTGATAGTTACAAACGTCCACATTTTGCTATTGTGTACGCGTTTTTGATATTTACGCAATATATTTGCGCTATATCTTGCAATTATCGCGCGAGGTGAGTTCATCATGTTTAAGGTCATTTTTGTATTTATGTATGATTAATTGATACCAAATAGGTAGTCGGAAATATTGCAGTTACGTGAATGGTTTCTGCATACATATTTGCGACTGAAATTGAAAGAGAGTTGAAAATATCTGACTTCTTTAAATATCATCAGCGCAACTTTACAAAGTGAGGTTTATGATATAGCCCTGTAATAGTACTTGTGTGTAAGTCTCGATATATATATATATATATATATATATATATATATATATATATATATATATAGTATATGGTCGGGTTCTTACACCAATCATTTTGCAGACTAGAGGATTCTTCTTTGTACTGAAACGTTTGTGTGTGCAGTAGCAACACTTTTGAATATAATCCTAAAATAAATTGATGTTTATTAACTTTCGACAATCATTTTAGTACAGTTATTCTGAGCCTGTAACAAGTTTCGACTAAAATTAGTTTAGTCCAAAATTAGAAGATCTGAACAGATATTGCCGTTTGACAGTATCGTATCATTCTTTGTATGTATTTTAAAATAATTCTTTTACTTTAGCCAAAAATTAGAAGATAATCACAAATATTGTTGTTTGACACTTGTTATTCACTTGAGGGATTGAATTTTGATTGCAATGTGCCTTTGTCGGCTCGCGCATTATTTCTTGGGCATGACTCTTGAATTCTGTTGAAAATGCATGTACTGCAAAATACAGTAATAGTAATATCGGTTGTATATCAAATTGCTCAAAAATGGCATCACATTTTCCCCATAAATACTTGCTCTGCAGAGAATCTTCGAGCATTATAGAAAATATGGAACAGAATAATTTAACAGAGGGACGAAGTATTACAAAGACAAATAGAACCAACTACATTGGAGGAAATAGCTAGGATACATTAACTGTATGAGATTAGGAAAAAGACCCAGAGAAGCGTCTTGTTTTATTACATATGGAGTAAGTGCATGTAATCAATAGTCCCAACGGAATGTGGAAAACGAATCCATCCATGATTCCGGACAAGAGAGGGATGATTTGTCACAAGCCATAAGAAGCCTAAATCATGCTCTGATAGATGTAATTTTAAAAGGATATATACAAGAATAGAAATGATAGGGCTTTTAAGAAATCCATTATGCCAACACAAAGTTCGGTACAGCAAACAAATAGATTCAGTGATACGTACCAATCTAAAGAAAACCCAATTACACAGAGTCATAAAATGCATGGGTACCTCAGCGATTAAAGTTGGGAGGAGGATTTTAGCAAGAAAGAACAGTGTATGCAAACCAATGAGGATGATTTTGTATCAAAATTCACTGGAGTTATTCCCAAGGATTGTGTGTATCGGGGGAAATCAAATTCTCCCTTATCGAATTGTGGTAATATATATTACATTCTCAATTCTTCATTCTATTATTTATTATAATACAATACAAGACTCTCTGAAAGGTGTGACTATAGATTTTCCTCATTGGTTTCAATAGTAACATTATTTTTAGCCTTATTTTCCCCTCTCAATTCAGTTCAGCGCTGTCCTGGTTTGACTGCTTCATTTCAGTGCTTTGCTATGTATGAGTCTTGTGTAAGCTATATGTATGTACATGTATATGTACATGTATATGTGTTAACAATTAGGGCAATGCGTATAATATTTCTGCGATATGAGGTTTTGCTTATGCATTGAAGCTTCTAATTTTAATCGGCCTGTACTTTAGTTTAGTGTTTTAGTTACATTTGCTTTATGTGACTGTTCATCGGCAAAGCAGTAATTTGCGCTATTAAATCTTATATTTGAGTTAATTAGCTTTTTGTGACTCCATTGTTTGAAATCTCAGTTTGTCCTTATTTTGTTTCTTGATTTGCATTGCTTAATTTTGCATTTTTTAAGTTATCCATCTTCATTTGCAAGTTAGTAATTTAGTTTACGCTTATTTTTGTTTCATTTGTGTTATTTGCTTAAAGTTGTATGAGTTCATTGTGTAATATGCTTTTCATTTGCAAGCTATCACTTAATTTGCGTTTGCCTTTCGTTTGTGTTAATTGTTTACAGTTCTATGTTGGCAAAGTTACACAGTTATGACTTGTTTTCCCTTTGTATTGATAATACACGTAATATGTTCTATTACTATTAAAAATATGCTACTCAATGAAATTGATAGTTGTGATATTATTACGACTATTAGCTTATGTTAGCTATATAAATACCGTGCTCACAAAACTTTACAAATTGAGGAAAAGAAAGTAATCATCAAAGATATCATCTCTATTGTGCATGGGTAGTAAGAGTAAAATAACCTTCTTATTTGTTTGGTTTTGTGGGGTTGAATCGCATTTTTCAGCACATAATAGGCTACACATGGCGGCAAGTATATTTTTTGGAGGAAGAACCCAGAAAGACCGAGAAAGAACGACCGACCCACGCGAAGCTACTGACAAGCTTTCTCACATACCAACGTTGGTCTACCCGAGACTCGAACTCACGCGGAGAGAGCTGAGGTGTGTGAGTGATCTGGAAAGGCGAACGCCTTAGACCACTCGGCCACCGGGGGCCCCTCCTTATTTATAGAAATAAGTATGTAATATGAACTAATTATGACGAAAGTATAGGCATATTCTACCAAAGGTGAGGCATACAAAGATACACACAAGAAGTAATGACTCATAATTTCCTGGATTGTATATTATTATGTATTCGGAGAACTCATAATTGTGATTAAGAATTCCTTTTAACCAAGACGGGGTGGAGTATTGTGCCCGCGCTGGACGTCGTGGAAATAGTTCTCATCCAATCTGAAATGATGATGCTAACCTGCGAGAACTAAGAATAAGAGACCCTATAATTCTTACCTGACCCGCTGACCAATTCACTTCACCTAGCTGCCTTTGGCCTTAGACGGAAGTATCGGCGACTTTAAAGCTATGAGTAGGCATGTTGTATTACAGTAATATATATATATATATATATATATATATATATATATATATATATATATATATATATATATATATATATATATATATATATATATATTTAAAAATTAGGACACGCGTAACAGTATTGTACATGTTTATAAAGAAAGGAACGTTTCTCAAACACTTTTAGTGCTGCTCTTAAATATGATTAAGGTAATTAAGTTAAGCTAAGATGTGTGCAGAGTGCGAAGACTTTCCTATTTTAAAACCTGTTGTAAATTAATATATTCGTCCTTAGCGTTTCATATAATATCTTTCCTTCGAAAGATGTTGAGACATTTTCATAACGCACCTAAATAAAAACGACGTTTCAGTTAGCAAAGACCCACTGGACGAGAAGGAACCTTTGCTGTTTAATATCATTCATAACATATATGTGCATTGTTGTCCAAATAGGATAAACACGTATATTGAGATTTATACGTGTATTCTAGAGAACCTTATTTAAACTTGTAAAACCAATATTAAACAAATTCATAGTTTTAACGTCAATCCTTTCGAGAAAATCAAATCTAATGTCAGATGACAAGATATTAATGTTTTACAAGAATAAAATACATCGACCAAATAATATTTTTAGCTTTTCTTCTCATAATTAAAGATGAAGTGATGACAATATGACTTCCCAAATATTTTAGGTTGCGATCTTCCAAAATGTGTACACTACTAAGTCATTGATTAGTACTTCATTTTTGCAGAGTGACAAAACCACACTATTGCCCAATCCACAGAACGCCATTGAAGCTAAGTATCTTTAAGAAAATCTGCAACATATTAAACACCCGCGAGTGCATCTAAGTTTCCAATGCTAATGAAGTGGCTATACATAGGAGTAAAATAATATTACTCACTCGCCAACTAAATATAACACACGTTTTAAAGCCTTTATAAAAACTATCTTATGTTATGCTAAATAAAAACAACCAGTCAAAAGGCCTGAAGAACATCACGCGATGTTTACACCTCTTTAAACAAAAGTACCTTGGGTAATATTGATAACATGAAATCGAATACAACTCAAAAGCCTACAATAGACAAGACGGTTTGTAAACAAATGAACGCAATAACTCATTGTATCCTATGGTGACAAAAGTCAGTAAAAGGATGGATGTGGGGAAAGCATTATGATAGCTTTGTCCACGATATAGAAACTTTTGCAGGACGAATAAGAGACTGATTGAAATAGAAAACTATTTACTGACACTTTGATTTGAAATAGCAAAGTCTTAAACGTTTATACTAGATGCTAAATTTAGATTGATTGCGATGATTGTGTTCATATTGTTTAGGAGAAGACGTTCTGTATCTTTCTTATTTCAAAATAAAGAAATTATAAGCTTGATAGTTGATTCAAATTGAGAACTGATTTGGTCGTGTTTTTGACAATTGTTTTATGTTTCTGCAGAACAATATTATTTGAAATTAATAGTATTTTTATAAAGCATATATTTGGGCGAGTAAAGCATAATTTTATTTCTCCTGCTCTATACTCCCCTTATTAGAATTGCTAATCGCGATACCAGGCTGGGTTTAAAATATGTTGGCATTGTTCCTCAAGTTATTATTGTACAGTGGCTTTCTGTGGCTTTTGGCAATATTGTAGCTACATCGTCCTGCATTTATTAAATATTAATGAATGTCTCAATTTGGAATATGTTTCAGAAGATTGGAAATTATAACCCTTGAATAATCCAATTGTCATTATTCGGTCTTTAAATATCTGCCTAGAATCTAATAACATTAAATGGTGAATATGTTTTAAACTTATAAAAGGACTAACTAATTAATATCTTGTCACCGGTCCTGCAATTTATTGTTCTTGAAAAGATTCACGTTAAAACAGTGTATTTCCGTTACATTGATATTTTAATTTTAAATAATCTTCTCTAAAGTATAGAAACAAAAGCAATATCCATGTGTTTGTCACAATTAGACTGCAGATTTGGCGATAGTCAGACTATATCGTCCTGCCAAATTTTGTAAACCATGTATACATTTTTCATAATGCTTCCAACCATGCTCATCCTTTCACTCAGTTATATTACGATAGGATACAATGATGTATTGTATTCATTTGTTTACGAGACGTTTAATCTATTCAAATCTTTCGAGTGGTATCAGATTCCTTCTATTTAAGATTACCCAATGTGTTTTATGAATAGACTTTTCAACATGCCTTGATATTTTTTGACTCTTTTAATAATTCTAGCCCTAATTGGATTTTCTCAAAGCATTTTATGAATTCAAAGTTGTAAATGTTTAGAAAATGTAAGTTTGTTCTTTGTCTTTATATTTCCTCTAACTTATTTTAAATCTTATATTCATTGGGTGACTTCTTCCCTCTCGGTTCGCAGCTACCTTGCTAATATATTTACCACGTTTAGTTTTGATCATGGCCGACCGTTGCTATGAGATAGAAACATTCTTTGCGTTCATTTTGATGTCTTTCCTATTTCCGACTAAAGAGTTATTTGTAAGGTTGTTCGTTTTTATCTTTAAATAATAAAACTAGTTTGGTCGTGTTTTCACAATAGTTTCATACTTCTCTAACCCGAATATAGCTTTGAATAAATAACATTGTTATATATAGGGACTATTTGGGCGAGTGAGTCCTTTTTTAACTTCTACTTCTTTATATTCGCTTTATTAGCCTTACACACTTTGTTGCCATACTTAGTTTAACTATATTGGCGACTGTGTATTTCAAGTTCTTAGGACACATGGATATTTTGTATTTTGGCAATAATCGAGTTATATCATCCTGTAACAATGAAATATTAATTGATGACTTAATTTTGAATACATTTCGGAACATTCCAAGCTATAACCCTTGAGCAACCGTAGTATCATGACTCAGTCTTTAAATAGCAACATAAAGTCTATTAACGCCAATTTGGGAACATATTTAACCTTTTAAAACATGAAGTAGTATCTTGTCGTGATGCGTGGAATTTAAATGCCCGAAAGGATCCACTTTGACATTGTGTATTTCCTTAACACTGGTATTTGAAGTTTAAATAGCCTTCTCTAAAATATAGATATGAATCCCACATCCCTGTGCTAGTCCCAATTAGGCCACAATGTACATGTGTCTTATGAATGATTTTAAACAGCAAGATTCATTCTGTCCAAATGGGGCGTTAGTACTTCATACAAATAATGTATCCAGTGGGACAAAAAACCGGATGTTGCTTTTCAACTTGTATTTTAGAGAAGCTTATTAAAACTTCTAGAACAAATATAAAATAATGCAGTTATAACCTGAATGCTATGGAGAAAATTAAAAGAAGAAATTTCAAATTTCTACAGTGTCAAGTTTAATAGTTATATCATCCATCGAGAGAATCAGGTTAGTGATTGATGTAAAAGAACGCTCAAACGTTTTCATAAAGCACCAAAATAAACATAACGGAGCAGATATTTGTATCAAGTAGTAATCACCCACTGAAAGAGATGGGATCTTCCTGATTACTATCATTAATAACATTCACGTTTACTATTGTCTTATTGGGACAAACGCACGTATATTGGGATTTGTACGTGTATGTTTGAAAAAATGTTGAAAACTTATAATACCTTATTAAAGGAAATACAGTTTAAAGGTGAATCTTCCAAGACAATTAAAATTGAGATCAGTTGACAAGATATTAGTTACAGTTTTATGAGGATAAAATATATTGACCAATTAATATTAATAGATTTTATCTTGATATTTAAAGATGGAATGATGACAATACGATTTATCAAAGATTGTAGCTTGTAATCTTCTGAAATGGCTTTACTTATCAACAATTAATGCGTAAAACTATGATCAAATAAACAACCAATAGAGTTCTAAATTAAATTTTAATAAGCTTCTAAGCTAGTCTTTATTCAGAAATAAGAAATATATCAAATGCATGTAAAGGATGTTCCGTGTCTGATAGCAACGGTTGTCAATTACCAAAATTAAACGTGTTATATATGTTAGCAAGTTAGCTTTGGGCCGAGAGAAATCAAATTGTTCAAATCAATGTAAGATTCAGAAAAGAAATTTGAATAGATATATAGAGCAAGAGGAAAATTCAACTTTTTTAAAAGTGCGAATCCTTATTTTCATCTAATGTTTAGAGAGATTCAGATTAGAAACAGAAGCAAACACGGACTTGGAGAATATCACGCGATGTTGACACCTCTTTAAACAAAAATACCTTGGGTAATATTGATTACATGAAATCGAATACCACTCAAAAGCCTTCAATAGACAAGACGGTTTGTAAACAAATGAACGCAATAACTCATTGTATCCTATGGTGACAAAAGTCAGTAAAAGGATGGATGTGGGGAAAGCTTTATGATAGCTTTGTCCACGATATAGAAACTTTTGCAGGACGAATAAGAGACTGATTGAAATAGAAAACTATTTACTGACACTTTGGTTTGAAATAGCAAAGTCTTAAACGTTTATACTAGATGCTAAATTTAGATTGATTGCGATGATTGTGTTCATATTGTTTAGGAGAAGACGTTCTGTATCTTTCTTATTTCAAAATAAAGAAATTATAAGCTTGATAGTTGATTCAAATTGAGAACTGACTTGGTCGTGTTTTTGACAATTGTTTTATGTTTCTGCAGAACAATATTATTTGAAATTAATAGTATTTTTATAAAGCATATATTTGGGCGAGTAAAGCATTATTTTGTTTCTCCTGCTCTATACTCCCCTTATTAGAATTGCTAATCGTGATACCAGGCTGGGTTTAAAATATGTTGGCATTGTTCCTCAAGTTATTATTGTACAGTGGCTTTCTGTGGCTTTTGGCAATATTGTAGCTACATCGTCCTGCATTTATTAAATATTAATGAATGTCTCAATTTGGAATATGTTTCAGAAGATTGGAAATTATAACCCTTGAATAATCCAATTGTCATTATTCGGTCTTTAAATATCTGCCTAGAATCTAATAACATTAAATGGTGAATATGTTTTAAACTTATAAAAGGACTAACTAATTAATATCTTGTCACCGGTCCTGCAATTTATTGTTCTTGAAAAGATTCACGTTAAAACAGTGTATTTCCGTTACATTGATATTTTAATTTTAAATAATCTTCTCTAAAGTATAGAAACAAAAGCAATATCCATGTGTTTGTCACAATTAGACTGCAGATTTGGCGATAGTCAGACTATATCGTCCTGCCAAATTTTGTAAACCATGTATACATTTTTCATAATGCTTCCAACCATGCTCATCCTTTCACTCAGTTATATTACGATAGGATACAATGATGTATTGTATTCATTTGTTTACGAGACGTTTAATCTATTCAAATCTTTCGAGTGGTATCAGATTCCTTCTATTTAAGATTACCCAATGTGTTTTATGAATAGACTTTTCAACATGCCTTGATATTTTCTGACTCTTTTAATAATTCTAGTCCTAATTGGATTTTCTCAAAGCATTTTATGAATTCAAAGTTGTAAATGTTTAGAAAATGTAAGTTTGTTCTTGGTCTTTATATTTCCTCTAACTTATTTTAAATCTTATATTCATTGGGTGACTTCTTCCCTCTCGGTTCGCAGCTACCTTGCTAATATATTTACCACGTTTAGTTTTGATCATGGCCGACCGTTGCTATGAGACAGAAAAATTCTTTGCGTTCATTTGATGTCTTTCCTATTTCCGACTAAAGAGTTATTTGTAAGGTTGTTCGTTTTTATCTTTAAATAATAAAACTAGTTTGGTCGTGTTTTCACAATAGTTTCATACTTCTCTAACCCGAATATAGCTTTGAATAAATAACATTGTTATATATAGGGACTATTTGGGCGAGTGAGTCCTTTTTTAACTTCTACTTCTTTATATTCGCTTTATTAGCCTTACACACTTTGTTGCCATACTGGGTTTAACTATATTGGCGACTGTGTATTTCAAGTTCTTAGGACACATGGATATTTTGTATTTTGGCAATAATCGAGTTATATCATCCTGTAACAATGAAATATTAATTGATGACTTAATTTTGAATACATTTCGGAACATTCCAAGCTATAACCCTTGAGCAACCGTAGTATCATGACTCAGTCTTTAAATAGCAACATAAAGTCTATTAACGCCAATTTGGGAACATATTTAACCTTTTAAAACATGAAGTAGTATCTTGTCGTGATGCGTGGAATTTAAATGCCCGAAAGGATCCACTTTGACATTGTGTATTTCCTTAACACTGGTATTTGAAGTTTAAATAGCCTTCTCTAAAATATAGATATGAATCCCACATCCCTGTGCTAGTCCCAATTAGGCCACAATGTACATGTGTCTTATGAATGATTTTAAACAGCAAGATTCATTCTGTCCAAATGGGGCGTTAGTACTTCATACAAATAATGTATCCAGTGGGACAAAAAACCGGATGTTGCTTTTCAACTTGTATTTTAGAGAAGCTTATTAAAACTTCTAGAACAAATATAAAATAATGCAGTTATAACCTGAATGCTATGGAGAAAATTAAAAGAAGAAATTTCAAATTTCTACAGTGTCAAGTTTAATAGTTATATCATCCATCGAGAGAATCAGGTTAGTGATTGATGTAAAAGAACGCTCAAACGTTTTCATAAAGCACCAAAATAAACATAACGGAGCAGATATTTGTATCAAGTAGTAATCACCCACTGAAAGAGATGGGATCTTCCTGATTACTATCATTAATAACATTCACGTTTATTATTGTCTTATTGGGACAAACGCACGTATATTGGGATTTGTACGTGTATGTTTGAAAAAATGTTGAAAACTTATAATACCTTATTAAAGGAAATACAGTTTAAAGGTGAATCTTCCAAGACAATTAAAATTGAGATCAGTTGACAAGATATTAGTTACAGTTTTATGAGGATAAAATATATTGACCAATTAATATTAATAGATTTTATCTTGATATTTAAAGATGGAATGATGACAATACGATTTATCAAAGATTGTAGCTTGTAATCTTCTGAAATGGCTTTACTTATCAACAATTAATGCGTAAAACTATGATCAAATAAACAACCAATAGAGTTCTAAATTAAATTTTAATAAGCTTCTAAGCTAGTCTTTATTCAGAAATAAGAAATATATCAAATGCATGTAAAGGATGTTCCGTGTCTGATAGCAACGGTTGTCCATTACCAAAAATAAACGTGTTATATATGTTAGCAAGTTAGCTTTGGGCCGAGAGAAATCAAATTGTTCAAATCAATGTAAGATTCAGAAAAGAAATTTGAATAGATATATAGAGCGAGAGGAAAATTCAACTTTTTTAAAAGTGCGAATCCTTATTTTCATCTAATGTTTAGAGAGATTCAGATTAGAAACAGAAGCAAACACGGACTTGGAGAATATCACGCGATGTTGACACCTCTTTAAACAAAAATACCTTGGGTAATATTGATTACATGAAATCGAATACCACTCAAAAGCCTTCAATAGACAAGACGGTTTGTAAACAAATGAACGCAATAACTCATTGTATCCTATGGTGACAAAAGTCAGTAAAAGGATGGATGTGGGGAAAGCTTTATGATAGCTTTGTCCACGATATAGAAACTTTTGCAGGACGAATAAGAGACTGATTGAAATAGAAAACTATTTACTGACACTTTGGTTTGAAATAGCAAAGTCTTAAACGTTTATACTAGATGCTAAATTTAGATTGATTGCGATGATTGTGTTCATATTGTTTAGGAGAAGACGTTCTGTATCTTTCTTATTTCAAAATAAAGAAATTATAAGCTTGATAGTTGATTCAAATTGAGAACTGACTTGGTCGTGTTTTTGACAATTGTTTTATGTTTCTGCAGAACAATATTATTTGAAATTAATAGTATTTTTATAAAGCATATATTTGGGCGAGTAAAGCATTATTTTGTTTCTCCTGCTCTATACTCCCCTTATTAGAATTGCTAATCGTGATACCAGGCTGGGTTTAAAATATGTTGGCATTGTTCCTCAAGTTATTATTGTACAGTGGCTTTCTGTGGCTTTTGGCAATATTGTAGCTACATCGTCCTGCATTTATTAAATATTAATGAATGTCTCAATTTGGAATATGTTTCAGAAGATTGGAAATTATAACCCTTGAATAATCCAATTGTCATTATTCGGTCTTTAAATATCTGCCTAGAATCTAATAACATTAAATGGTGAATATGTTTTAAACTTATAAAAGGACTAACTAATTAATATCTTGTCACCGGTCCTGCAATTTATTGTTCTTGAAAAGATTCACGTTAAAACAGTGTATTTCCGTTACATTGATATTTTAATTTTAAATAATCTTCTCTAAAGTATAGAAACAAAAGCAATATCCATGTGTTTGTCACAATTAGACTGCAGATTTGGCGATAGTCAGACTATATCGTCCTGCCAAATTTTGTAAACCATGTATACATTTTTCATAATGCTTCCAACCATGCTCATCCTTTCACTCAGTTATATTACGATAGGATACGATGATGTATTGTATTCATTTGTTTACGAGACGTTTAATCTATTCAAATCTTTCGAGTGGTATCAGATTCCTTCTATTTAAGATTACCCAATGTGTTTTATGAATAGACTTTTCAACATGCCTTGATATTTTTTGACTCTTTTAATAATTCTAGCCCTAATTGGATTTTCTCAAAGCATTTTATGAATTCAAAGTTGTAAATGTTTAGAAAATGTAAGTTTGTTCTTTGTCTTTATATTTCCTCTAACTTATTTTAAATCTTATATTCATTGGGTGACTTCTTCCCTCTCGGTTCGCAGCTACCTTGCTAATATATTTACCACGTTTAGTTTTGATCATGGCCGACCGTTGCTATGAGATAGAAACATTCTTTGCGTTCATTTTGATGTCTTTCCTATTTCCGACTAAAGAGTTATTTGTAAGGTTGTTCGTTTTTATCTTTAAATAATAAAACTAGTTTGGTCGTGTTTTCACAATAGTTTCATACTTCTCTAACCCGAATATAGCTTTGAATAAATAACATTGTTATATATAGGGACTATTTGGGCGAGTGAGTCCTTTTTTAACTTCTACTTCTTTATATTCGCTTTATTAGCCTTACACACTTTGTTGCCATACTGGGTTTAACTATATTGGCGACTGTGTATTTCAAGTTCTTAGGACACATGGATATTCTGTATTTTGGCAATAATCGAGTTATATCATCCTGTAACAATGAAATATTAATTGATGACTTAATTTTGAATACATTTCGGAACATTCCAAGCTATAACCCTTGAGCAACCGTAGTATCATGACTCAGTCTTTAAATAGCAACATAAAGTCTATTAACGCCAATTTGGGAACATATTTAACCTTTTAAAACATGAAGTAGTATCTTGTCGTGATGCGTGGAATTTAAATGCCCGAAAGGATCCACTTTGATATTGTGTATTTCCTTAACACTGGTATTTGAAGTTTAAATAGCCTTCTCTAAAATATAGATATGAATCCCACATCCCTGTGCTAGTCCCAATTAGGCCACAATGTACATGTGTCTTATGAATGATTTTAAACAGCAAGATTCATTCTGTCCAAATGGGGCGTTAGTACTTCATACAAATAATGTATCCAGTGGGACAAAAAACCGGATGTTGCTTTTCAACTTGTATTTTAGAGAAGCTTATTAAAACTTCTAGAACAAATATAAAATAATGCAGTTATAACCTGAATGCTATGGAGAAAATTAAAAGAAGAAATTTCAAATTTCTACAGTGTCAAGTTTAATAGTTATATCATCCATCGAGAGAATCAGGTTAGTGATTGATGTAAAAGAACGCTCAAACGTTTTCATAAAGCACCAAAATAAACATAACGGAGCAGATATTTGTATCAAGTAGTAATCACCCACTGAAAGAGATGGGATCTTCCTGATTACTATCATTAATAACATTCACGTTTATTATTGTCTTATTGGGACAAACGCACGTATATTGGGATTTGTACGTGTATGTTTGAAAAAATGTTGAAAACTTATAATACCTTATTAAAGGAAATACAGTTTAAAGGTGAATCTTCCAAGACAATTAAAATTGAGATCAGTTGACAAGATATTAGTTACAGTTTTATGAGGATAAAATATATTGACCAATTAATATTAATAGATTTTATCTTGATATTTAAAGATGGAATGATGACAATACGATTTATCAAAGATTGTAGCTTGTAATCTTCTGAAATGGCTTTACTTATCAACAATTAATGCGTAAAACTATGATCAAATAAACAACCAATAGAGTTCTAAATTAAATTTTAATAAGCTTCTAAGCTAGTCTTTATTCAGAAATAAGAAATATATCAAATGCATGTAAAGGATGTTCCGTGTCTGATAGCAACGGTTGTCCATTACCAAAAATAAACGTGTTATATATGTTAGCAAGTTAGCTTTGGGCCGAGAGAAATCAAATTGTTCAAATCAATGTAAGATTCAGAAAAGAAACTTTGAATAGATATATAGAGCGAGAGGAAAATTCAACTTTTTTAAAAGTGCGAATCCTTATTTTCATCTAATGTTTAGAGAGATTCAGATTAGAAACAGAAGCAAACACGGACTTGGAGAATATCACGCGATGTTGACACCTCTTTAAACAAAAATACCTTGGGTAATATTGATTACATGAAATCGAATACCACTCAAAAGCCTTCAATAGACAAGACGGTTTGTAAACAAATGAACGCAATAACTCATTGTATCCTATGGTGACAAAAGTCAGTAAAAGGATGGATGTGGGGAAAGCATTATGATAGCTTTGTCCACGATATAGAAACTTTTGCAGGACGAATAAGAGACTGATTGAAATAGAAAACTATTTACTGACACTTTGGTTTGAAATAGCAAAGTCTTAAACGTTTATACTAGATGCTAAATTTAGATTGATTGCGATGATTGTGTTCATATTGTTTAGGAGAAGACGTTCTGTATCTTTCTTATTTCAAAATAAAGAAATTATAAGCTTGATAGTTGATTCAAATTGAGAACTGACTTGGTCGTGTTTTTGACAATTGTTTTATGTTTCTGCAGAACAATATTATTTGAAATTAATAGTATTTTTATAAAGCATATATTTGGGCGAGTAAAGCATTATTTTGTTTCTCCTGCTCTATACTCCCCTTATTAGAATTGCTAATCGTGATACCAGGCTGGGTTTAAAATATGTTGGCATTGTTCCTCAAGTTATTATTGTACAGTGGCTTTCTGTGGCTTTTGGCAATATTGTAGCTACATCGTCCTGCATTTATTAAATATTAATGAATGTCTCAATTTGGAATATGTTTCAGAAGATTGGAAATTATAACCCTTGAATAATCCAATTGTCATTATTCGGTCTTTAAATATCTGCCTAGAATCTAATAACATTAAATGGTGAATATGTTTTAAACTTATAAAAGGACTAACTAATTAATATCTTGTCACCGGTCCTGCAATTTATTGTTCTTGAAAAGATTCACGTTAAAACAGTGTATTTCCGTTACATTGATATTTTAATTTTAAATAATCTTCTCTAAAGTATAGAAACAAAAGCAATATCCATGTGTTTGTCACAATTAGACTGCAGATTTGGCGATAGTCAGACTATATCGTCCTGCCAAATTTTGTAAACCATGTATACATTTTTCATAATGCTTCCAACCATGCTCATCCTTTCACTCAGTTATATTACGATAGGATACAATGATGTATTGTATTCATTTGTTTACGAGACGTTTAATCTATTCAAATCTTTCGAGTGGTATCAGATTCCTTCTATTTAAGATTACCCAATGTGTTTTATGAATAGACTTTTCAACATGCCTTGATATTTTCTGACTCTTTTAATAATTCTAGTCCTAATTGGATTTTCTCAAAGCATTTTATGAATTCAAAGTTGTAAATGTTTAGAAAATGTAAGTTTGTTCTTGGTCTTTATATTTCCTCTAACTTATTTTAAATCTTATATTCATTGGGTGACTTCTTCCCTCTCGGTTCGCAGCTACCTTGCTAATATATTTACCACGTTTAGTTTTGATCATGGCCGACCGTTGCTATGAGACAGAAACATTCTTTGCGTTCATTTGATGTCTTTCCTATTTCCGACTAAAGAGTTATTTGTAAGGTTGTTCGTTTTTATCTTTAAATAATAAAACTAGTTTGGTCGTGTTTTCACAATAGTTTCATACTTCTCTAACCCGAATATAGCTTTGAATAAATAACATTGTTATATATAGGGACTATTTGGGCGAGTGAGTCCTTTTTTAACTTCTACTTCTTTATATTCGCTTTATTAGCCTTACACACTTTGTTGCCATACTGGGTTTAACTATATTGGCGACTTTGTATTTCAAGTTCTTAGGACACATGGATATTCTGTATTTTGGCAATAATCGAGTTATATCATCCTGTAACAATGAAATATTAATTGATGACTTAATTTTGAACACATTTCAGAACATTCCAAGCTATAACCCTTGAGCAACCGTAGTATCATGACTCAGTCTTTAAATAGCAACATAAAGTCTATTAACGCCAATTTGGGAACATATTTAACCTTTTAAAACATGAAGTAGTATCTTGTCGTGATGCGTGGAATTTAAATGCCCGAAAGGATCCACTTTGATATTGTGTATTTCCTTAACATTGGTATTTGAAGTTTAAATAGCCTTCTCTAAAATATAGATATGAATCCCACATCCCTGTGCTTGTCCCAATTAGGCCACAATGTACATGTGTCTTATGAATGATTTTAAACAGCAAGATTCATTCTGTCCAAATGGGGCGTTAGTACTTCATACAAATAATGTATCCAGTGGGACAAAAAACCGGATGTTGCTTTTCAACTTGTATTTTAGAGAAGCTTATTAAAAATTCTAGAACAAATATAAAATAATGCAGTTATAACCTGAATGCTATGGAGAAAATTAAAAGAAGAAATTTCAAATTTCTACAGTGTCAAGTTTAATAGTTATATCATCCATCGAGAGAATCAGGTTAGTGATTGATGTAAAAGAACGCTCAAACGTTTTCATAAAGCACCAAAATAAACATAACGGAGCAGATATTTGTATCAAGTAGTAATCACCCACTGAAAGAGATGGGATCTTCCTGATTACTATCATTAATAACATTCACGTTTATTATTGTCTTATTGGGACAAACGCACGTATATTGGGATTTGTACGTGTATGTTTGAAAAAATGTTGAAAACTTATAATACCTTAGTAAAGGAAATACAGTTTAAAGGTGAATCTTCCAAGACAATTAAAATTGAGATCAGTTGACAAGATATTAGTTACAGTTTTATGAGGATAAAATATATTGACCAATTAATATTAATAGATTTTATCTTGATATTTAAAGATGGAATGATGACAATACGATTTATCAAAGATTGTAGCTTGTAATCTTCTGAAATGGCTTTACTTATCAACAATTAATGCGTAAAACTATGATCAAATAAACAACCAATAGAGTTCTAAATTAAATTTTAATAAGCTTCTAAGCTAGTCTTTATTCAGAAATAAGAAATATATCAAATGCATGTAAAGGATGTTCCGTGTCTGATAGCAACGGTTGTCCATTACCAAAAATAAACGTGTTATATATGTTAGCAAGTTAGCTTTGGGCCGAGAGAAATCAAATTGTTCAAATCAATGTAAGATTCAGAAAAGAAACTTTGAATAGATATATAGAGCGAGAGGAAAATTCAACTTTTTTAAAAGTGCGAATCCTTATTTTCATCTAATGTTTAGAGAGATTCAGATTAGAAACAGAAGCAAACACGGACTTGGAGAATATCACGCGATGTTGACACCTCTTTAAACAAAAATACCTTGGGTAATATTGATTACATGAAATCGAATACCACTCAAAAGCCTTCAATAGACAAGACGGTTTGTAAACAAATGAACGCAATAACTCATTGTATCCTATGGTGACAAAAGTCAGTAAAAGGATGGATGTGGGGAAAGCATTATGATAGCTTTGTCCACGATATAGAAACTTTTGCAGGACGAATAAGAGACTGATTGAAATAGAAAACTATTTACTGACACTTTGGTTTGAAATAGCAAAGTCTTAAACGTTTATACTAGATGCTAAATTTAGATTGATTGCGATGATTGTGTTCATATTGTTTAGGAGAAGACGTTCTGTATCTTTCTTATTTCAAAATAAAGAAATTATAAGCTTGATAGTTGATTCAAATTGAGAACTGACTTGGTCGTGTTTTTGACAATTGTTTTATGTTTCTGCAGAACAATATTATTTGAAATTAATAGTATTTTTATAAAGCATATATTTGGGCGAGTAAAGCATTATTTTGTTTCTCCTGCTCTATACTCCCCTTATTAGAATTGCTAATCTTGATACCATGCTGGGTTTAAAATATGTTGGCATTGTTCCTCAAGTTATTATTGTACAGTGGCTTTCTGTGGCTTTTGGCAATATTGTAGCTACATCGTCCTGCATTTATTAAATATTAATGAATGTCTCAATTTGGAATATGTTTCAGAAGATTGGAAATTATAACCCTTGAATAATCCAATTGTCATTATTCGGTCTTTAAATATCTGCCTAGAATCTAATAACATTAAATGGTGAATATGTTTTAAACTTATAAAAGGACTAACTAATTAATATCTTGTCACCGGTCCTGCAATTTATTGTTCTTGAAAAGATTCACGTTAAAACAGTGTATTTCCGTTACATTGATATTTTAATTTTAAATAATCTTCTCTAAAGTATAGAAACAAAAGCAATATCCATGTGTTTGTCACAATTAGACTGCAGATTTGGCGATAGTCAGACTATATCGTCCTGCCAAATTTTGTAAACCATGTATACATTTTTCATAATGCTTCCAACCATGCTCATCCTTTCACTCAGTTATATTACGATAGGATACAATGATGTATTGTATTCATTTGTTTACGAGACGTTTAATCTATTCAAATCTTTCGAGTGGTATCAGATTCCTTCTATTTAAGATTACCCAATGTGTTTTATGAATAGACTTTTCAACATGCCTTGATATTTTCTGACTCTTTTAATAATTCTAGTCCTAATTGGATTTTCTCAAAGCATTTTATGAATTCAAAGTTGTAAATGTTTAGAAAATGTAAGTTTGTTCTTGGTCTTTATATTTCCTCTAACTTATTTTAAATCTTATATTCATTGGGTGACTTCTTCCCTCTCGGTTCGCAGCTACCTTGCTAATATATTTACCACGTTTAGTTTTGATCATGGCCGACCGTTGCTATGAGACAGAAACATTCTTTGCGTTCATTTGATGTCTTTCCTATTTCCGACTAAAGAGTTATTTGTAAGGTTGTTCGTTTTTATCTTTAAATAATAAAACTAGTTTGGTCGTGTTTTCACAATAGTTTCATACTTCTCTAACCCGAATATAGCTTTGAATAAATAACATTGTTATATATAGGGACTATTTGGGCGAGTGAGTCCTTTTTTAACTTCTACTTCTTTATATTCGCTTTATTAGCCTTACACACTTTGTTGCCATACTGGGTTTAACTATATTGGCGACTTTGTATTTCAAGTTCTTAGGACACATGGATATTCTGTATTTTGGCAATAATCGAGTTATATCATCCTGTAACAATGAAATATTAATTGATGACTTAATTTTGAATACATTTCAGAACATTCCAAGCTATAACCCTTGAGCAACCGTAGTATCATGACTCAGTCTTTAAATAGCAACATAAAGTCTATTAACGCCAATTTGGGAACATATTTAACCTTTTAAAATATGGAGTAGTATCTTGTCGTGATGCGTGGAATTTAAGTGCCCGAAAGGATCCTCTTTGATATTGTGTATTTCCTTAACATTGGTATTTGAAGTTTAAATAGCCTTCTCTAAAATATAGATATGGATCCCACATCCCTGTGCTTGTCCCAATTAGGCCACAATGTACATGTGTCTTATGAATGATTTTAAACAGCAAGATTCATTCTGTCCAAATGGGGCGTTAGTACTTCATACAAATAATGTATCCAGTGGGACAAAAAACCGGATGTTGCTTTTAAACTTGTATTTTAGAGAAGCTTATTAAAAATTCTAGAACAAATATAAAATAATGCAGTTATAACCTGAATGCTATGGAGAAAATTAAAAGAAGAAATTTCAAATTTCTACAGTGTCAAGTTTAATAGTTATATCATCCATCGAGAGAATCAGGTTAGTGATTGATGTAAAAGAACGCTCAAACGTTTTCATAAAGCACCAAAATAAACATAACGGAGCAGATATTTGTATCAAGTAGTAATGACCCACTGAAAGAGATGGGATCTTCCTGATTACTATCATTAATAACATTCACGTTTATTATTGTCTTATTGGGACAAACGCACGTATATTGGGATTTGTACGTGTATGTTTGAAAAAATGTTGAAAACTTATAATACCTTAGTAAAGGAAATACAGTTTAAAGGTGAATCTTCCAAGACAATTAAAATTGAGATCAGTTGACAAGATATTAGTTACAGTTTTATGAGGATAAAATATATTGACCAATTAATATTAATAGATTTTATCTTGATATTTAAAGATGGAATGATGACAATACGATTTATCAAAGATTGTAGCTTGTAATCTTCTGAAATGGCTTTACTTATCAACAATTAATGCGTAAAACTATGATCAAATAAACAACCAATAGAGTTCTAAATTAAATTTTAATAAGCTTCTAAGCTAGTCTTTATTCAGAAATAAGAAATATATCAAATGCATGTAAAGGATGTTCCGTGTCTGATAGCAACGGTTGTCCATTACCAAAAATAAACGTGTTATATATGTTAGCAAGTTAGCTTTGGGCCGAGAGAAATCAAATTGTTCAAATCAATGTAAGATTCAGAAAAGAAACTTTGAATAGATATATAGAGCGAGAGGAAAATTCAACTTTTTTAAAAGTGCGAATCCTTATTTTCATCTAATGTTTAGAGAGATTCAGATTAGAAACAGAAGCAAACACGGACTTGGAGAATATCACGCGATGTTGACACCTCTTTAAACAAAAATACCTTGGGTAATATTGATTACATGAAATCGAATACCACTCAAAAGCCTTCAATAGACAAGACGGTTTGTAAACAAATGAACGCAATAACTCATTGTATCCTATGGTGACAAAAGTCAGTAAAAGGATGGATGTGGGGAAAGCATTATGATAGCTTTGTCCACGATATAGAAACTTTTGCAGGACGAATAAGAGACTGATTGAAATAGAAAACTATTTACTGACACTTTGGTTTGAAATAGCAAAGTCTTAAACGTTTATACTAGATGCTAAATTTAGATTGATTGCGATGATTGTGTTCATATTGTTTAGGAGAAGACGTTCTGTATCTTTCTTATTTCAAAATAAAGAAATTATAAGCTTGATAGTTGATTCAAATTGAGAACTGACTTGGTCGTGTTTTTGACAATTGTTTTATGTTTCTGCAGAACAATATTATTTGAAATTAATAGTATTTTTATAAAGCATATATTTGGGCGAGTAAAGCATTATTTTGTTTCTCCTGCTCTATACTCCCCTTATTAGAATTGCTAATCTTGATACCATGCTGGGTTTAAAATATGTTGGCATTGTTCCTCAAGTTATTATTGTACAGTGGCTTTCTGTGGCTTTTGGCAATATTGTAGCTACATCGTCCTGCATTTATTAAATATTAATGAATGTCTCAATTTGGAATATGTTTCAGAAGATTGGAAATTATAACCCTTGAATAATCCAATTGTCATTATTCGGTCTTTAAATATCTGCCTAGAATCTAATAACATTAAATGGTGAATATGTTTTAAACTTATAAAAGGACTAACTAATTAATATCTTGTCACCGGTCCTGCAATTTATTGTTCTTGAAAAGATTCACGTTAAAACAGTGTATTTCCGTTACATTGATATTTTAATTTTAAATAATCTTCTCTAAAGTATAGAAACAAAAGCAATATCCATGTGTTTGTCACAATTAGACTGCAGATTTGGCGATAGTCAGACTATATCGTCCTGCCAAATTTTGTAAACCATGTATACATTTTTCATAATGCTTCCAACCATGCTCATCCTTTCACTCAGTTATATTACGATAGGATACAATGATGTATTGTATTCATTTGTTTACGAGACGTTTAATCTATTCAAATCTTTCGAGTGGTATCAGATTCCTTCTATTTAAGATTACCCAATGTGTTTTATGAATAGACTTTTCAACATGCCTTGATATTTTCTGACTCTTTTAATAATTCTAGTCCTAATTGGATTTTCTCAAAGCATTTTATGAATTCAAAGTTGTAAATGTTTAGAAAATGTAAGTTTGTTCTTGGTCTTTATATTTCCTCTAACTTATTTTAAATCTTATATTCATTGGGTGACTTCTTCTCTCTCGGTTCGCAGCTACCTTGCTAATATATTTACCACGTTTAGTTTTGATCATGGCCGACCGTTGCTATGAGACAGAAACATTCTTTGCGTTCATTTGATGTCTTTCCTATTTCCGACTAAAGAGTTATTTGTAAGGTTGTTCGTTTTTATCTTTAAATAATAAAACTAGTTTGGTCGTGTTTTCACAATAGTTTCATACTTCTCTAACCCGAATATAGCTTTGAATAAATAACATTGTTATATATAGGGACTATTTGGGCGAGTGAGTCCTTTTTTAACTTCTACTTCTTTATATTCGCTTTATTAGCCTTACACACTTTGTTGCCATACTGGGTTTAACTATATTGGCGACTTTGTATTTCAAGTTCTTAGGACACATGGATATTCTGTATTTTGGCAATAATCGAGTTATATCATCCTGTAACAATGAAATATTAATTGATGACTTAATTTTGAATACATTTCAGAACATTCCAAGCTATAACCCTTGAGCAACCGTAGTATCATGACTCAGTCTTTAAATAGCAACATAAAGTCTATTAACGCCAATTTGGGAACATATTTAACCTTTTAAAATATGGAGTAGTATCTTGTCGTGATGCGTGGAATTTAAGTGCCCGAAAGGATCCTCTTTGATATTGTGTATTTCCTTAACATTGGTATTTGAAGTTTAAATAGCCTTCTCTAAAATATAGATATGGATCCCACATCCCTGTGCTTGTCCCAATTAGGCCACAATGTACATGTGTCTTATGAATGATTTTAAACAGCAAGATTCATTCTGTACAAATGGGGCGTTAGTACTTCATACAAATAATGTATCCAGTGGGACAAAAAACCGGATGTTGCTTTTAAACTTGTATTTTAGAGAAGCTTATTAAAAATTCTAGAACAAATATAAAATAATGCAGTTATAACCTGAATGCTATGGAGAAAATTAAAAGAAGAAATTTCAAATTTCTACAGTGTCAAGTTTAATAGTTATATCATCCATCGAGAGAATCAGGTTAGTGATTGATGTAAAAGAACGCTCAAACGTTTTCATAAAGCACCAAAATAAACATAACGGAGCAGATATTTGTATCAAGTAGTAATGACCCACTGAAAGAGATGGGATCTTCCTGATTACTATCATTAATAACATTCACGTTTATTATTGTCTTATTGGGACAAACGCACGTATATTGGGATTTGTACGTGTATGTTTGAAAAAATGTTGAAAACTTATAATACCTTAGTAAAGGAAATACAGTTTAAAGGTGAATCTTCCAAGACAATTAAAATTGAGATCAGTTGACAAGATATTAGTTACAGTTTTATGAGGATAAAATATATTGACCAATTAATATTAATAGATTTTATCTTGATATTTAAAGATGGAATGATGACAATACGATTTATCAAAGATTGTAGCTTGTAATCTTCTGAAATGGCTTTACTTATCAACAATTAATGCGTAAAACTATGATCAAATAAACAACCAATAGAGTTCTAAATTAAATTTTAATAAGCTTCTAAGCTAGTCTTTATTCAGAAATAAGAAATATATCAAATGCATGTAAAGGATGTTCCGTGTCTGATAGCAACGGTTGTCCATTACCAAAAATAAACGTGTTATATATGTTAGCAAGTTAGCTTTGGGCCGAGAGAAATCAAATTGTTCAAATCAATGTAAGATTCAGAAAAGAAACTTTGAATAGATATATAGAGCGAGAGGAAAATTCAACTTTTTTAAAAGTGCGAATCCTTATTTTCATCTAATGTTTAGAGAGATTCAGATTAGAAACAGAAGCAAACACGGACTTGGAGGATATCACGCGATGTTGACACCTCTTTAAACAAAAATACCTTGGGTAATATTGATTACATGAAATCGAATACCACTCAAAAGCCTTCAATAGACAAGACGGTTTGTAAACAAATGAACGCAATAACTCATTGTATCCTATGGTGACAAAAGTCAGTAAAAGGATGGATGTGGGGAAAGCATTATGATAGCTTTGTCCACGATATAGAAACTTTTGCAGGACGAATAAGAGACTGATTGAAATAGAAAACTATTTACTGACACTTTGGTTTGAAATAGCAAAGTCTTAAACGTTTATACTAGATGCTAAATTTAGATTGATTGCGATGATTGTGTTCATATTGTTTAGGAGAAGACGTTCTGTATCTTTCTTATTTCAAAATAAAGAAATTATAAGCTTGATAGTTGATTCAAATTGAGAACTGACTTGGTCGTGTTTTTGACAATTGTTTTATGTTTCTGCAGAACAATATTATTTGAAATTAATAGTATTTTTATAAAGCATATATTTGGGCGAGTAAAGCATTATTTTGTTTCTCCTGCTCTATACTCCCCTTATTAGAATTGCTAATCGTGATACCAGGCTGGGTTTAAAATATGTTGGCATTGTTCCTCAAGTTATTTCTTGTGCAATGGCTTTCTGTGGCTTTTGGCAATATTGTAGCTACATCGTCCTGCATTTATTAAATATTAATGAATGTCTCAATTTGGAATATGTTTCAGAAGATTGGAAATTATAACCCTTGAATAATCCAATTGTCATTATTCGGTCTTTAAATATCTGCCTAGAATCTAATAACATTAAATGGTGAATATGTTTTAAACTTATAAAAGGACTAATAAATTAATAACTTGTCACCGGTCCTGCAATTTATTGTTCTTGAAAAGATTCACGTTAAAACAGTGTATTTCCGTTACATTGATATTTTAATTTTAAATAATCTTCTCTAAAGTATAGAAACAAAAGCAATATCCATGTGTTTGTCACAATTAGACTGCAGATTTGGCGATAGTCAGACTATATCGTCCTGCCAAATTTTGTAAACCATGTATACATTTTTCATAATGCTTCCAGCCATGCTCATCCTTTCACTCAGTTATATTACGATTGGATACAATGATGTATTGTATTCATTTGTTTACGAGACGTTTAATCTATTCAAATCTTTCGAGTGGTATCAGATTCCTTCTATTTAAGATTACCCAATGTGTTTTATGAATAGACTTTTCAACATGCCTTGATATTTTCTGACTCTTTTAATAATTCTAGTCCTAATTGGATTTTCTCAAAGCATTTTATGAATTCAAAGTTGTAAATGTTTAGAAAATGTAAGTTTGTTCTTGGTCTTTATATTTCCTCTAACTTATTTTAAATCTTATATTCATTGGGTGACTTCTTCCCTCTCGGTTCGCAGCTACCTTGCTAATATATTTACCACGTTTAGTTTTGATCATGGCCGACCGTTCCTATGAGACAGAAACATTCTTTGCGTTCATTTGATGTCTTTCCTATTTCCGACTAAAGAGTTATTTGTAAGGTTGTTCGTTTTTATCTTTAAATAATAAAACTAGTTTGGTCGTGTTTTCACAATAGTTTCATACTTCTCTAACCCGAATATAGCTTTGAATAAATAACATTGTTATATATAGGGACTATTTGGGCGAGTGAGTCCTTTTTTAACTTCTACTTCTTTATATTCGCTTTATTAGCCTTACACACTTTGTTGCCATACTGGGTTTAACTATATTGGCGACTTTGTATTTCAAGTTCTTAGGACACATGGATATTCTGTATTTTGGCAATAATCGAGTTATATCATCCTGTAACAATGAAATATTAATTGATGACTTAATTTTGAATACATTTCAGAACATTCCAAGCTATAACCCTTGAGCAACCGTAGTATCATGACTCAGTCTTTAAATAGCAACATAAAGTCTATTAACGCCAATTTGGGAACATATTTAACCTTTTAAAATATGGAGTAGTATCTTGTCGTGATGCGTGGAATTTAAGTGCCCGAAAGGATCCTCTTTGATATTGTGTATTTCCTTAACATTGGTATTTGAAGTTTAAATAGCCTTCTCTAAAATATAGATATGGATCCCACATCCCTGTGCTTGTCCCAATTAGGCCACAATGTACATCTGTCTTATGAATGATTTTAAACAGCAAGATTCATTCTGTCGAAATGGGGCGTTAGTACTTCATACAAATAATGTATCCAGTGGGACAAAAAACCGGATGTTGCTTTTAAACTTGTATTTTAGAGAAGCTTATTAAAAATTCTAGAACAAATATAAAATAATGCAGTTATAACCTGAATGCTATGGAGAAAATTAAAAGAAGAAATTTCAAATTTCTACAGTGTCAAGTTTAATAGTTATATCATCCATCGAGAGAATCAGGTTAGTGATTGATGTAAAAGAACGCTCAAACGTTTTCATAAAGCACCAAAATAAACATAACGGAGCAGATATTTGTATCAAGTAGTAATCACCCACTGAAAGAGATGGGATCTTCCTGATTACTATCATTAATAACATTCACGTTTATTATTGTCTTATTGGGACAAACGCACGTATATTGGGATTTGTACGTGTATGTTTGAAAAAATGTTGAAAACTTATAATACCTTAGTAAAGGAAATACAGTTTAAAGGTGAATCTTCCAAGACAATTAAAATTGAGATCAGTTGACAAGATATTAGTTACAGTTTTATGAGGATAAAATATATTGACCAATTAATATTAATAGATTTTATCTTGATATTTAAAGATGGAATGATGACAATACGATTTATCAAAGATTGTAGCTTGTAATCTTCTGAAATGGCTTTACTTATCAACAATTAATGCGTAAAACTAGGATCAAATAAACAACCAATAGAGTTCTAAATTAAATTTTAATAAGCTTCTAAGCTAGTCTTTATTCAGAAATAAGAAATATATCAAATGCATGTAAAGGATGTTCCGTGTCTGATAGCAACGGTTGTCCATTACCAAAAATAAACGTGTTATATATGTTAGCAAGTTAGCTTTGGGCCGAGAGAAATCAAATTGTTCAAATCAATGTAAGATTCAGAAAAGAAACTTTGAATAGATATATAGAGCGAGAGGAAAATTCAACTTTTTTAAAAGTGCGAATCCTTATTTTCATCTAATGTTTAGACAGATTCAGATTAGAAACAGAAGCAAACACGGACTTGGAGAATATCACGCGATGTTGACACCTCTTTAAACAAAAATACCTTGGGTAATATTGATTACATGAAATCGAATACCACTCAAAAGCCTTCAATAGACAAGACGGTTTGTAAACAAATGAACGCAATAACTCATTGTATCCTATGGTGACAAAAGTCAGTAAAAGGATGGATGTGGGGAAAGCATTATGATAGCTTTGTCCACGATATAGAAACTTTTGCAGGACGAATAAGAGACTGATTGAAATAGAAAACTATTTACTGACACTTTGGTTTGAAATAGCAAAGTCTTAAACGTTTATACTAGATGCTAAATTTAGATTGATTGCGATGATTGTGTTCATATTGTTTAGGAGAAGACGTTCTGTATCTTTCTTATTTCAAAATAAAGAAATTATAAGCTTGATAGTTGATTCAAATTGAGAACTGACTTGGTCGTGTTTTTGACAATTGTTTTATGTTTCTGCAGAACAATATTATTTGAAATTAATAGTATTTTTATAAAGCATATATTTGGGCGAGTAAAGCATTATTTTGTTTCTCCTGCTCTATACTCCCCTTATTAGAATTGCTAATCTTGATACCATGCTGGGTTTAAAATATGTTGGCATTGTTCCTCAAGTTATTATTGTACAGTGGCTTTCTGTGGCTTTTGGCAATATTGTAGCTACATCGTCCTGCATTTATTAAATATTAATGAATGTCTCAATTTGGAATATGTTTCAGAAGATTGGAAATTATAACCCTTGAATAATCCAATTGTCATTATTCGGTCTTTAAATATCTGCCTAGAATCTAATAACATTAAATGGTGAATATGTTTTAAACTTATAAAGGACTAACTAATTAATATCTTGTCACCGGTCCTGCAATTTATTGTTCTTGAAAAGATTCACGTTAAAACAGTGTATTTTCGTTACATTGATATTTTAATTTTAAATAATCTTCTCTAAAGTATAGAAACAAAAGCAATATCCATGTGTTTGTCACAATTAGACTGCAGATTTGGCGATAGTCAGACTATATCGTCCTGCCAAATTTTGTAAACCATGTATACATTTTTCATAATGCTTCCAAACATGCTCATCCTTTCACTCAGTTATATTACGATAGGATACAATGATGTATTGTATTCATTTGTTTACGAGACGTTTAATCTATTCAAATCTTTCGAGTGGTATCAGATTCCTTCTATTTAAGATTACCCAATGTGTTTTATGAATAGACTTTTCAACATGCCTTGATATTTTCTGACTCTTTTAATAATTCTAGTCCTAATTGGATTTTCTCAAAGCATTTTATGAATTCAAAGTTGTAAATGTTTAGAAAATGTAAGTTTGTTCTTGGTCTTTATATTTCCTCTAACTTATTTTAAATCTTATATTCATTGGGTGACTTCTTCTCTCTCGGTTCGCAGCTACCTTGCTAATATATTTACCACGTTTAGTTTTGATCATGGCCGACCGTTGCTATGAGACAGAAACATTCTTTGCGTTCATTTGATGTCTTTCCTATTTCCGACTAAAGAGTTATTTGTAAGGTTGTTCGTTTTTATCTTTAAATAATAAAACTAGTTTGGTCGTGTTTTCACAATAGTTTCATACTTCTCTAACCCGAATATAGCTTTGAATAAATAACATTGTTATATATAGGGACTATTTGGGCGAGTGAGTCCTTTTTTAACTTCTACTTCTTTATATTCGCTTTATTAGCCTTACACACTTTGTTGCCATACTGGGTTTAACTATATTGGCGACTTTGTATTTCAAGTTCTTAGGACACATGGATATTCTGTATTTTGGCAATAATCGAGTTATATCATCCTGTAACAATGAAATATTAATTGATGACTTAATTTTGAATATATTTCAGAACATTCCAAGCTATAACCCTTGAGCAACCGTAGTATCATGACTCAGTCTTTAAATAGCAACATAAAGTCTATTAACGCCAATTTGGGAACATATTTAACCTTTTAAAATATGGAGTAGTATCTTGTCGTGATGCGTGGAATTTAAGTGCCCGAAAGGATCCTCTTTGATATTGTGTATTTCCTTAACATTGGTATTTGAAGCTTAAATAGCCTTCTCTAAAATATAGATATGGATCCCACATCCCTGTGCTTGTCCCAATGAGGCCACAATGTACATGTGTCTTATGAATGATTTTAAACAGCAAGATTCATTCTGTACAAATGGGGCGTTAGTACTTCATACAAATAATGTATCCAGTGGGACAAAAAACCGGATGTTGCTTTTAAACTTTTATTTTAGAGAAGCTTATTAAAAATTCTAGAACAAATATAAAATAATGCAGTTATAACCTGAATGCTATGGAGAAAATTAAAAGAAGAAATTTCAAATTTCTACAGTGTCAAGTTTAATAGTTATATCATCCATCGAGAGAATCAGGTTAGTGATTGATGTAAAAGAACGCTCAAACGTTTTCATAAAGCACCAAAATAAACATAACGGAGCAGATATTTGTATCAAGTAGTAATCACCCACTGAAAGAGATGGGATCTTCCTGATTACTATCATTAATAACATTCACGTTTATTATTGTCTTATTGGGACAAACGCACGTATATTGGGATTTGTACGTGTATGTTTGAAAAAATGTTGAAAACTTATAATACCTTAGTAAAGGAAATACAGTTTAAAGGTGAATCTTCCAAGACAATTAAAATTGAGATCAGTTGACAAGATATTAGTTACAGTTTTATGAGGATAAAATATATTGACCAATTAATATTAATAGATTTTATCTTGATATTTAAAGATGGAATGATGACAATACGATTTATCAAAGATTGTAGCTTGTAATCTTCTGAAATGGCTTTACTTATCAACAATTAATGCGTAAAACTAGGATCAAATAAACAACCAATAGAGTTCTAAATTAAATTTTAATAAGCTTCTAAGCTAGTCTTTATTCAGAAATAAGAAATATATCAAATGCATGTAAAGGATGTTCCGTGTCTGATAGCAACGGTTGTCCATTACCAAAAATAAACGTGTTATATATGTTAGCAAGTTAGCTTTGGGCCGAGAGAAATCAAATTGTTCAAATCAATGTAAGATTCAGAAAAGAAACTTTGAATAGATATATAGAGCGAGAGGAAAATTCAACTTTTTTAAAAGTGCGAATCCTTATTTTCATCTAATGTTTAGAGAGATTCAGATTAGAAACAGAAGCAAACACGGACTTGGAGGATATCACGCGATGTTGACACCTCTTTAAACAAAAATACCTTGGGTAATATTGATTGCATGAAATCGAATACCACTCAAAAGCCTTCAATAGACAAGACGGTTTGTAAACAAATGAACGCAATAACTCATTGTATCCTATGGTGACAAAAGTCAGTAAAAGGATGGATGTGGGGAAAGCATTATGATAGCTTTGTCCACGATATAGAAACTTTTGCAGGACGAATAAGAGACTGATTGAAATAGAAAACTATTTACTGACACTTTGGTTTGAAATAGCAAAGTCTTAAACGTTTATACTAGATGCTAAATTTAGATTGATTGCGATGATTGTGTTCATATTGTTTAGGAGAAGACGTTCTGTATCTTTCTTATTTCAAAATAAAGAAATTATAAGCTTGATAGTTGATTCAAATTGAGAACTGACTTGGTCGTGTTTTTGACAATTGTTTTATGTTTCTGCAGAACAATATTATTTGAAATTAATAGTATTTTTATAAAGCATATATTTGGGCGAGTAAAGCATTATTTTGTTTCTCCTGCTCTATACTCCCCTTATTAGAATTGCTAATCGTGATACCAGGCTGGGTTTAAAATATGTTGGCATTGTTCCTCAAGTTATTTCTTGTGCAATGGCTTTCTGTTTCTTTTGGCAATATTGTAGCTACATCGTCCTGCATTTATTAAATATTAATGAATGTCTCAATTTGGAATATGTTTCAGAAGATTGGAAATTATAACCCTTGAATAATCCAATTGTCATTATGCGGTCTTTAAATATCTGCCTAGAATCTAATAACATTAAATGGTGAATATGTTTTAAACTTATAAAAGGACTAATAAATTAATAACTTGTCACCGGTCCTGCAATTTATTGTTCTTGAAAAGATTCACGTTAAAACAGTGTATTTCCGTTACATTGATATTTTAATTTTAAATAATCTTCTCTAAAGTATAGAAACAAAAGCAATATCCATGTGTTTGTCACAATTAGACTGCAGATTTGGAGATAGTCAGACTATATCGTCCTGCCAAATTTTGTAAACCATGTATACATTTTTCATAATGCTTCCAGCCATGCTCATCCTTTCACTCAGTTATATTACGATTGGATACAATGATGTATTGTATTCATTTGTTTACGAGACGTTTAATCTATTCAAATCTTTCGAGTGGTATCAGATTCCTTCTATTTAAGATTACCCAATGTGTTTTATGAATAGACTTTTCAACATGCCTTGATATTTTCTGACTCTTTTAATAATATTAGTCCTAATTGGATTTTCTCAAAGCATTTTATGAATTCAAAGTTGTAAATGTTTAGAAAATGTAAGTTTGTTAATGGTCTTTATATTTCCTCTAACTTATTTTAAATCTTATATTCATTGGGTGACTTCTTCCCTCTCGGTTCGCAGCTACCTTGCTAATATATTTACCACGTTTAGTTTTGATCATGGCCGACCGTTGCTATGAGACAGAAACATTCTTTGCGTTCATTTGATGTCTTTCCTATTTCCGACTAAAGAGTTATTTGTAAGGTTGTTCGTTTTTATCTTTAAATAATAAAACTAGTTTGGTCGTGTTTTCACAATAGTTTCATACTTCTCTAACCCGAATATAGCTTTGAATAAATAACATTGTTATATACAGGGACTATTTGGGCGAGTGAGTCCTTTTTTAACTTCTACTTCTTTATATTCGCTTTATTTACCTTACACACTTTGTTGCCATACTGGGTTTAACTATATTGGCGACTTTGTATTTCTAGTTCTTAGGACACATGGATATTCTGTATTTTGGCAATAATCGAGTTATATCATCCTGTAACAATGAAATATTAATTGATGACTTAATTTTGAATATATTTCAGAACATTCCAAGCTATAACCCTTGAGCAACCGTAGTATCATGACTCAGTCTTTAAATAGCAACATAAAGTCTATTAACGCCAATTTGGGAACATATTTAACCTTTTAAAATATGGAGTAGTATCTTGTCGTGATGCGTGGAATTTAAGTGCCCGAAAGGATCCTCTTTGATATTGTGTATTTCCTTAACATTGGTATTTGAAGTTTAAATAGCCTTCTCTAAAATATAGATATGGATCCCACATCCCTGTGCTTGTCCCAATTAGGCCACAATGTACATGTGTCTTATGAATGATTTTAAACAGCAAGATTCATTCTGTACAAATGGGGCGTTAGTACTTCATACAAATAATGTATCCAGTGGGACAAAAAACCGGATGTTGCTTTTAAACTTTTATTTTAGAGAAGCTTATTAAAAATTCTAGAACAAATATAAAATAATGCAGTTATAACCTGAATGCTATGGAGAAAATTAAAAGAAGAAATTTCAAATTTCTACAGTGTCAAGTTTAATAGTTATATCATCCATCGAGAGAATCAGGTTAGTGATTGATGTAAAAGAACGCTCAAACGTTTTCATAAAGCACCAAAATAAACATAACGGAGCAGATATTTGTATCAAGTAGTAATCACCCACTGAAAGAGATGGGATCTTCCTGATTACTATCATTAATAACATTCACGTTTATTATTGTCTTATTGGGACAAACGCACGTATATTGGGATTTGTACGTGTATCTTTGAAAAAATGTTGAAAACTTATAATACCTTAGTAAAGGAAATACAGTTTAAAGGTGAATCTTCCAAGACAATTAAAATTGAGATCAGTTGACAAGATATTAGTTACAGTTTTATGAGGATAAAATATATTGACCAATTAATATTAATAGATTTTATCTTGATATTTAAAGATGGAATGATGACAATACGATTTATCAAAGATTGTAGCTTGTAATCTTCTGAAATGGCTTTACTTATCAACAATTAATGCGTAAAACTATGATCAAATAAACAACCAATAGAGTTCTAAATTAAATTTTAATAAGCTTCTAAGCTAGTCTTTATTCAGAAATAAGAAATATATCAAATGCATGTAAAGGATGTTCCGTGTCTGATAGCAACGGTTGTCCATTACCAAAAATAAACGTGTTATATATGTTAGCAAGTTAGCTTTGGGCCGAGAGAAATCAAATTGTTCAAATCAATGTAAGATTCAGAAAAGAAACTTTGAATAGATATATAGAGCGAGAGGAAAATTCAACTTTTTTAAAAGTGCGAATCCTTATTTTCATCTAATGTTTAGAGAGATTCAGATTAGAAACAGAAGCAAACACGGACTTGGAGAATATCACGCGATGTTGACACCTCTTTAAACAAAAATACCTTGGGTAATATTGATTACATGAAATCGAATACCACTCAAAAGCCTTCAATAGACAAGACGGTTTGTAAACAAATGAACGCAATAACTCATTGTATCCTATGGTGACAAAAGTCAGTAAAAGGATGGATGTGGGGAAAGCATTATGATAGCTTTGTCCACGATATAGAAACTTTTGCAGGACGAATAAGAGACTGATTGAAATAGAAAACTATTTACTGACACTTTGGTTTGAAATAGCAAAGTCTTAAACGTTTATACTAGATGCTAAATTTAGATTGATTGCGATGATTGTGTTCATATTGTTTAGGAGAAGACGTTCTGTATCTTTCTTATTTCAAAATAAAGAAATTATAAGCTTGATAGTTGATTCAAATTGAGAACTGACTTGGTCGTGTTTTTGACAATTGTTTTATGTTTCTGCAGAACAATATTATTTGAAATTAATAGTATTTTTATAAAGCATATATTTGGGCGAGTAAAGCATTATTTTGTTTCTCCTGCTCTATACTCCCCTTATTAGAATTGCTAATCGTGATACCAGGCTGGGTTTAAAATATGTTGGCATTGTTCCTTAAGTTATTTCTTGTGCAATGGCTTTCTGTGGCTTTTGGCAATATTGTAGCTACATCGTCCTGCATTTATTAAATATTAATGAATGTCTCAATTTGGAATATGTTTCAGAAGATTGGAAATTATAACCCTTGAATAATCCAATTGTCATTATGCGGTCTTTAAATATCTGCCTAGAATCTAATAACATTAAATGGTGAATATGTTTTAAACTTATAAAAGGACTAATAAATTAATAACTTGTCACCGGTCCTGCAATTTATTGTTCTTGAAAAGATTCACGTTAAAACAGTGTATTTCCGTTACATTGATATTTTAATTTTAAATAATCTTCTCTAAAGTATAGAAACAAAAGCAATATCCATGTGTTTGTCACAATTAGACTGCAGATTTGGCGATAGTCAGACTATATCGTCCTGCCAAATTTTGTAAACCATGTATACATTTTTCATAATGCTTCCAGCCATGCTCATCCTTTCACTCAGTTATATTACGATTGGATACAATGATGTATTGTATTCATTTGTTTACGAGACGTTTAATCTATTCAAATCTTTCGAGTGGTATCAGATTCCTTCTATTTAAGATTACCCAATGTGTTTTATGAATAGACTTTTCAACATGCCTTGATATTTTCTGACTCTTTTAATAATATTAGTCCTAATTGGATTTTCTCAAAGCATTTTATGAATTCAAAGTTGTAAATGTTTAGAAAATGTAAGTTTGTTAATGGTCTTTACATTTCCTCTAACTTATTTTAAATCTTATATTCATTGGGTGACTTCTTCTCTCTCGGTTCGCAGCTACCTTGCTAATATATTTACCACGTTTAGTTTTGATCATGGCCGACCGTTGCTATGAGACAGAAACATTCTTTGCGTTCATTTGATGTCTTTCCTATTTCCGACTAAAGAGTTATTTGTAAGGTTGTTCGTTTTTATCTTTAAATAATAAAACTAGTTTGGTCGTGTTTTCACAATAGTTTCATACTTCTCTAACCCGAATATAGCTTTGAATAAATAACATTGTTATATATAGGGACTATTTGGGCGAGTGAGTCCTTTTTTAACTTCTACTTCTTTATATTCGCTTTATTAGCCTTACACACTTTGTTGCCATACTGGGTTTAACTATATTGGCGACTTTGTATTTCAAGTTCTTAGGACACATGGATATTCTGTATTTTGGCAATAATCGAGTTATATCATCCTGTAACAATGAAATATTAATTGATGACTTAATTTTGAATATATTTCAGAACATTCCAAGCTATAACCCTTGAGCAACCGTAGTATCATGACTCAGTCTTTAAATAGCAACATAAAGTCTATTAACGCCAATTTGGGAACATATTTAACCTTTTAAAATATGGAGTAGTATCTTGTCGTGATGCGTGGAATTTAAGTGCCCGAAAGGATCCTCTTTGATATTGTGTATTTCCTTAACATTGGTATTTGAAGTTTAAATAGCCTTCTCTAAAATATAGATATGGATCCAACATCCCTGTGCTTGTCCCAATTAGGCCACAATGTACATGTGTCTTATGAATGATTTTAAACAGCAAGATTCATTCTGTACAAATGGGGCGTTAGTACTTCATACAAATAATGTATCCAGTGGGACAAAAAACCGGATGTTGCTTTTAAACTTGTATTTTAGAGAAGCTTATTAAAAATTCTAGAACAAATATAAAATAATGCAGTTATAACCTGAATGCTATGGAGAAAATTAAAAGAAGAAATTTCAAATTTCTACAGTGTCAAGTTTAATAGTTATATCATCCATCGAGAGAATCAGGTTAGTGATTGATGTAAAAGAACGCTCAAACGTTTTCATAAAGCACTAAAATAAACATAACGGAGCAGATATTTGTATCAAGTAGTAATGACCCACTGAAAGAGATGGGATCTTCCTGATTACTATCATTAATAACATTCACGTTTATTATTGTCTTATTGGGACAAACGCACGTATATTGGGATTTGTACGTGTATGTTTGAAAAAATGTTGAAAACTTATAATACCTTAGTAAAGGAAATACAGTTTAAAGGTGAATCTTCCAAGACAATTAAAATTGAGATCAGTTGACAAGATATTAGTTACAGTTTTATGAGGATAAAATATATTGACCAATTAATATTAATAGATTTTATCTTGATATTTAAAGATGGAATGATGACAATAAGATTTATCAAAGATTGTAGCTTGTAATCTTCTGAAATGGCTTTACTTATTAACAATTAATGCGTAAAACTATGATCAAATAAACAACCAATAGAGTTCTAAATTAAATTTTAATAAGCTTCTAAGCTAGTCTTTATTCAGAAATAAGAAATATATCAAATGCATGTAAAGGATGTTCCGTGTCTGATAGCAACGGTTGTCCATTACCAAAAATAAACGTGTTATATATGTTAGCAAGTTAGCTTTGGGCCGAGAGAAATCAAATTGTTCAAATCAATGTGAGATTCAGAAAAGAAACTTTGAATAGATATATAGAGCGAGAGGAAAATTCAACTTTTTTAAAAGTGCGAATCCTTATTTTCATCTAATGTTTAGAGAGATTCAGATTAGAAACAGAAGCAAACACGGACTTGGAGAATATCACGCGATGTTGACACCTCTTTAAACAAAAATACCTTGGGTAATATTGATTACATGAAATCGAATACAACTCAAAAGCCTTCAATAGACAAGACGGTTTGTAAACAAATGAACGCAATAACTCATTGTATCCTATGGTGACAAAAGTCAGTAAAAGGATGGATGTGGGGAAAGCATTATGATAGCTTTGTCCACGATTTAGAAACTTTTGCAGGACGAATAAGAGACTGATTGAAATAGAAAACTATTTACTGACACTTTGGTTTGAAATAGCAAAGTCTTAAACGATTATACTAGATGCTAAATTTAGATAGATTGCGATGATTGTGTTCATATTGTTTAGGAGAAGACGTTCTGTATCTTTCTTATTTCAAAATAAAGAAATTATAAGCTTTATAGTTGATTCAAATTGAGAACTGACTTGGTCGTGTTTTTGACAATTGTTTTATGTTTCTGCAGAACAATATTATTTGAAATTAATAGTATTTTTATAAAGCATATATTTGGGCGAGTAAAGCATTATTTTGTTTCTCCTGCTCTATACTCCCCTTATTAGAATTGCTAATCGTGATACCATGCTGGGTTTAAAATATGTTGGCATTGTTCCTCAAGTTATTATTGTACAGTGGCTTTCTGTGGCTTTTGGCAATATTGTAGCTACATCGTCCTGCATTTATTAAATATTAATGAATGTCTCAATTTGGAATATGTTTCAGAAGATTGGAAATTATAACCCTTGAATAATCCAATTGTCATTATGCGGTCTTTAAATATCTGCCTAGAATCTAATAACATTAAATGGTGAATATGTTTTAAACTTATAAAAGGACTAATAAATTAATAACTTGTCACCGGTCCTGCAATTTATTGTTCTTGAAAAGATTCACGTTAAAACAGTGTATTTCCGTTACATTGATATTTTAATTTTAAATAATCTTCTCTAAAGTATAGAAACAAAAGCAATATCCATGTGTTTGTCACAATTAGACTGCAGATTTGGCGATAGTCAGACTATATCGTCCTGCCAAATTTTGTAAACCATGTATACATTTTTCATAATGCTTCCAGCCATGCTCATCCTTTCACTCAGTTATATTACGATTGGATACAATGATGTATTGTATTCATTTGTTTACGAGACGTTTAATCTATTCAAATCTTTCGAGTGGTATCAGATTCCTTCTATTTAAGATTACCCAATGTGTTTTATGAATAGACTTTTCAACATGCCTTGATATTTTCTGACTCTTTTAATAATATTAGTCCTAATTGGATTTTCTCAAAGCATTTTATGAATTCAAAGTTGTAAATGTTTAGAAAATGTAAGTTTGTTAATGGTCTTTACATTTCCTCTAACTTATTTTAAATCTTATATTCATTGGGTGACTTCTTCTCTCTCGGTTCGCAGCTACCTTGCTAATATATTTACCACGTTTAGTTTTGATCATGGCCGACCGTTGCTATGAGACAGAAACATTCTTTGCGTTCATTTGATGTCTTTCCTATTTCCGACTAAAGAGTTATTTGTAAGGTTGTTCGTTTTTATCTTTAAATAATAAAACTAGTTTGGTCGTGTTTTCACAATAGTTTCATACTTCTCTAACCCGAATATAGCTTTGAATAAATAACATTGTTATATATAGGGACTATTTGGGCGAGTGAGTCCTTTTTTAACTTCTACTTCTTTATATTCGCTTTATTAGCCTTACACACTTTGTTGCCATACTGGGTTTAACTATATTGGCGACTTTGTATTTCAAGTTCTTAGGACACATGGATATTCTGTATTTTGGCAATAATCGAGTTATATCATCCTGTAACAATGAAATATTAATTGATGACTTAATTTTGAATATATTTCAGAACATTCCAAGCTATAACCCTTGAGCAACCGTAGTATCATGACTCAGTCTTTAAATAGCAACATAAAGTCTATTAACGCCAATTTGGGAACATATTTAACCTTTTAAAATATGGAGTAGTATCTTGTCGTGATGCGTGGAATTTAAGTGCCCGAAAGGATCCTCTTTGATATTGTGTATTTCCTTAACATTGGTATTTGAAGTTTAAATAGCCTTCTCTAAAATATAGATATGGATCCAACATCCCTGTGCTTGTCCCAATTAGGCCACAATGTACATGTGTCTTATGAATGATTTTAAACAGCAAGATTCATTCTGTACAAATGGGGCGTTAGTACTTCATACAAATAATGTATCCAGTGGGACAAAAAACCGGATGTTGCTTTTAAACTTGTATTTTAGAGAAGCTTATTAAAAATTCTAGAACAAATATAAAATAATGCAGTTATAACCTGAATGCTATGGAGAAAATTAAAAGAAGAAATTTCAAATTTCTACAGTGTCAAGTTTAATAGTTATATCATCCATCGAGAGAATCAGGTTAGTGATTGATGTAAAAGAACGCTCAAACGTTTTCATAAAGCACTAAAATAAACATAACGGAGCAGATATTTGTATCAAGTAGTAATGACCCACTGAAAGAGATGGGATCTTCCTGATTACTATCATTAATAACATTCACGTTTATTATTGTCTTATTGGGACAAACGCACGTATATTGGGATTTGTACGTGTATCTTTGAAAAAATGTTGAAAACTTATAATACCTTAGTAAAGGAAATACAGTTTAAAGGTGAATCTTCCAAGACAATTAAAATTGAGATCAGTTGACAAGATATTAGTTACAGTTTTATGAGGATAAAATATATTGACCAATTAATATTAATAGATTTTATCTTGATATTTAAAGATGGAATGATGACAATAAGATTTATCAAAGATTGTAGCTTGTAATCTTCTGAAATGGCTTTACTTATTAACAATTAATGCGTAAAACTATGATCAAATAAACAACCAATAGAGTTCTAAATTAAATTTTAATAAGCTTCTAAGCTAGTCTTTATTCAGAAATAAGAAATATATCAAATGCATGTAAAGGATGTTCCGTGTCTGATAGCAACGGTTGTCCATTACCAAAAATAAACGTGTTATATATGTTAGCAAGTTAGCTTTGGGCCGAGAGAAATCAAATTGTTCAAATCAATGTGAGATTCAGAAAAGAAACTTTGAATAGATATATAGAGCGAGAGGAAAATTCAACTTTTTTAAAAGTGCGAATCCTTATTTTCATCTAATGTTTAGAGAGATTCAGATTAGAAACAGAAGCAAACACGGACTTGGAGAATATCACGCGATGTTGACACCTCTTTAAACAAAAATACCTTGGGTAATATTGATTACATGAAATCGAATACAACTCAAAAGCCTTCAATAGACAAGACGGTTTGTAAACAAATGAACGCAATAACTCATTGTATCCTATGGTGACAAAAGTCAGTAAAAGGATGGATGTGGGGAAAGCATTATGATAGCTTTGTCCACGATTTAGAAACTTTTGCAGGACGAATAAGAGACTGATTGAAATAGAAAACTATTTACTGACACTTTGGTTTGAAATAGCAAAGTCTTAAACGATTATACTAGATGCTAAATTTAGATAGATTGCGATGATTGTGTTCATATTGTTTAGGAGAAGACGTTCTGTATCTTTCTTATTTCAAAATAAAGAAATTATAAGCTTTATAGTTGATTCAAATTGAGAACTGACTTGGTCGTGTTTTTGACAATTGTTTTATGTTTCTGCAGAACAATATTATTTGAAATTAATAGTATTTTTATAAAGCATATATTTGGGCGAGTAAAGCATTATTTTGTTTCTCCTGCTCTATACTCCCCTTATTAGAATTGCTAATCGTGATACCATGCTGGGTTTAAAATATGTTGGCATTGTTCCTCAAGTTATTATTGTACAGTGGCTTTCTGTGGCTTTTGGCAATATTGTAGCTACATCGTCCTGCATTTATTAAATATTAATGAATGTCTCAATTTGGAATATGTTTCAGAAGATTGGAAATTATAACCCTTGAATAATCCAATTGTCATTATGCGGTCTTTAAATATCTGCCTAGAATCTAATAACATTAAATGGTGAATATGTTTTAAACTTATAAAAGGACTAATAAATTAATAACTTGTCACCGGTCCTGCAATTTATTGTTCTTGAAAAGATTCACGTTAAAACAGTGTATTTCCGTTACATTGATATTTTAATTTTAAATAATCTTCTCTAAAGTATAGAAACAAAAGCAATATCCATGTGTTTGTCACAATTAGACTGCAGATTTGGCGATAGTCAGACTATATCGTCCTGCCAAATTTTGTAAACCATGTATACATTTTTCATAATGCTTCCAGCCATGCTCATCCTTTCACTCAGTTATATTACGATAGGATACAATGATGTATTGTATTCATTTGTTTACGAGACGTTTAATCTATTCAAATCTTTCGAGTGGTATCAGATTCGTTCTATTTAAGATTACCCAATGTGTTTTATGAATAGACTTTTCAACATGCCTTGATATTTTCTGACTCTTTTAATAATATTAGTCCTAATTGGATTTTCTCAAAGCATTTTATGAATTCAAAGTTGTAAATGTTTAGAAAATGTAAGTTTGTTCTTGGTCTTTATATTTCCTCTAACTTATTTTAAATCTTATATTCATTGGGTGACTTCTTCCCTCTCGGTTCGCAGCTACCTTGCTAATATATTTACCACGTTTAGTTTTGATCATGGCCGACCGTTGCTATGAGACAGAAACATTCTTTGCGTTCATTTGATGTCTTTCCTATTTCCGACTAAAGAGTTATTTGTAAGGTTGTTCGTTTTTATCTTTAAATAATAAAACTAGTTTGGTCGTGTTTTCACAATAGTTTCATACTTCTCTAACCCGAATATAGCTTTGAATAAATAACATTGTTATATATAGGGACTATTTGGGCGAGTGAGTCCTTTTTTAACTTCTACTTCTTTATATTCGCTTTATTAGCCTTACACACTTTGTTGCCATACTGGGTTTAACTATATTGGCGACTTTGTATTTCAAGTTCTTAGGACACATGGATATTCTGTATTTTGGCAATAATCGAGTTATATCATCCTGTAACAATGAAATATTAATTGATGACTTAATTTTGAATATATTTCAGAACATTCCAAGCTATAACCCTTGAGCAACCGTAGTATCATGACTCAGTCTTTAAATAGCAACATAAAGTCTATTAACGCCAATTTGGGAACATATTTAACCTTTTAAAATATGGAGTAGTATCTTGTCGTGATGCGTGGAATTTAAGTGCCCGAAAGGATCCTCTTTGATATTGTGTATTTCCTTAACATTGGTATTTGAAGTTTAAATAGCCTTCTCTAAAATATAGATATGGATCCAACATCCCTGTGCTTGTCCCAATTAGGCCACAATGTACGTGTGTCTTATGAATGATTTTAAACAGCAAGATTCATTCTGTACAAATGGGGCGTTAGTACTTCATACAAATAATGTATCCAGTGGGACAAAAAACCGGATGTTGCTTTTAAACTTGTATTTTAGAGAAGCTTATTAAAAATTCTAGAACAAATATAAAATAATGCAGTTATAACCTGAATGCTATGGAGAAAATTAAAAGAAGAAATTTCAAATTTCTACAGTGTCAAGTTTAATAGTTATATCATCCATCGAGAGAATCAGGTTAGTGATTGATGTAAAAGAACGCTCAAACGTTTTCATAAAGCACTAAAATAAACATAACGGAGCAGATATTTGTATCAAGTAGTAATGACCCACTGAAAGAGATGGGATCTTCCTGATTACTATCATTAATAACATTCACGTTTATTATTGTCTTATTGGGACAAACGCACGTATATTGGGATTTGTACGTGTATGTTTGAAAAAATGTTGAAAACTTATAATACCTTAGTAAAGGAAAAACAGTTTAAAGGTGAATCTTCCAAGACAATTAAAATTGAGATCAGTTGACAAGATATTAGTTACAGTTTTATGAGGATAAAATATATTGACCAATTAATATTAATAGATTTTATCTCGATATTTAAAGATGGAATGATGACAATACGATTTATCAAAGATTGTAGCTTGTAATCTTCTGAAATGGCTTTACTTATTAACAATTAATGCGTAAAACTATGATCAAATAAACAACCAATAGAGTTCTAAATTAAATTTTAATAAGCTTCTAAGCTAGTCTTTATTCAGAAATAAGAAATATATCAAATGCATGTAAAGGATGTTCCGTGTCTGATAGCAACGGTTGTCCATTACCAAAAATAAACGTGTTATATATGTTAGCAAGTTAGCTTTGGGCCGAGAGAAATCAAATTGTTCAAATCAATGTAAGATTCAGAAAAGAAACTTTGAATAGATATATAGAGCGAGAGGAAAATTCAACTTTTTTAAAAGTGCGAATCCTTATTTTCATCTAATGTTTAGAGAGATTCAGATTAGAAACAGAAGCAAACACGGACTTGGAGAATATCACGCGATGTTGACACCTCTTTAAACAAAAATACCTTGGGTAATATTGATTACATGAAATCGAATACAACTCAAAAGCCTTCAATAGACAAGACGGTTTGTAAACAAATGAACGCAATAACTCATTGTATCCTATGGTGACAAAAGTCAGTAAAAGGATGGATGTGGGGAAAGCATTATGATAGCTTTGTCCACGATTTAGAAACTTTTGCAGGACGAATAAGAGACTGATTGAAATAGAAAACTATTTACTGACACTTTGGTTTGAAATAGCAAAGTCTTAAACGATTATACTAGATGCTAAATTTAGATAGATTGCGATGATTGTGTTCATATTGTTTAGGAGAAGACGTTCTGTATCTTTCTTATTTCAAAATAAAGAAATTATAAGCTTTATAGTTGATTCAAATTGAGAACTGACTTGGTCGTGTTTTTGACAATTGTTTTATGTTTCTGCAGAACAATATTATTTGAAATTAATAGTATTTTTATAAAGCATATATTTGGGCGAGTAAAGCATTATTTTGTTTCTCCTGCTCTATACTCCCCTTATTAGAATTGCTAATCGTGATACCATGCTGGGTTTAAAATATGTTGGCATTGTTCCTCAAGTTATTATTGTACAGTGGCTTTCTGTGGCTTTTGGCAATATTGTAGCTACATTGTCCTGCATTTATTAAATATTAATGAATGTCTCAATTTGGAATATGTTTCAGAAGATTGGAAAGTATAACCCTTGAATAATCCAATTGTCATTATTCGGTCTTTAAATATCTGCCTAGAATCTAATAACATTAAATGGTGAATATGTTTTAAACTTATAAAAGGACTAACTAATTAATATCATGTCACCGGTCCTGCAATTTATTGTTCTTGAAAAGATTCACGTTAAAACAGTGTATTTCCGTTACATTGATATTTTAATTTTAAATAATCTTCTCTAAAGTATAGAAACAAAAGCAATATCCATGTGTTTGTCACAATTAGACTGCAGATTTGGCGATAGTCGGACTATATCGTCCTGCCAAATTTTGTAAACCATGTATACATTTTTCATAATGCTTCCAAACATGCTCATCCTTTCACTCAGTTATATTACGATAGGATACAATGATGTATTGTATTCATTTGTTTACGAGACGTTTAATCTATTCAAATCTTTCGAGTGGTATCAGATTCCTTCTATTTAAGATTACCCAATGTGTTTTATGAATAGACTTTTCAACATGCCTTGATATTTTCTGACTCTTTTAATAATTCTAGTCCGAATATGATTTTCTCAAAGGATTTTATGAATTCAAAGTTGTAAATGTTTAGAAAATGTAAGTTTGTTCTTGGTCTTTATATTTCCTCTAACTTATTTTCAATCTTATACTCATTGGGTGACTTCTTCCCTCTCGGTTCGCAGCTACCTTGCTAATATATTTACCACGTTTAGTTTTGATCATGGCCGACCGTTGCTATGAGACAGAAACATTCTTTGCGTTCATTTGATGTCTTTCCTATTTCCGACTAAAGAGTTATTTGTAAGGTTGTTCGTTTTTATCTTTAAATAATAAAACTAGTTTGGTCGTGTTTTCACAATAGTTTCATACTTCTCTAACCCGAATATAGCTTTGAATAAATAACATTGTTATATATAGGGACTATTTGGGCGAGTGAGTCCTTTTTTAACTTCTACTTCTTTATATTCGCTTTATTAGCCTTACACACTTTGTTGCCATACTGGGTTTAACTATATTGGCGACTTTGTATTTCAAGTTCTTAGGACACATGGATATTCTGTATTTTGGCAATAATCGAGTTATATCATCCTGTAACAATGAAATATTAATTGATGACTTAATTTTGAATACATTTCAGAACATTCCAAGCTATAACCCTTGAGCAACCGTAGTATCATGACTCAGTCTTTAAATAGCAACATAAAGTCTATTAACGCCAATTTGGGAACATATTTAACCTTTTAAAATATGGAGTAGTATCTTGTCGTGATGCGTGGAATTTAAGTGCCCGAAAGGATCCTCTTTGATATTGTGTATTTCCTTAACATTGGTATTTGAAGTTTAAATAGCCTTCTCTAAAATATAGATATGGATCCCACATCCCTGTGCTTGTCCCAATTAGGCCACAATGTACATGTGTCTTATGAATGATTTTAAACAGCAAGATTCATTCTGTCCAAATGGGGCGTTAATACTTTATACAAATAATGTATCCAGTGGGACAAAAAACCGGATGTTGCTATTAAACTTGTATTTTAGAGAAGCTTATTAAAAATTCTAGAACAAATATAAAATAATGCAGTTATAACCTGAATGCTATGGAGAAAATTAAAAGAAGAAATTTCAAATTTCTACAGTGTCAAGTTTAATAGTTATATCATCCATCGAGAGAATCAGGTTAGTGATTGATGTAAAAGAACGCTCAAACGTTTTCATAAAGCACCAAAATAAACATAACGGAGCAGATATTTGTATCAAGTAGTAATGACCCACTGAAAGAGATGGGATCTTCCTGATTACTATCATTAATAACATTCACGTATATTATTGTCTTATTGGGACAAACGCACGTATATTGGGATTTGAACGTGTATGTTTGAAAAAATGTTGAAAACTTATTATACCTTAGTAGTGGAAAAACAGTTTAAAGGTGAATCTTCCAAGAAAAATTAAATTGAGATCAGTTGACAAGATATTAGTTATAGATTTATGAGGATAAAATATATTGACCAATTAATATTAATAGATTTTATCTTGATATTAAAAGATGGAATGATGACAATACGATTTATCAAAGATTGTAGCTTGTAATCTTCTGAAATGGCCTTACTTATCAACAATTAATACGTAAAACTATTAATCAATAAACAACCAATGGGATTCTAAATTAAATTTTAATAAGCTTCTAAGCTAGTCTTCATTTAGAAATAAGAAATATATCAAATGCATTTAAAGGATCTTCCTCTCTCATAGCAACGGTTGTCCGTTACCAAAATTAAACGTGTTATATATGTTAGCAAGGTAGCTTTGGGCCGAGAGAAATCAAATTGTTCAAATCAATGTAAGATTCAGAAAAGAAACTTTGAATAGATATAAAGAGCGAGAGGAAAATTCAACTTTTTAAAAGTGCGAATCCTTATTTTGATCTAATGTTTAGAGAGATTCAGATTACAAACAGAAGCAAACACGGACTTGGAGAATATCACGCGATGTTCCACTTCTTTAAACAAAAATACCTTGGGTAATATTGATTACATGAAATTGAATACAACTCAAAAGCCTTCAATAGACAAGACGGTTCGTAAAGAAATGAACGCAATAACTCCTTGTTCCCTATGGTGACAAAAGTCAATAAAAGCAAAGGTGTGAGAAAAGCATTATGATAGCTTTTTCAACAATTAATGCGTAAAACTATGATCAAATAAACAACCAATAGAGTTCTAAATTAAATTTTAATAAGCTTCTAAGCTAGTCTTTATTCAGAAATAAGAAATATATCAAATGCATGTAAAGGATGTTCCGTGTCTGATAGCAACGGTTGTCCATTACCAAAAATAAACGTGTTATATATGTTAGCAAGTTAGCTTTGGGCCGAGAGAAATCAAATTGTTCAAATCAATGTAAGATTCAGAAAAGAAACTTTGAATAGATATATAGAGCGAGAGGAAAAAGTCAGTAAAAGGATGGATGTGGGGAAAGCATTATGATAGCTTTGTCCACGATATAGAAACTTTTGCAGGACGAATAAGAGACTGATTGAAATAGAAAACTATTTACTAACACTTTGGTTTGAAATAGCAAAGTCTTAAACGTTTATACTAGATGCTAAATTTAGATTGATAGCGATGATAGTGTTCCTATTGTTTACGAGAAGAAGTTAGTTCTTCATAAACTTAACATTTTCTTAATCGTGCGCGAAGCTATCATAATGCTTTATCCATGCCCATCCTTTCAATGCCTTCTGTTACCATTGGATACAAATAGTTATTGTACTCGTTTGTTTATTAAACGTCTTGTCGACTGAATCATTTTCAGTGGTATCAGATTTCTTTTACTTAATATTTCCCAAGCTGATTTTTTAAAAGGGGATTTAAACATGACTTGATATTCCCCAAGTACTTTGTAAATGCAATATCCAACTTGATTTTCTCACCGCATTAGATGAAATCTAGGCTATATCCTTTTTAACAAATTGAATGTGTTCTCGGTCTCTATATATATATCTTCCAAGTTTGTTCAAACCTTGCATTCATGTGAATAACTTCATTCCTCTCGCTTCGCATCTAACTTGTTAATATATTTTACACGTCTATTTTGGATGATGGACGATGGTTGCTTTGAGACAGCAACATTCCTTACACTGATTATGTATCTTTCTTGTTTCAAAATAAGGAAATAATAAGCTTTATAGTTGATTCAAATTGAGAACTAACTTGGTCGTGTTTTTAACAATAGTTTTATATTTCTGCAGAACAATATTATTTGCAATTAATGGCATGTTTATAAAGCATATATTTGGACGAGTAAAGCATTACTTTATTTTCCCTGCTCTATACTCCCCTTATTAGAATTGCTAATCGTGATTCCATGCTTGGCTTAAAATATGTTGGTATTGTTTTTCAAGCTTTTATTGTACGGTGGCTTTCTGTGACTTTTGGCAATATTGTGGCTACATCGTCCTGCATTTATTAAATATTAATGAATGTCTAAGTTTGGAATATGTTTCAGTAGATTGGAAACTATAACCCTTGAATAGCCGCATTTTCATTACTCGGTCTTTAAATATCTGCCTAGAATCTAATAACATTAAATGGTGAATATGTTTTAAACTTATAAAAGGACTAACTAATTAATATCTTCTCACCGGTCCTGCAATTTAATGTTCTTGAAAGGATTCACGTTAAAACTGTGTATTTCCGTTACATTGATATTTTAATTTTAAATAATCTTCTCTAAAGTATAGATACAAAACCAATATCCATGTGTTTGTCACAATTAGACTGCAGATTTGGCGATAGTCAGACTATATCGTCCTGACAAATTTTGTAAACCGTGTATACATTTTTCATAATGCTTCCAACCATGCTCATCCTTTCACTCAGTTATATTACGATAGGATACAATGATGTATTGTATTCATTTGTTTACGAGACGTTTTATCTAGTCAAATCTTTCGAGTGGTATCAGATTCCTTCTATTTAAGATTACCCAATATGTTTTATGAATAGACTTTTCAACATGCCTTGATATTTTCTGACTCTTTTAATAATTTTAGCCCTAATTGATTTTCTCAAAAGCCTTTTATCAATTCTAAGTTCTAAATGTTTAGAAAATTTGAGTTTGTTCTTGGTCTTTATATTTCTTCTAACTTATTTTAAATCTTACAATCATTTGGTGACTTTTTTCCCTCTCGGTTCGCAGCTACCTTCCTAATATATTTACCACATTCAGTTTTGATCATGGCGACCGTTGCTATGAGGCAGAACCATTCTTTGCGTTCATTTGATGTCTTTCCTAATTCCGACTAAAGAGATATTTTTAAGATGGTTATTGTTTTTTTTTTTGTTTTTGTTTTTTTCTTTAAATAATAAAACTAGTTTGGTCGTGTTTCCACAATAATTTCATACTTCTGTAGCCCGAATATAGCTTTTAATAAATAACATTGTTATATATAGGGACTATTTGGGCTAGTGAGTCCTTTTTTGCTTCTTCTTCTTTATATTCGCTTCATTAGCCTTACACACTTTGTTGCCATGCTGGGCTTTAACTATATTGGCGACTTTGTATTTCTAGTTCTTAGGACACATGGATATTCTGTATTTTGGCAATAATCGAGTTATATCATCCTGTAACAATGAAATATTAATTGATGACTTAATTTTGAATACATTTCAGAACATTCCAAGCTATAACCCTTGAGCAACCGTAGTATCATGACTCAGTCTTTAAATAGCAACATAAAGTCTATTAACAGCATTTTGGGAACACATTTTAACCTTATAAAACATGAACTAGTATTTGTCATGATGCGTGGAGTTTAAATGCCGAAAGGATCCACTTTGATATTGTGTATTTCCTTAACATTGGTATTTGAAGTTTAAATAGCCTTCTCTAAAATATAGATATGAATCCCACATCCCTTTGCTTGTCCCAATTAGGCCACAATGTACATGTGTCTTATGAATGATTTTAAACAGCAAGATTCATTCTGTCCAAATGGGGCGTTGGTACTTCATACAAATAATTGCTCCAGTAGCTCAAAAAAAAACGGGATATTTGTTTTAAACCTGTATTTTAAAGAGGCTTATTAAAAGTTTTAAAACAAATATAAAATGCAGCCCAGTTATAACCTGAATGCTGTGGAGTAAATTATAAGAAAAAATTTCAAATTTCTACAATGTCAATTTTAATCGTTATATCATCCATCGATCGAATAAGGTTAGATATTGATGTCAGAAAGGTTTTTGCGAATGTAACGTAATGTTGAAACTTCATTTCAGGAACACATTTTATCATATTAAACCGATGAAACGTATTACAACACTAAAGGTTTTTATTGCGAGGAAATGTCACAAGCAAAGAAACACTATTAACCTTTGAGTCCCATGGCATACAGACACGAAAAAAATGGTGGGCACGGGGCAAACATGCTGATTGTGTAGTACAGATTTTACATGAAAGAAAGTTTCGTGAGCACTGATGGCCCTTTTAAATAGAATGAAGGTATTTAAAATATACATACTATCTTGTGTAGAATGTGAAAACTTTGCTATTTTGAAACTTATTGTAAATGAATATATGTTTCGTTCTTTATTTCGTAATATCTCGTTCGAAAGATGCTTAAACGTTTACATAACCCACCTAAGTAAATCCAATTCTACAGTGTCAAGTTTAATAGTTATATCATCCATCGAGAGAATCAGGTTAGTGATTGACCCACTGAAAGACAAGGAATCTTCCTGATTACTGTCATTGAAAACACACACATGCATTGTTGTCTTATTGGCACATACACAGAGATATTTTGATTCCTAAGTGTATGTTTGAGAAAGTGATTCAAACTTAAAATACTAAAGTAAAAGAAATGCACAGTTTAAAGGTGAATCTTTGAAGAAAATTAAAATTGAGACCAGATGACAAAATATTAGTTCAAGTTTTATGAGGATAAAATATATTGCCCACTTAATATAAATAGATAATAATGCAACATTTCAAAGGCTGTAGCTTCCAATATTCTGAAATATATACAAAACTACGTCGTTGATTAGTTTGGCATTTTTGCAGCACAACACTACCAGAATGTAGATGACAAACGCCTGAAATATTTTTAAAACTTCAACAAACTCGCCAATCGTTGCTATGAGACAGCAAGAGTCTTTACATTTCTTTAATATCTTTGAGGGCTGCCTTTGTCGTTTTTTTTTTTTAACATTAATATTCATAGATTTTATGTTGATATTTCAAACCAGCATGATGATAACACACCATCGCTTGTACTTTTCTGAAATATATACAAAATTAAGTCATTGATTTGTTTTGCATATTTGCGGGAGGACACAACAAACTATAGCCAAAGGCAAAGAACACGCTTGAAGCCTAATGTCTTGATGAAAATCTAGTCTATTTAGACCCCAGCACGGAATCTACGTTTGTAATGCTAATGAATGGAATATATCAGGAGAAATAAAATAATGCAACACTCGCCCAAATAGCAGCTAAACAAAACGATTGCAGCAATTCCAAACAATTCGGCCCTACAGGCACATAACATGTTATTACAAAAAAGCACAACCAATAAACGACAAGCGCAGCACTAAATATTAAGAAACTAATAAGCTTCCAAACCACGCTTTATTCAGAAATAAGAAAGATATCAAATGAATGTAAAGACTGTTGCTGTCTAATAGCAACGGTAATTTATTATCAAAAATGAACGTGTTAAATGTATCTGCAAGGTAGCGGCGAAAGGAGAAGAAATAAATTGCTCAACATAAATGCAAGGTTCAAAGACCTTACTAGAAATATAAACCCACAGAACAAATTCAATTTTTAAAAAAAATGTAAAGCACACAATTCATGTAATGCCTTGAGAGAATCCGATGGCAGATAGATTTTAAAAGTACTTGCAGAATATCAACCCATCTGTACAACTCTTTACAAAACTCAGCTTGGGTAATATTGAATAGACGCAATTTGCTACGACTCCAAAGGATTCATTCGACAGGACGTTTAATAAATAAATTAACACAATAACTCTGTGTATCCTATGGTAACAGAAGTCATTGAATGGATGGGTATGGGGACGCAGTATGATTGCTTTCTGCACTATTGAGGAAAAAGTTTATAAAGCACTAAGGTTTTCTCCAAAATCCCGGAAGGCGATCATCGTAATCAAGTTAAATTTGGAGATTTAGAACTTGGAGAGTTAAAATTGGAGAAACAAGACTTTTGGTAAATGGACTTAATAGCGTGTTCTGTTTCATTCAGTCTCGTATTCGAAGAATGTGCAAACTTTCATGACGCGAATATTCGCGACAGAAATATGTATTGCTGTCTATTTGGAAAAAAACACAAATACATTGGGATTTGCACATGTCTTTTCCACAAATTAACTGAACTTATAATGCCCATCAAAATGAAATACACTGTTTTAATGTGAAAACCTCGGCGACAATTAAATTCAAGACCGAACTCAATATATGACTTAATGGATGAAAAAAGTTTACAAATATATACCGAATATTATTGTTTTATGTTTATATTTAAAGACTGTGTTCTGGTCATAAGATTACACAAAGAAGGCAACTGACAAACGCCTGAAGTATTTTTCAAACATCAGGAATCTCGCCAACATATGTAATCCCAATAGCACATCTAAGTTCATACTACTAGGAAAGGGAAACTAAACAAGTAAAAGCAAACCAGTCCTTCTATCGTTCAAATGGTCGCTGTGTATGATATTATATTAATTACAAACCGTAATTGTCTATACAACTGTAACCTTATTCTTAAACAAATACCCAATCTAACATTTAATAACTAAAGAAGCTAATAAACATCTAAATATACACAAAGAAGAAAGAAATTGAATTCATGCAATGCCTATTGCTATTCCATAGCACCGATAGCCAATGATCAAAACTCTACCTGTCAATTGTATTATCAAGACAGATGCGAACCGGGATGAAAGATAATATTCCAATGAATGGTACATTAAAGAAATTATCTCCAGTGGAATAAAGAACAGGACAAAATTCGAATTTCTAAAAGTGTAACGGTTATTATTTATCTAATTCCTCAAGAGAATTAGATTTTAATTGATGTTAAAAAGGGTTTTGGTAAATATAATGCAACGTTTAACAATCTTTTCAACAAGCCCTTGGATTATATGAAATCGAAGAAACTTGATAAAACCCTAAGGCTTGACATATCAGGAAGTGACACAAAGAAAAAACGACGATTAATCCTTGTATCCCATGGAAGTAACGTGAGGAACATCATGCTAATATTGTACATGTTTTACAAGAAAAATTGTTTAAAGAACTAATATGTGTCCCTAATAAATAGGAATAAAGTACCTAAGCTATATCTACTATGTAGCGTACAATGTGAAGAATGCAATTTTTTTTTAAAAAAAAGTTGCTGTAAATGGATATATTTGTCCTTACTATTTCATATTATATCACATTCGAAAGCTCATCAAATGTTTTCATAACGCATTCAAATAAAGGTAACGGAGCAGACATTAGTATCCAGTAGTACAAACACACTGGAATTTAGGCACTATCATTCATGACACACATGTGCATTGTTGTCTTATTGGGACAAACACACGGATATTGAGATTTGCAAGTGTATCTTACAGAACGTTTTTTGAACGCATAACACCAATGTAAAGGAAACACACAGTTTTAAAGTGAATCCTTTCGGGAAAATTATAATTAAGGCCACATGGCAAGATATTACTTAATGTTTTATAAGGAACAAAATATATTAACCATTTAATATTCATAGATTTTATGCTAATATTTCAAGCCGGCATAACAATAATACGACTTCTCAAAGACTATAGCTTTGAATCTTTTGAAATATATACAGAACTAAGTCATTGAATAATTTTCCATATTTGCAGGATAACACAACCCGACTATTGCCATAGGCACATGACGCCCTTGAAGCCTAATGTCTTGATTAAAATCTAGAGATGTACAACCCACCATGGCATCTAAGTTTGTAATGCTAATGAATGGAATATAGATCAGGAAAAACAAAATAATCCTTCACTAGCCCAAATAGCTACTAAACAAAACGATTGCATTAACTCCAAAACATTCAGCGCTACAGACAATAAAATGTTATTACAAAACAAAAACAACAACAAAAAAGCGAGAAAGGCAGTTTTAAATATTACAAATTTAACAACCCTCTAAACCACGCTTTATTCAGAAAAAAGGAAGATATCAAATAAATGTAAAGACAGTTGTTATCTCATAGCAACGGTCGTTCGTTATCAATAATGAACGTGTTAAATGTATTTGAAAAATAGCGGCGAAGGGAGAAAACATGAATTGCTCAGAATGAATGTAAGGTTTAAAAGAACTTACAAGGGGAATAAAGACCTAGAACCAATTCAAATTTTTAAAATGTAAAGCATACAATTCATAACATGCATTGAAAGAATCCGATTCGATATATAAATAGAAAATTACTTGAAAAATATCAACCCATCTCTACAACCCTTTTCAAAACTCAGCTGGGTAAAATAGAAGAAATTTGATACAACTCCAAAGGATTCAATCGACAAGGCGTTTCATAAACAAATGAGCACAATAACTCTTTGTATCCTATGGTAACTGAAGTCAATGAATGGATAGACATGGGGACGCAGTATGATAGTTCGGTACACGACTGAAAAAAAAAGTTTATAAACCTCTAAGGTTTTCTCCTAAACAACCGGAAGGCTATCATCGTAATCAAGTTAAACTTAATCTCTTGTATAAATGTTGAGACTTTCCTATTTCAAACCAGAGTTTTGGAAAATGGACTTATTAGTGTTTTCTGTTAAACTCAATCGCATATTCCAAGAATCTGCAAAGCCTTTCATGCTAATATTGTAAATGTTTCACAAAAGCAATTTTCTTAAGCACTAATATGTGCCCCTCATAAATAAGAATAAAGTACATAAGCTATATCTACTATGTTGCGTACAATGTGAAGACTGCACTTTGTAGAAAAAAAGTTGCTATAAATGAATATATTCGTTCTTTGTATTTCATATTATATCACATTCGAAAGTTGTTCAAACGTTTTCATAACGCATCCAAATAAAGATAACGGAGCAGATATTTGTATCCAGTACTAAAAAGACACTGGAATTTACCTAAATATCATTTATAACACATATGTGCATTGTTGTCTAATTGGGACAAACACAAGGATATTGAGATTTGTAAGTGTATCTTACAGAACGTTTGTTGAACGTATAATACCAATGTAAAGGAAAAACACAGTTTTAAAGTGAATCCTTTCGGAAAAATTATAATTAAGGCCACATGACAAGATATTACTTAATGTTTTATAAGGAACAAAATATATTAACCATTTAATATTCATAGATTTTATGTTGATATTTCAAGCCGGCATAACGATAATACGACTTTTCAAAAGCTATAGCTTTCAATCTTTCAAAATATATACAGAAAAACTAAGTCATTGATTAATTTTCCATTTTTGCAGGACGATACAACCCGACTATTGCCTTAGGCACATGACGTCCTTGAAGCCCAATATCTTGATGAACATCTCAAGATGTACAACCCACCATGGAATCTAAGTTTGTAATACTAATGAATGGAATATACATCAGGAAAAATAAAATAATGCTTCACTCGCCCAAGTAGCTACTAAACAAAAAGATTGCTATCATTCCAAACAATTCAGCGCTACAGGCACATACAATGTTATTATTAAACAAAAGTACAACAGAAACAGCGAGAAAGGCAGTTTTATATATTAATAAACTAATAAGCTTCCAAACCACGCTCTATTCAGAAATAAGAAAGATATCAAATGAATGTAAGGACTGTTGCTGTCTCATAGCAACGGTCAGTCATTATCAAAAAAGAACGTGATAAATGTATTTGCAAGGTAGCGGCGAACGGAGAAGAAATAAATTGCTCAACATGAATGTAAGGTTTAAAAGAACTTACAAGGAATTTAAAGACACAGAACAAATTCAAATTATTAAAATGTAAAGCATACAATTCATGTAATGCTTTGAGAGAATCCGATTGGAGATTGAAGTAAAAGATTACTTGCAAAACATCAACCCATCTGTACAACTCTTTTCAAAACTCAGCTAGGGTAATATTGAATAGAAGAAATTTGATACCACTCCAAAGGATTCAATCGACAAGACGTTTCATAAAAAAATGAACACAATAACTCTTTGTATCCTATGGTAACTGAAGTCAATGAATGGATAGACATGGGGACGCAGTATGATAGTTTCATACACGATTGAGAAAAAAGTTTATAAGCCTCTAAGGTTTTCTCCTAAACAACCGGAAGGCTATCATCGTAATCAAGTTAAAATTAGTCTCTTGAATAAACTGTTGAGATTTTCCTATTTCAAACCAGAGTTTTGGAAAATGGACTTATTAGTGTTTTCTGTTAAACTCAATCGCATATTCCAAGAATGCGCAAAGCCTTTCACGACACGAATATTCGTGACAGGACTTTGCATTGTTATCTAATTGGAAGAAACACAAATACATTGGGATTTGCACATGTTTTTCCACAGATTAATTGAACTTATAATGCCCATCAAAATGAAATCAACAGTTTCAATTTGAAAACCTTAGGGACAATTAAGTTCAGAACCGAACTCATTATATGTCTTAATGGATGATAAAGGTTTACAAATATAGCCCTATGAATATTAATATGTTTTATGCTGATATTTAAAGACTGTGTTCTGATCAAAAGAGTACCCAAAGAATGTAGCTGACAAAACCCACAAATGTTTTTTACAAACTTCAGGAATCTCTCCAACATATGTAATTCCAATTTCACGCTTCACTTCAGTTACCATAGGATACAAAGAGTTATTGTGTTCATTTGTTTATGAAACGTCTTGTCGATTGAAACCTTTGGAGTGGTATCACAATATTGTAGTTCATACTGCTACGGAAGGGAAAATAAACAAGTAAAAGCAACCAATCCTTCAATCGTCCAAATAGTAGCTGCGTATGAAATGATATTAACTACAAACCGTAATTGGTTAAACAAATATAACACTATTGTTAAACAAATACCCAAGACAGATCTAACATTTAATAACCTAAGAAGCTTATAAACAACTATATATTCACAGAAAAAAAGAAATTGAATTAATGTAATGACTATTCCTATTCCATAGCAACGATAATCCATGACCAAAACTCTACCTGTTAAATCTATTATCAAGGCAGATGCGAACCGAGATGAAAGATAATATTCCAATGAATGGTACATTAAAGAAATATTCTCCAGAGCGATAAAGAACAAGAAAAAATCGAATTTCTAAAAGTGTCACGTTTATTATTTATCTATTTCCTCCAGAGAATTAGATTTTAATTGATTTTAAAAAGGGTTTGGTAAATATAACGCAACCTTTCAAAATCTTTTCAACAAGCCCTTGGATCATATGAAATCGAAGAAACTTGATAGAACCCTCAAGGCTTGACTAGTCAGGAAGTGTCACAAACAAAAGAACACGATTAATCTTTCTTTCGCACGGTAGCTACATTCAGTGGAATGTCGGGCACGGGGGAAGATTCATGCTAATATTGTACATGTTTCACAAAAGCAATTTTCTTAAGCACTAATATGTGCCCCTCATAAATAGGATTAAAGTACCTAAGCTATATTTACTATGTTGCGTACAATGTGAAGACTGCAGTTTGTAAAAAAAAAGTTGCTATAAATGAATATATTCGTTCTTTGTATTTCATATGATATCTCATTCGAAAGCTGTTCAAACGTTTTCATAACGCATCCAAATAAAGATATCGGAGCAGATATTTGTATCCAGTACTAAAAAGACACTGGAATTTACGCAATATCATTTATAACACATATGTGCATTGTTGTCTAATTGGGACAAACACACGGATATTGAGATTTGTAAGTGTATCTTACAGAACGTTTGTTGAACGTATAACACCAATGTTAAGGAAACACACAGTTTTAAAGTGAATCCTTTCGGGAAAATTATAATTAAGGCCACATGACAAGATATTACTTAATGTTTTATAAGGAACAAAATATATTAACCATTTAATATTCATAGATTGTATGTTGATATTTCAAGCCGGCATAACGATAATACGACTTTTCAAAAGCTATAGCTTTCAATCTTTCAAAATATATACAGAAAAACTAAGTCATTGATTAATTTTCCATTTTTGCAGGACGATACAACCCGACTATTGCCTTAGGCACATGACGCCCTTGAAGCCCAATATCTTGATGAACATCTCAAGATGTATAACCCACCATGGTATCTAAGTTTGTAATGCTAATGAATGGAATATACATCAGGAAAAATAAAATAATGCTTCACTCGCCTAAGAAGCTACTAAACAAAAAGATTGCATTCATTCCAAACAATTCAGCGCTACAGGCACATACAATGTTATTACAAAACAAAAGTAAAACAGAAATAGCGAGAAAGGCAGTTTTAAATATTAATAAACTAATAAGCTTCCAAACCACGCTTTATTCAGAAATAAGAAAGATATCAAATGAATGTAAGGACTGTTGCTGTCTCATAGCAACGGTCAGTCATTATCAAAAAAGAACGTGATAAATGTATTTGCAAGGTAGAGGCGAACGGGGAAGAAATAAATTGCTCAACATGAATGTAAGATTTAAAAGAACTTACAAGGAATATAAAGACACAGAACAAATTCAAATTATTAAAATGTAAAGCACACAATTCATGTAATGCTTTAAAAGAATCCCAAATTAAAATTTTTAAAATGTAAAGCATACAATTCATGTAATGCTTTGAGAGAATCCGATTGGAGATTGAAGTAAAAGATTACTTGCAAAACATCAACCCATCTGTACAACTCTTTTCAAAACTCAACTTGGGTAATATTGAATAGAAGAAATTTGATACCACTCCAAAGGATTCAATCGACAAGACGTTTCATAAACAAATGAACACAATAACTCTTTGTATCCTATGGTAACTGAAGTCAATCAATGGATGGACATGGGGACGCAGTATGATAGTTTCGTACACGATTGAGAAAAAAGTTTATAAAACTGTAAGGTTTTCTCCTAAACAACCGGAAGGCTCTCATCATAATCGAGTTAAAATTAGTCTCTTGCATAAAATGTTGAGACTTTCCTATTTCAAACCTGATTTTTGGAACATGGGCTTATTAGCGTTTTCTGTTAAACTCAATCGCTTATTCCAAGAATGTACAAAGCCTTTCATGACACGAATATTCGTGACAGGACTTTGCATTGCTGTCTAATTGGAAGAAACACAAATACATTGGGATTTGCACATGTTTTTTCCACAAATTAATTGAACTTATAATGCCCATCAAAATGAAATCAACAGTTTCAATTTGAAAACCTTAGGGACAATTAAGTTCAGAACCGAACTCAATATATGACTTAATGGATGATAAAGGTTTACAAATACATCCCTATGAATATTAATATGTTTTATGCTGATATTTAAAGACTGTGTTCTGATCAAAAGAGTACCCAAAGAATGTAGCTGACAAAACCCTCAAATGTTTTTAAAACTTCAGGAATCTCGCCAACATATGTAATTTCAATATCACATTTAGGTTCATACATCTTCGAGAGGGAAAATAAACGAGAAAAAGCAACCAATCCTTCAATCTTCCATATAGTAGCTGCGTATGATATGATATTAATTACAAACCGTAATTGGTTACACAAATGTAACACTATTGTTAAACAAATACCCAAGACAGATCTAACATTTAATAACCTAAGTAGCTTATAAACAACTAAATATTCACAAAAAAGAAAGGAATTGAATTAATGTAATGACTATTCCTATTCCATAACAATGATAATCCATGATCAAAACTCTGCCTATTAAATCTATTATCAAGGTAGATGCGAACCGAGATGAAAGATAATATTCCAATGAATGGTACATTAAAGAAATATTCTGCAGAGCGATAAAGAACAAGAAACAATTCGAATTTCTAAAAGTGTAACTTTTATTATTTATCTATTTCCTCGAGAGAATTAGATATTAATTGATTTTAAAAAGGGTTTGTTAAATATAACGCAACGTTTAAAAAATTTTCAAAAAGCCCTTGGATCATATGAAATCGAAGAAACTTGATAGAACCTTAAAGGCTTGACTAGTCAGGAAGTGTGTCAAAAGAAAGAACACGATTAATCTTTGTATCCCATGGTAGCCACATTCAATGAAATGGATGGCACGGGGGAAACATCATGCTAATATTGTACATGTTTCACAAAAGCAATTTTCTTAAGCACTAATTAGTGCCCCTCATAAATAGGATTAAAGTACCTAAGCTATATTTACTATGTTGCGTAGAATGTTAAGACTGAATATTTTTCTAAAAGAAGTTGCTGTAAATGAATATATTCGTCCTTTATATGTCATATTATATCTAATTCGAAAGATGTTCAAACGTTTAAACACAAATGTTCATTGTTATCTAATTGGGACAAAAAACACGGATATTGTGATTTGTAAGTGTATTTTAGACAAGGTTATTTAAAAGCATAATAACGAATCAGATTTTAGATAGAAATAAAAATTACTTGCAAACTATCAACCCATTTCTACAACTCTTTTCAAAAATCAGCTAGGGTCATATTGAATAGAAGCAATTTGATACCAGAAGGAAACGCAGTTTTAAAGTGAATCCTTTCCTGAAAATTACAATTATGGCCACATCACAAGATATTGCTTAATATTTTTATAAGGAACAAAATGTATTAACCAATTAATATTCATAGATATTTTAAGCTTACATGATGATAGTACGACTTCTCAAAGACTGTAGCTTTGAATCTTTTGAAACATATATAAAAAACTAAGTCATTGATTAGTTTTGCATATTTGCAGGACGACACAACCCGACTATTGCCAAAGGAACAAAACGCGCTTGAAGCCTAATGTCGGAATGAAAATCTCCAGCATATTTAGGACCCAGCATGGCATCTAAGTTTGTAACGCTAATGAATGGAATAGACATCAGGAGAAATGAAGTAATGCTTCACTCCAAAGAGCTGCTAAACAAACAGATTGCATTAATTCTAAACAATTCAGCGCTACAGACATATAAATTCCAATTGCAAAAACAAAGAACACGATTAATCTTTGTATCCCATAGTAACCACACTCAAAGAAATAGTGGTCATTGGGGAAACATTATGCTAGCATTGTACCTGTTTTATCAAAGCAGTGTTTTTAAGCACTAATATGTGCCCCTCATAAATAAGAATAAAGTACATAAGCTATATCTACTATGTTGCGTACAATGTGAAGACTGCACTTTGTAGAAAAAAAGTTGCTATAAATGAATATATTCGTTCTTTGTATTTCATATTATATCACATTCGAAAGTTGTTCAAACGTTTTCATAACGCATCCAAATAAAGATAACGGAGCAGATATTTGTATCCAGTACTAAAAAGACACTGGAATTTACCTAAATATCATTTATAACACATATGTGCATTGTTGTCTAATTGGGACAAACACAAGGATATTGAGATTTGTAAGTGTATCTTACAGAACGTTTGTTGAACGTATAACACCAATGTTAAGGAAACACACAGTTTTAAAGTGAATCCTTTCGGAAAAATTATAATTAAGGCCACATGACAAGATATTACTTAATGTTTTATAAGGAACAAAATATATTAACCATTTAATATTCATAGATTTTATGTTGATATTTCAAGCCGGCATAACGATAATACGACTTTTCAAAAGCTATAGCTTTCAATCTTTCAAAACATATACAGAAAAACTAAGTCATTGATTAATTTTCCATTTTTGCAGGACGATACAACCCGACTATTGCCTTAGGCACATGACGCCCTTGAAGCCCAATATCTTGATGAACATCTCAAGATGTACAACCCACCATGGAATCTAAGTTTGTAATACTAATGAATGGAATATACATCAGGAAAAATAAAATAATGCTTCACTCGCCCAAGTAGCTACTAAACAAAAAGATTGCTATCATTCCAAACAATTCAGCGCTACAGGCACATACAATGTTATTATTAAACAAAAGTACAACAGAAACAGCGAGAAAGGCAGTTTTATATATTAATAAACTAATAAGCTTCCAAACCACGCTCTATTCAGAAATAAGAAAGATATCAAATGAATGTAAGGACTGTTGCTGTCTCATAGCAACGGTCAGTCATTATCAAAAAAGAACGTGATAAATGTATTTGCAAGGTAGCGGCGAACGGAGAAGAAATAAATTGCTCAACATGAATGTAAGGTTTAAAAGAACTTACAAGGAATTTAAAGACACAGAACAAATTCAAATTATTAAAATGTAAAGCATACAATTCATGTAATGCTTTGAGAGAATCCGATTGGAGATTGAAGTAAAAGATTACTTGCAAAACATCAACCCATCTGTACAACTCTTTTCAAAACTCAGCTAGGGTAATATTGAATAGAAGAAATTTGATACCACTCCAAAGGATTCAATCGACAAGACGTTTCATAAAAAAATGAACACAATAACTCTTTGTATCCTATGGTAACTGAAGTCAATGAATGGATAGACATGGGGACGCAGTATGATAGTTTCATACACGATTGAGAAAAAAGTTTATAAGCCTCTAAGGTTTTCTCCTAAACAACCGGAAGGCTATCATCGTAATCAAGTTAAAATTAGTCTCTTGAATAAACTGTTGAGATTTTCCTATTTCAAACCAGAGTTTTGGAAAATGGACTTATTAGTGTTTTCTGTTAAACTCAATCGCATATTCCAAGAATGCGCAAAGCCTTTCACGACACGAATATTCGTGACAGGACTTTGCATTGTTATCTAATTGGAAGAAACACAAATACATTGGGATTTGCACATGTTTTTTCCACAGATTAATTGAACTTATAATGCCCATCAAAATGAAATCAACAGTTTCAATTTGAAAACCTTAGGGACAATTAAGTTCAGAACCGAACTCATTATATGTCTTAATGGATGATAAAGGTTTACAAATATAGCCCTATGAATATTAATATGTTTTATGCTGATATTTAAAGACTGTGTTCTGATCAAAAGAGTACCCAAAGAATGTAGCTGAAAAAACCCACAAATGTTTTTTACAAACTTCAGGAATCTCTCCAACATATGTAATTCCAATTTCTCGCTTCACTTCAGTTACCATAGGATACAAAGAGTTATTGTATTCATTTGTTTATGAAACATCTTGTCGATTGAAACCTTTGGAGTGGTATCACAATATTGTAGTTCATACTGCTACGGAAGGGAAAATAAACAAGTAAAAGCAACCAATCCTTCAATCGTCCAAATAGTAGCTGCGTATGATATGATATTAATTACAAACCGTAATTGGTTAAACAAATATAACACTATTGTTAAACAAATACCCAAGACAGATCTAACATTTAATAACCTATAAAGCTTATAAACAACTATATATTCACAAAAAAGAAATAAATTGAATTAATGTAATGTCTATTCCTATTCCATAGCAACGATAATCCATGACCAAAACTCTACCTGTTAAATCTATTATCAAGGCAGATGCGAACCGAGATGAAAGATAATATTCCAATGAATGGTACATTAAAGAAATATTCTCCAGAGCGATAAAGAACAAGAAAAAATCGAATTTCTAAAAGTGTCACGTTTATTATTTATCTATTTCCTCCAGAGAATTAGATTTTAATTGATTTTAAAAAGGGTTTGGTAAATATAACGCAACCTTTCAAAATCTTTTCAACAAGCCCTTGGATCATATGAAATCGAAGAAACTTGATAGAACCCTCAATGCTTGACTAGTCAGGAAGTGTCACAAACAAAAGAACACGATTAATCTTTCTTTCGCATGGTAGCCACATTCAGTGGAATGTCGGGCACGGGGGAAGCATCATGCTAATATTGTACATGTTTCACAAAAGCAATTTTCTTAAGCACTAATATGTGCCCCTCATAAATAGGATTAAAGTACCTAAGCTATATTTACTATGTTGCGTACAATGTGAAGACTGCAGTTTGTAAAAAAAAAGTTGCTATAAATGAATATATTCGTTCTTTGTATTTCATATGATATCACATTCGAAAGCTGTTCAAACGTTTTCATAACGCATCCAAATAAAGATATCGGAGCAGATATTTGTATCCAGTACTAAAAAGACACTGGAATTTACGCAATATCATTTATAACACATATGTGCATTGTTGTCTAATTGGGACAAACACACGGATATTGAGATTTGTAAGTGTATCTTACAGAACGTTTGTTGAACGTATAACACCAATGTTAAGGAAACACACAGTTTTAAAGTGAATCCTTTCGGGAAAATTATAATTAAGGCCACATGACAAGATATTACTTAATGTTTTATAAGGAACAAAATATATTAACCATTTAATATTCATAGATTTTATGTTGATATTTCAAGCCGGCATAACGATAATACGACTTTTCAAAAGCTATAGCTTTCAATCTTTCAAAATATATACAGAAAAACTAAGTCATTGATTAATTTTCCATTTTTGCAGGACGATACAACCCGACTATTGCCTTAGGCACATGACGCCCTTGAAGCCCAATATCTTGATGAACATCTCAAGATGTATAACCCACCATGGTATCTAAGTTTGTAATGCTAATGAATGGAATATACATCAGGAAAAATAAAATAATGCTTCACTCGCCCAAGAAGCTACTAAACAAAAAGATTGCATTCATTCCAAACAATTCAGCGCTACAGGCACATACAATGTTATTACAAAACAAAAGTAAAACAGAAATAGCGAGAAAGGCAGTTTTAAATATTAATAAACTAATAAGCTTCCAAACCACGCTTTATTCAGAAATAAGAAAGATATCAAATGAATGTAAGGACTGTTGCTGTCTCATAGCAACGGTAAGTCATTATCAAAAAAGAACGTGATAAATGTATTTGTAAGGTAGCGGCGAAAGGAGAAGAAATAAATTGCTCAACATGAATGTAAGATTTAAAAGAACTTACAAGGAATATAAAGACACAGAACAAATTCAAATTATTAAAATGTAAAGCACACAATTCATGTAATGCTTTGAAGGAATCCCAAATTCAAATTTTTAAACTGTAAAGCATACAATTCATGTAATGCTTTGAGAGAATCCGATTGGAGATTGAAGTAAAAGATTACTTGCAAAACATCAACCCATCTGTACAACTCTTTTCAAAACTCAACTTGGGTAATATTGAATAGAAGAAATTTGACACCACTCCAAAGGATTCAATAAACAAGACGTTTCATAAACAAATGAACACAATAACTCTTTGTATCCTATGGTAACTGAAGTCAATCAATGGATGGACATGGGGACGCAGTATGATAGTTTCGTACACGATTGAGAAAAACGTTTATAAAACTGTAAGGTTTTCTCCTCAGCAACCGGAAGGCTCTGATCATAATCGAGTTAAAATTAGTCTCTTGCATAAAATGTTGAGACTTTCCTATTTCAAACCTGATTTTTAGAACATGGGCTTAGTAGCGTTTTCTGTTAAACTCAATCGCTTATTCCAAGAATGTGCAAAGCCTTTCATGACACGAATATTCATGACAGGACTTTGCAGGAAGAAACACAAATACATTGGGATTTGCACATGTTTTTTCCACAAATTAATTGAACTTATAATGCCCATCAAAATGAAATCAACAGTTTCAATTTGAAAACCTTAGGGACAATTAAGTTCAGAACCGCACTCATTATATGACTTAATGGATGAAAAAGGTTTACAAATACATCCCTATGAATATTAATATGTTTTATGCTGATATTTAAAGACTGTGTTCTGATCAAAAGAGTACCCAAAGAATGTAGCTGACAAAACCCTCAAATGTTTTTAAAACTTCAGGAATCTCGCCAACATATGTAATTTCAATATCACATTTAGGTTCATACATCTTCGAGAGGGACAATAAACAAGTAAAAGCAACCAATCCTTCAATCTTCCATATAGTAGCTGCGTACGATATGATATTAATTACAAACCGTAATTGGTTACACAAATGTAACACTATTGTTAAACAAATACCCAAGACAGATCTAACATTTAATAACCTAAGAAGATTATAAACAACTAAATATTCACAAAAAAAGAAAGAATTTGAATTAATGTAATGACTATTCCTATTCCATAGCAACGATAATCCATGATCAAAACTCTGCCTATTAAATCTATCATCAAGACAGATGCGAACCGAGATGAAAGATAATATTCCAATGAATGGTACATTAAAGAAATATTCTGCAGAGCGATAAAGAACAAGTAACAATTCGAATTTCTAAAAGTGTAAATTTTATTATTTATCTATTTCCTCGAGAGAATTAGATATTAATTGATTTTAAAAAGAGTTTGTTAAATATACCGCAACGTTTAAAAAATTTTACAAAGAGCCCTTGGATCATATGAAATCGAAGAAACTTGATAGAACCTTAAAGGCTTGACTAGTCAGGAAGTGTGTCAAAAGAAAGATCACGATTAATCTTTGTATCCCATGGTAGCCACATTCAATGAAATGGATGGCACGGGGGAAACATCATGCTAATATTGTACATGTTTCACAAAAGCAATTTTCTTAAGCACTAATTAGTGCCCCTCATAAATAGGATTAAAGTACCTAAGCTATATTTACTATGTTGCGTAGAATGTTAAGACTGAATATTTTTCTAAAAGAAGTTGCTGTAAATGAATATATTCGTCCTTTATATGTCATATTATATCTAATTCGAAAGATGTTCAAACGTTTAAACACAAATGTTCATTGTTATCTAATTGGGACAAAAAACACGGATATTGTGATTTGTAAGTGTATTTTAGACAAGGTTATTTAAAAGCATAATAAAGAATCAGATTTTAGATAGAAATAAAAATTACTTGCAAACTATCAACCCATTTCTACAACTCTTTTCAAAAATCAGCTAGGGTCATATTGAATAGAAGCACTTTGATACCAGAAGGAAACGCAGTTTTAAAGTGAATCCTTTCCTGAAAATTACAATTATGGCCACATCACAAGATATTACTTAATATTTTTATAAGGAACAAAATGTATTAACCAATTAATATTCATAGATATTTTAAGCTTACATGATGATAGTACGACTTCTCAAAGACTGTAGCTTTGAATCTTTTGAAACATATATAAAAAACTAAGTCATTGATTAGTTTTTCATATTTGCAGGACGACACAACCCGACTATTGCCAAAGGCACAGAACGCGCTTGAAGCCTAATGTCGGAATGAAAATCTCCAGCATATTTAGGACCCAGCATGGCATCTAAGTTTGTAACGCTAATGAATGGAATATACATCAGGAGAAATGAAGTAATGCTTCACTCCAAAGAGCTGCTAAACAAACAGATTGCATTAATTCTAAACAATTCAGCGCTACAGACATATAAATTCCAATTGCAAAAACAAAGAACACGATTAATCTTTGTATCCCATAGTAACCACACTCAAAGAAATAGTGGTCATTGGGGAAGCATTATGCTAGCATTGTACCTGTTTTATCAAAGCAGTGTTTTTAAGCACTAATATGTGCCCCTCATAAATAAGAATAAAGTACATAAGCTATATCTACTATGTTGCATACAATGTGAAGACTGCAGTTTGTAAAAAAAAAGTTGCTATAAATGAATATATTCGTTCTTTGTATTTCATATTATATCACATTCGAAAGTTGTTCAAACGTTTTCATAACGCATCCAAATAAAGATATCGGAGCAGATATTTGTATCCAGTACTAATAAGACACTGGAATTTACCCAAATATCATTTATAACACATATGTGCATTGTTGTCTAATTGGGACAAACACAAGGATATTGAGATTTGTAAGTGTATCTTACAGAACGTTTGTTGAACGTATAATACATTGTAAAGGAAAAACACAGTTTTAAAGTGAATCCGTTCGGAAAAATTATAATTAAGGCCACATGACAAGATATTACTTAATGTTTTATAAGGAACAAAATATATTAACCATTTAATATTCATAGATTTTATGTTGATATTTCAAGCCGGCATAACGATAATACGACTTTTCAAAAGCTATAGCTTTCAATCTATCAAAATGTATACAGAAAAACTAAGTCATTGATTAATTTTCCATTTTTGCAGGACGATACAACCCGACTATTGCCTTAGGCACATGACGCCCTTGAAGCCCAATATCTTGATGAACATCTCAAGATGTACAACCCACCATGGAATCTAAGTTTGTAATGCTAATGAATGGAATATACATCAGGAAAAATAAAATAATGCTTCACTCGCCCAAGTAGCTACTAAACAAAAAGATTGCATTCATTCCAAACAATTCAGCGCTACAGGCACATACAATGTTATTATTAAACAAAAGTACAACATAAACAGCGAGAAAGGCAGTTTTATATATTAATAAACTAATAAGCTTCCAAACCACGCTCTATTCAGAAATAAGAAAGATATCAAATGAATGTAAGGACTGTTGCTGTCTCATAGCAACGGTCAGTCATTATCAAAAGAGAACGTGATAAATGTATTTGCAAGGTAGCGGCGAACGGAGAAGAAATAAATTGCTCAACATGAATGTAAGGTTTAAAAGAACTTACAAGGAATTTAAAGACACAGAACAAATTCAAATTATTAAAATGTAAAGCATACAATTCATGTAATGCTTTGAGAGAATCCGATTGGAGATTGAAGTAAAATATTACTTTCAAAACATAAACCCATCTGTACAACTCTTTTCAAAACTCAGCTAGGGTAATATTGAATAGAAGCAATTTGATACCACTCCAAAGGTTACAATCGACAAGACGTTTCATAAACAAATGAACACAATAACTCTTTGTATCCTATGGTAACTGAAGTCAATGAATGGATGGACATGGGGACGCAGTATGATAGTTTCATACACGATTGAGAAAAAAGTTTATAAGCCTCTAAGGTTTTCTCCTAAACAACCGGAAGGCTATCATCGTAATCAAGTTAAAATTAGTCTCTTGAATAAACTGTTGAGATTTTCCTATTTCAAACCAGAGTTTTGGAAAATGGACTTATTAGTGTTTTCTGTTAAACTCAATCGCATATTCCAAGAATGCGCAAAGCCTTTCATGACACGAATATTCGTGACAGGACTTTGAATTGTTATCTAATTGGAAGAAACACAAATACATTGGGATTTGCACATGTTTTTTCCACAGATTAATTGAACTTATAATGCCCATCAAAATGAAATCAACAGTTTCAATTTGAAAACCTTAGGGACAATTAAGTTCAGAACCGAACTCATTATATGTCTTAATGGATGATAAAGGTTTACAAATATAGCCCTATGAATATTAATATGTTTGATGCTGATATTTAAAGACTGTGTTCTGATCAAAAGAGTACCCAAAGAATGTAGCTGACAAAACCCACAAATGTTTTTAAAAACTTCAGGAATCTCTCCAACATGTGTAATTCCAATTTCTCGCTTCACTTCAGTTACCATAGGATACATAGAGTTATTGTGTTCATTTGTTTATGAAACGTCTTGTCGATTGAAACCTTTGGAGTGGTATCACAATATTGTAGTTCATACTGCTACGGAAGGGAAAATAAACAAGTAAAAGCAACCAATCCTTCAATCGTCCAAATAGTAGCTGCGTATGATATGATATTAATTACAAACCGTAATTGGTTAAACAAATATAACACTATTGTTAAACAAATACCCAAGACAGATCTAACATTTAATAACCTAAGAAGATTATAAACAACTATATATTCACAAAAAAGAAATAAATTGAATTAATGTAATGACTATTCCTATTCCATAGCAACGATAATCCATGACCAAAACTCTACCTGTTAAATCTATTATCAAGACAGATGCGAACCGAGATGAAAGATAATATTCCAATGAATGGTACATTAAAGAAATATTCTCCAGTGGGATAAAGAACAATTTCCTCCTGAGAATTAGATTTTAATTGATTTTAAAAAGGGTTTGGTAAATATAACGCAACCTTTCAAAATCTTTTCAACAAGCCCTTGGATCATATGAAATCGAAGAAACTTGATAGAACCCTCAAGGCTTGACTAGTCAGGAAGTGTCACAAACAAAAGAACACGATTAATCTTTCTTTCGCATGGTAGCCACATTCAGTGGAATGTCGGGCACGGGGGAAGCATCATGCTAATATTGTACATGTTTCACAAAAGCAATTTTCTTAAGCACTAATTAGTGCCCCTCATAAATAGGATTAAAGTACCTAAGCTATATTTACTATGTTGCGTACAATGTGAAGACTGCAGTTTGTAAAAAAAAAAGTTCCTATAAATGAATATATTCGTTCTTTGTATTTCATATTATATCTCATTCGAAAGCTGTCCAAACGTTTTCATAACGCATCCAAATAAAGATATCGGAGCAGATATTTGTATCCAGTACTAAAAAGACACTGGAATTTACGCAATATCATTTATAACACATATGTGCATTGTTGTCTAATTGGGACAAACACACGGATATTGAGATTTGTAAGTGTATCTTACAGAGCGTTTGTTGAACGTATAACACCAATGTTAAGGAAACACACAGTTTTAAAGTGAATCCTTTCGGGAAAATTATAATTAAGGCCACATGACAAGATATTACTTAATGTTTTATAAGGAACAAAATATATTAACCATTTAATATTCATAGATTTTATGTTGATATTTCAAGCCGGCATAACGATAATACGACTTTTCAAAAGCTATAGCTTTCAATCTTTCAAAATATATACAGAAAAACTAAGTCATTGATTAATTTTCCATTTTTGCAGGACGATACAACCCGACTATTGCCTTAGGCACATGACGCCCTTGAAGCCCAATATCTTGATGAACATCTCAAGATGTACAACCCACCATGGAATCTAAGTTTGTAATGCTAATGAATGGAATATACATCAGGAAAAATAAAATAATGCTTCACTCGCCCAAGTAGCTACTAAACAAAAAGATTGCTTTCATTCCAAACAATTCAGCGCTACAGGCACATACAATGTTATTATTAAACAAAAGTACAACAGAAACAGCGAGAAAGGCAGTTTTATATATTAATAAACTAATAAGCTTCCAAACCACGCTTTATTCAGAAATAAGAAAGATATCAAATGAATGTAAGGACTGTTGCTGTCTCATAGCAACGGTCAGTCATTATCAAAAGAGAACGTGATAAATGTATTTGCAAGGTAGCGGCGAACGGAGAAGAAATAAATTGCTCAACATGAATGTAAGGTTTAAAAGAACTTACAAGGAATTTAAAGACACAGAACAAATTCAAATTATTAAAATGTAAAGCATACAATTCATGTAATGCTTTGAGAGAATCCGATTGGAGATTGAAGTAAAATATTACTTGCAAAACATAAACCCATCTGTACAACTCTTTTCAAAACTCAGCTAGGGTAATATTGAATAGAAGCAATTTGATACCACTCCAAAGGTTTCAATCGACAAGACGTTTCATAAACAAATGAACACAATAACTCTTTGTATCCTATGGTAACTGAAGTCAATGAATGGATGGACATGGGGACGCAGTATGATAGTTTCATACACGATTGAGAAAAAAGTTTATAAGCCTCTAAGGTTTTCTCCTAAACAACCGGAAGGCTATCATCGTAATCAAGTTAAAATTAGTCTCTTGAATAAACTGTTGAGATTTTCCTATTTCAAACCAGAGTTTTGGAAAATGGACTTATTAGTGTTTTCTGTTAAACTCAATCGCATATTCCAAGAATGCGCAAAGCTTTTCATGACACGAATATTCGTGACAGGACTTTGCATTGTTATCTAATTGGAAGAAACACAAATACATTGGGATTTGCACATGTTTTTTCCACAGATTAATTGAACTTATAATGCCCATCAAAATGAAATCAACAGTTTCAATTTGAAAACCTTAGGGACAATTAAGTTCAGAACCGAACTCATTATATGTCTTAATGGATGATAAAGGTTTACAAATATATCCCTATGAATATTAATATGTTTGATGCTGATATTTAAAGACTGTGTTCTGATCAAAAGAGTACCCAAAGAATGTAGCTGACAAAACCCACAAATGTTTTTAAAAACTTCAGGAATCTCTCCAACATATGTAATTCCAATTTCTCGCTTCACTTCAGTTACCATAGGATACATAGAGTTATTGTGTTCATTTGTTTATGAAACGTCTTGTCGATTGAAACCTTTGGAGTGGTATCACAATATTGTAGTTCATACTGCTACGGAAGGGAAAATAAACAAGTAAAAGCAACCAATCCTTCAATCGTCCAAATAGTAGCTGCGTATGATATGATATTAATTACAAACCGTAATTGGTTAAACAAATATAACACTATTGTTAAACAAATACCCAAGACAGATCTAACATTTAATAACCTAAGAAGATTATAAACAACTATATATTCACAAAAAAGAAATAAATTGAATTAATGTAATGACTATTCCTATTCCATAGCAACGATAATCCATGACCAAAACTCTACCTGTTAAATCTATTATCAAGACAGATGCGAACCGAGATGAAAGATAATATTCCAATGAATGGTACATTAAAGAAATATTCTCCAGTGGGATAAAGAACAATTTCCTCCTGAGAATTAGATTTTAATTGATTTTAAAAAGGGTTTGGTAAATATAACGCAACCTTTCAAAATCTTTTCAACAAGCCCTTGGATCATATGAAATCGAAGAAACTTGATAGAACCCTCAAGGCTTGACTAGTCAGGAAGTGTCACAAACAAAAGAACACGATTAATCTTTCTTTCGCATGGTAGCCACATTCAGTGGAATGTCGGGCACGGGGGAAGCATCATGCTAATATTGTACATGTTTCACAAAAGCAATTTTCTTAAGCACTAATATGTGCCCCTCATAAATAGGATTAAAGTACCTAAGCTATATTTACTATGTTGCGTACAATGTGAAGACTGCAGTTTGTAAAAAAAAAGTTCCTATAAATGAATATATTCGTTCTTTGTATTTCATATTATATCTCATTCGAAAGCTGTCCAAACGTTTTCATAACGCATCCAAATAAAGATATCGGAGCAGATATTTGTATCCAGTACTAAAAAGACACTGGAATTTACGCAATATCATTTATAACACATATGTGCATTGTTGTCTAATTGGGACAAACACACGGATATTGAGATTTGTAAGTGTATCTTACAGAGCGTTTGTTGAACGTATAACACCAATGTTAAGGAAACACACAGTTTTAAAGTGAATCCTTTCGGGAAAATTATAATTAAGGCCACATGACAAGATATTACTTAATGTTTTATAAGGAACAAAATATATTAACCATTTAATATTCATAGATTTTATGTTGATATTTCAAGCCGGCATAACGATAATACGACTTTTCAAAAGCTATAGCTTTCAATCTTTCAAAATATATACAGAAAAACTAAGTCATTGATTAATTTTCCATTTTTGCAGGACGATACAACCCGACTATTGCCTTAGGCACATGACGCCCTTGAAGCCCAATATCTTGATGAACATCTCAAGATGTACAACCCACCATGGAATCTAAGTTTGTAATGCTAATGAATGGAATATACATCAGGAAAAATAAAATAATGCTTCACTCGCCCAAGTAGCTACTAAACAAAAAGATTGCATTCATTCCAAACAATTCAGCGCTACAGGCACATACAATGTTATTATTAAACAAAAGTACAACATAAACAGCGAGAAAGGCAGTTTTATATATTAATAAACTAATAAGCTTCCAAACCACGCTTTATTCAGAAATAAGAAAGATATCAAATGAATGTAAGGACTGTTGCTGTCTCATAGCAACGGTCAGTCATTATCAAAAGAGAACGTGATAAATGTATTTGCAAGGTAGCGGCGAACGGAGAAGAAATAAATTGCTCAACATGAATGTAAGGTTTAAAAGAACTTACAAGGAATTTAAAGACACAGAGCAAATTCAAATTATTAAAATGTAAAGCATACAATTCATGTAATGCTTTGAGAGAATCCGATTGGAGATTGAAGTAAAATATTACTTGCAAAACATAAACCCATCTGTACAACTCTTTTCAAAACTCAGCTAGGGTAATATTGAATAGAAGCAATTTGATACCACTCCAAAGGTTTCAATCGACAAGACGTTTCATAAACAAATGAACACAATAACTCTTTGTATCCTATGGTAACTGAAGTCAATGAATGGATGGACATGGGGACGCAGTATGATAGTTTCATACACGATTGAGAAAAAAGTTTATAAGCCTCTAAGGTTTTCTCCTAAACAACCGGAAGGCTATCATCGTAATCAAGTTAAAATTAGTCTCTTGAATAAACTGTTGAGATTTTCCTATTTCAAACCAGAGTTTTGGAAAATGGACTTATTAGTGTTTTCTGTTAAACTCAATCGCATATTCCAAGAATGCGCAAAGCTTTTCATGACACGAATATTCGTGACAGGACTTTGCATTGTTATCTAATTGGAAGAAACACAAATACATTGGGATTTGCACATGTTTTTTCCACAGATTAATTGAACTTATAATGCCCATCAAAATGAAATCAACAGTTTCAATTTGAAAACCTTAGGGACAATTAAGTTCAGAACCGAACTCATTATATGTCTTAATGGATGATAAAGGTTTACAAATATAGCCCTATGAATATTAATATGTTTGATGCTGATATTTAAAGACTGTGTTCTGATCAAAAGAGTACCCAAAGAATGTAGCTGACAAAACCCACAAATGTTTTTAAAAACTTCAGGAATCTCTCCAACATATTTGTAATTCCAATTTCACGCTTCACTTCAGTTACCATAGGATACATAGAGTTATTGTGTTCATTTGTTTATGAAACGTCTTGTCGATTGAAACCTTTGGAGTGGTATCACAATATTGTAGTTCATACTGCTACGGAAGGGAAAATAAACAAGTAAAAGCAACCAATCCTTCAATCGTCCAAATAGTAGCTGCGTATGATATGATATTAATTACAAACCGTAATTGGTTAAACAAATATAACACTATTGTTAAACAAATACCCAAGACAGATCTAACATTTAATAACCTAAGAAGATTATAAACAACTATATATTCACAAAAAAGAAATAAATTGAATTAATGTAATGACTATTCCTATTCCATAGCAACGATAATCCATGACCAAAACTCTACCTGTTAAATCTATTATCAAGACAGATGCGAACCGAGATGAAAGATAATATTCCAATGAATGGTACATTAAAGAAATATTCTCCAGTGGGATAAAGAACAAGAAAAAATCGAATTTCTAAAAATGTAACGTTTATTATTTATCTATTTCCTCCAGAGAATTAGATTTTAATTGATTTCAAAAAGGGTTTGGTAAATATAACGCAACCTTTCAAAATCTTTTCAACAAGCCCTTGGATCATATGAAATCGAAGAAACTTGATAGAACCCTCAAGGCTTGACTAGTCAGGAAGTGTCACAAACAAAAGAACACGATTAATCTTTCTTTCGCATGGTAGCCACATTCAGTGGAATGTCGGGCACGGGGGAAGCATCATGCTAATATTGTACATGTTTCACAAAAGCAATTTTCTTAAGCACTAATATGTGCCCCTCATAAATAGGATTAAAGTACCTAAGCTATATTTACTATGTTGCGTACAATGTGAAGACTGCAGTTTGTAAAAAAAAAGTTGCTATAAATGAATATATTCGTTCTTTGTATTTCATATGATATCTCATTCGAAAGCTGTCCAAACGTTTTCATAACGCATCCAAATAAAGATATCGGAGCAGATATTTGTATCCAGTACTAAAAAGACACTGGAATTTACCTAAATATCATTTATAACACATATGTGCATTGTTGTCTAATTGGGACAAACACACGGATATTGAAATTTGTAAGTGTATCTTACAGAGCGTTTGTTGAACGTATAACACCAATATTAAGGAAACACACAGTTTTAAAGTGAATCCTTTCGGGAAAATTATAATTAAGGCCACATGACAAGATATTACTTAATGTTTTGTAAGGAACAAAATATATTAACCATTTAATATTCATAGATTTTATGTTGATATTTCAAGCCGGCATAACGATAATACGACTTTTCAAAAGCTATAGCTTTCAATCTTTCAAAATATATACAGAAAAACTAAGTCATTGATTAATTTTCCATTTTTGCAGGACGATACAACCCGACTATTGCCTTAGGCACATGACGCCCTTGAAGCCCAATATCTTGATGAACATCTCAAGATGTACAACCCACCATGGAATCTAAGTTTGTAATGCTAATGAATGGAATATACATCAGGAAAAATAAAATAATGCTTCACTCGCCCAAGTAGCTACTAAACAAAAAGATTGCATTCATTCCAAACAATTCAGCGCTACAGGCACATACAATGTTATTATTAAACAAAAGTACAACATAAACAGCGAGAAAGGCAGTTTTATATATTAATAAACTAATAAGCTTCCAAACCACGCTTTATTCAGAAATAAGAAAGATATCAAATGAATGTAAGGACTGTTGCTGTCTCATAGCAACGGTCAGTCATTATCAAAAGAGAACGTGATAAATGTATTTGCAAGGTAGCGGCGAACGGAGAAGAAATAAATTGCTCAACATGAATGTAAGGTTTAAAAGAACTTACAAGGAATTTAAAGACACAGAACAAATTCAAATTATTAAAATGTAAAGCATACAATTCATGTAATGCTTTGAGAGAATCCGATTGGAGATTGAAGTAAAATATTACTTGCAAAACATAAACCCATCTGTACAACTCTTTTCAAAACTCAGCTAGGGTAATATTGAATAGAAGCAATTTGATACCACTCCAAAGGTTTCAATCGACAAGACGTTTCATAAACAAATGAACACAATAACTCTTTGTATCCTATGGTAACTGAAGTCAATGAATGGATGGACATGGGGACGCAGTATGATAGTTTCATACACGATTGAGAAAAAAGTTTATAAGCCTCTAAGGTTTTCTCCTAAACAACCGGAAGGCTATCATCGTAATCAAGTTAAAATTAGTCTCTTGAATAAACTGTTGAGATTTTCCTATTTCAAACCAGAGTTTTGGAAAATGGACTTATTAGTGTTTTCTGTTAAACTCAATCGCATATTCCAAGAATGCGCAAAGCTTTTCATGACACGAATATTCGTGACAGGACTTTGCATTGTTATCTAATTGGAAGAAACACAAATACATTGGGATTTGCACATGTTTTTTCCACAGATTAATTGAACTTATAATGCCCATCAAAATGAAATCAACAGTTTCAATTTGAAAACCTTAGGGACAATTAAGTTCAGAACCGAACTCATTATATGTCTTAATGGATGATAAAGGTTTACAAATATAGCCCTATGAATATTAATATGTTTGATGCTGATATTTAAAGACTGTGTTCTGATCAAAAGAGTACCCAAAGAATGTAGCTGACAAAACCCACAAATGTTTTTAAAAACTTCAGGAATCTCTCCAACATGTGTAATTCCAATTTCTCGCTTCACTTCAGTTACCATAGGATACATAGAGTTATTGTGTTCATTTGTTTATGAAACGTCTTGTCGATTGAAACCTTTGGAGTGGTATCACAATATTGTAGTTCATACTGCTACGGAAGGGAAAATAAACAAGTAAAAGCAACCAATCCTTCAATCGTCCAAATAGTAGCTGCGTATGATATGATATTAATTACAAACCGTAATTGGTTAAACAAATATAACACTATTGTTAAACAAATACCCAAGACAGATCTAACATTTAATAACCTAAGAAGATTATAAACAACTATATATTCACAAAAAAGAAATAAATTGAATTAATGTAATGACTATTCCTATTCCATAGCAACGATAATCCATGACCAAAACTCTACCTGTTAAATCTATTATCAAGACAGATGCGAACCGAGATGAAAGATAATATTCCAATGAATGGTACATTAAAGAAATATTCTCCAGTGGGATAAAGAACAATTTCCTCCAGAGAATTAGATTTTAATTGATTTTAAAAAGGGTTTGGTAAATATAACGCAACCTTTCAAAATCTTTTCAACAAGCCCTTGGATCATATGAAATCGAAGAAACTTGATAGAACCCTCAAGGCTTGACTAGTCAGGAAGTGTCACAAACAAAAGAACACGATTAATCTTTCTTTCGCATGGTAGCCACATTCAGTGGAATGTCGGGCACGGGGGAAGCATCATGCTAATATTGTACATGTTTCACAAAAGCAATTTTCTTAAGCACTAATTAGTGCCCCTCATAAATAGGATTAAAGTACCTAAGCTATATTTACTATGTTGCGTACAATGTGAAGACTGCAGTTTGTAAAAAAAAAAGTTCCTATAAATGAATATATTCGTTCTTTGTATTTCATATTATATCTCATTCGAAAGCTGTCCAAACGTTTTCATAACGCATCCAAATAAAGATATCGGAGCAGATATTTGTATCCAGTACTAAAAAGACACTGGAATTTACGCAATATCATTTATAACACATATGTGCATTGTTGTCTAATTGGGACAAACACACGGATATTGAGATTTGTAAGTGTATCTTACAGAACGTTTGTTGAACGTATAACACCAATGTTAAGGAAACACACAGTTTTAAAGTGAATCCTTTCGGGAAAATTATAATTAAGGCCACATGACAAGATATTACTTAATGTTTTATAAGGAACAAAATATATTGACCATTTAATATTCATAGATTTTATGTTGATATTTCAAGCCGGCATAACGATAATACGACTTTTCAAAAGCTATAGCTTTCAATCTTTCAAAATATATACAGAAAAACTAAGTCATTGATTAATTTTCCATTTTTGCAGGACGATACAACCCGACTATTGCCTTAGGCACATGACGCCCTTGAAGCCCAATATCTTGATGAACATCTCAAGATGTACAACCCACCATGGAATCTAAGTTTGTAATGCTAATGAATGGAATATACATCAGGAAAAATAAAATAATGCTTCACTCGCCCAAGTAGCTACTAAACAAAAAGATTGCTTTCATTCCAAACAATTCAGCGCTACAGGCACATACAATGTTATTATTAAACAAAAGTACAACATAAACAGCGAGAAAGGCAGTTTTATATATTAATAAACTAATAAGCTTCCAAACCACGCTTTATTCAGAAATAAGAAAGATATCAAATGAATGTAAGGACTGTTGCTGTCTCATAGCAACGGTCAGTCATTATCAAAAGAGAACGTGATAAATGTATTTGCAAGGTAGCGGCGAACGGAGAAGAAATAAATTGCTCAACATGAATGTAAGGTTTAAAAGAACTTACAAGGAATTTAAAGACACAGAACAAATTCAAATTATTAAAATGTAAAGCATACAATTCATGTAATGCTTTGAGAGAATCCGATTGGAGATTGAAGTAAAAGATTACTTGCAAAACATAAACCCATCTGTACAACTCTTTTCAAAACTCAGCTAGGGTAATATTGAATAGAAGCAATTTGATACCACTCCAAAGGTTTCAATCGACAAGACGTTTCATAAACAAATGAACACAATAACTCTTTGTATCCTATGGTAACTGAAGTCAATGAATGGATGGACATGGGGACGCAGTATGATAGTTTCATACACGATTGAGAAAAAAGTTTATAAGCCTCTAAGGTTTTCTCCTAAACAACCGGAAGGCTATCATCGTAATCAAGTTAAAATTAGTCTCTTGAATAAACTGTTGAGATTTTCCTATTTCAAACCAGAGTTTTGGAAAATGGACTTATTAGTGTTTTCTGTTAAACTCAATCGCATATTCCAAGAATGCGCAAAGCTTTTCATGACACGAATATTCGTGACAGGACTTTGCATTGTTATCTAATTGGAAGAAACACAAATACATTGGGATTTGCACATGTTTTTTCCACAGATTAATTGAACTTATAATGCCCATCAAAATGAAATCAACAGTTTCAATTTGAAAACCTTAGGGACAATTAAGTTCAGAACCGAACTCATTATATGTCTTAATGGATGATAAAGGTTTACAAATATAGCCCTATGAATATTAATATGTTTGATGCTGATATTTAAAGACTGTGTTCTGATCAAAAGAGTACCCAAAGAATGTAGCTGACAAAACCCACAAATGTTTTTAAAAACTTCAGGAATCTCTCCAACATATGTAATTCCAATTTCTCGCTTCACTTCAGTTACCATAGGATACATAGAGTTATTGTGTTCATTTGTTTATGAAACGTCTTGTCGATTGAAACCTTTGGAGTGGTATCACAATATTGTAGTTCATACTGCTACGGAGGGGAAAATAAACAAGTAAAAGCAACCAATCCTTCAATCGTCCAAATAGTAGCTGCGTATGATATGATATTAATTACAAACCGTAATTGGTTAAACAAATATAACACTATTGTTAAACAAATACCCAAGACAGATCTAACATTTAATAACCTAAGAAGATTATAAACAACTATATATTCACAAAAAAGAAATAAATTGAATTAATGTAATGACTATTCCTATTCCATAGCAACGATAATCCATGACCAAAACTCTACCTGTTAAATCTATTATCAAGACAGATACGAACCGAGATGAAAGATAATATTCCAATGAATGGTACATTAAAGAAATATTCTCCAGTGGGATAAAGAACAAGAAAAAATCGAATTTCTAAAAATGTAACGTTTATTATTTATCTATTTCCTCCAGAGAATTAGATTTTAATTGATTTTAAAAAGGGTTTGGTAAATATAACGCAACCTTTCAAAATCTTTTCAACAAGCCCTTGGATCATATGAAATCGAAGAAACTTGATAGAACCCTCAAGGCTTGACTAGTCAGGAAGTGTCACAAACAAAAGAACACGATTAATCTTTCTTTCGCATGGTAGCCACATTCAGTGGAATGTCGGGCACGGGGGAAGCATCATGCTAATATTGTACATGTTTCACAAAAGCAATTTTCTTAAGCACTAATATGAGCCCCTCATAAATAGGATTAAAGTACCTAAGCTATATTTACTATGTTGCGTACAATGTGAAGACTGCAGTTTGTAAAAAAAAAGTTGCTATAAATGAATATATTCGTTCTTTGTATTTCATATGATATCTCATTCGAAAGCTGTCCAAACGTTTTCATAACGCATCCAAATAAAGATATCGGAGCAGATATTTGTATCCAGTACTAAAAAGACACTGGAATTTACGCAATATCATTTATAACACATATGTGCATTGTTGTCTAATTGGGACAAACACACGGATATTGAAATTTGTAAGTGTATCTTACAGAGCGTTTGTTGAACGTATAACACCAATGTTAAGGAAACACACAGTTTTAAAGTGAATCCTTTCGGGAAAATTATAATTAAGGCCACATGACAAGATATTACTTAATGTTTTGTAAGGAACAAAATATATTAACCATTTAATATTCATAGATTTTATGTTGATATTTCAAGCCGGCATAACGATAATACGACTTTTCAAAAGCTATAGCTTTCAATCTTTCAAAATATATACAGAAAAACTAAGTCATTGATTAATTTTCCATTTTTGCAGGACGATACAACCCGACTATTGCCTTAGGCACATGACGCCCTTGAAGCCCAATATCTTGATGAACATCTCAAGATGTACAACCCACCATGGAATCTAAGTTTGTAATGCTAATGAATGGAATATACATCAGGAAAAATAAAATAATGCTTCACTCGCCCAAGTAGCTACTAAACAAAAAGATTGCATTCATTCCAAACAATTCAGCGCTACAGGCACATACAATGTTATTATTAAACAAAAGTACAACATAAACAGCGAGAAAGGCAGTTTTATATATTAATAAACTAATAAGCTTCCAAACCACGCTTTATTCAGAAATAAGAAAGATATCAAATGAATGTAAGGACTGTTGCTGTCTCATAGCAACGGTCAGTCATTATCAAAAGAGAACGTGATAAATGTATTTGCAAGGTAGCGGCGAACGGAGAAGAAATAAATTGCTCAACATGAATGTAAGGTTTAAAAGAACTTACAAGGAATTTAAAGACACAGAACAAATTCAAATTATTAAAATGTAAAGCATACAATTCATGTAATGCTTTGAGAGAATCCGATTGGAGATTGAAGTAAAAGATTACTTGCAAAACATAAACCCATCTGTACAACTCTTTTCAAAACTCAGCTAGGGTAATATTGAATAGAAGCAATTTGATACCACTCCAAAGGTTTCAATCGACAAGACGTTTCATAAACAAATGAACACAATAACTCTTTGTATCCTATGGTAACTGAAGTCAATGAATGGATGGACATGGGGACGCAGTATGATAGTTTCATACACGATTGAGAAAAAAGTTTATAAGCCTCTAAGGTTTTCTCCTAAACAACCGGAAGGCTATCATCGTAATCAAGTTAAAATTAGTCTCTTGAATAAACTGTTGAGATTTTCCTATTTCAAACCAGAGTTTTGGAAAATGGACTTATTAGTGTTTTCTGTTAAACTCAATCGCATATTCCAAGAATGCGCAAAGCTTTTCATGACACGAATATTCGTGACAGGACTTTGCATTGTTATCTAATTGGAAGAAACACAAATACATTGGGATTTGCACATGTTTTTTCCACAGATTAATTGAACTTATAATGCCCATCAAAATGAAATCAACAGTTTCAATTTGAAAACCTTAGGGACAATTAAGTTCAGAACCGAACTCATTATATGTCTTAATGGATGATAAAGGTTTACAAATATAGCCCTATGAATATTAATATGTTTGATGCTGATATTTAAAGACTGTGTTCTGATCAAAAGAGTACCCAAAGAATGTAGCTGACAAAACCCACAAATGTTTTTAAAAACTTCAGGAATCTCTCCAACATATGTAATTCCAATTTCACGCTTAACTTCAGTTACCATAGGATACATAGAGTTATTGTGTTCATTTGTTTATGAAACGTCTTGTCGATTGAAACCTTTGGAGTGGTATCACAATATTGTAGTTCATACTGCTACGGAAGGGAAAATAAACAAGTAAAAGCAACCAATCCTTCAATCGTCCAAATAGTAGCTGCGTATGATATGATATTAATTACAAACCGTAATTGGTTAAACAAATATAACACTATTGTTAAACAAATACCCAAGACAGATCTAACATTTAATAACCTAAGAAGATTATAAACAACTATATATTCACAAAAAAGAAATAAATTGAATTAATGTAATGACTATTCCTATTCCATAGCAACGATAATCCATGACCAAAACTCTACCTGTTAAATCTATTATCAAGACAGATGCGAACCGAGATGAAAGATAATATTCCAATGAATGGTACATTAAAGAAATATTCTCCAGTGGGATAAAGAACAAGAAAAAATCGAATTTCTAAAAATGTAACGTTTATTATTTATCTATTTCCTCCAGAGAATTAGATTTTAATTGATTTTAAAAAGGGTTTGGTAAATATAACGCAACCTTTCAAAATCTTTTCAACAAGCCCTTGGATCATATGAAATCGAAGAAACTTGATAGAACCCTCAAGGCTTGACTAGTCAGGAAGTGTCACAAACAAAAGAACACGATTAATCTTTCTTTCGCATGGTAGCCACATTCAGTGGAATGTCGGGCACGGGGGAAGCATCATGCTAATATTGTACATGTTTCACAAAAGCAATTTTCTTAAGCACTAATTAGTGCCCCTCATAAATAGGATTAAAGTACCTAAGCTATATTTACTATGTTGCGTACAATGTGAAGACTGCAGTTTGTAAAAAAAAAGTTGCTATAAATGAATATATTCGTTCTTTGTATTTCATATGATATCTCATTCGAAAGCTGTCCAAACGTTTTCATAACGCATCCAAATAAAGATATCGGAGCAGATATTTGTATCCAGTACTAAAAAGACACTGGAATTTACCTAAATATCATTTATAACACATATGTGCATTGTTGTCTAATTGGGACAAACACACGGATATTGAGATTTGTAAGTGTATCTTACAGAGCGTTTGTTGAACGTATAACACCAATGTTAAGGAAACACACAGTTTTAAAGTGAATCCTTTCGGGAAAATTATAATTAAGGCCACATGACAAGATATTACTTAATGTTTTGTAAGGAACAAAATATATTAACCATTTAATATTCATAGATTTTATGTTGATATTTCAAGCCGGCATAACGATAATACGACTTTTCAAAAGCTATAGCTTTCAATCTTTCAAAATATATACAGAAAAACTAAGTCATTGATTAATTTTCCATTTTTGCAGGACGATACAACCCGACTATTGCCTTAGGCACATGACGCCCTTGAAGCCCAATATCTTGATGAACATCTCAAGATGTACAACCCACCATGGAATCTAAGTTTGTAATGCTAATGAATGGAATATACATCAGGAAAAATAAAATAATGCTTCACTCGCCCAAGTAGCTACTAAACAAAAAGATTGCATTCATTCCAAACAATTCAGCGCTACAGGCACATACAATGTTATTATTAAACAAAAGTACAACATAAACAGCGAGAAAGGCAGTTTTATATATTAATAAACTAATAAGCTTCCAAACCACGCTTTATTCAGAAATAAGAAAGATATCAAATGAATGTAAGGACTGTTGCTGTCTCATAGCAACGGTCAGTCATTATCAAAAGAGAACGTGATAAATGTATTTGCAAGGTAGCGGCGAACGGAGAAGAAATAAATTGCTCAACATGAATGTAAGGTTTAAAAGAACTTACAAGGAATTTAAAGACACAGAACAAATTCAAATTATTAAAATGTAAAGCATACAATTCATGTAATGCTTTGAGAGAATCCGATTGGAGATTGAAGTAAAATATTACTTGCAAAACATAAACCCATCTGTACAACTCTTTTCAAAACTCAGCTAGGGTAATATTGAATAGAAGCAATTTGATACCACTCCAAAGGTTTCAATCGACAAGACGTTTCATAAACAAATGAACACAATAACTCTTTGTATCCTATGGTAACTGAAGTCAATGAATGGATGGACATGGGGACGCAGTATGATAGTTTCATACACGATTGAGAAAAAAGTTTATAAGCCTCTAAGGTTTTCTCCTAAACAACCGGAAGGCTATCATCGTAATCAAGTTAAAATTAGTCTCTTGAATAAACTGTTGAGATTTTCCTATTTCAAACCAGAGTTTTGGAAAATGGACTTATTAGTGTTTTCTGTTAAACTCAATCGCATATTCCAAGAATGCGCAAAGCTTTTCATGACACGAATATTCGTGACAGGACTTTGCATTGTTATCTAATTGGAAGAAACACAAATACATTGGGATTTGCACATGTTTTTTCCACAGATTAATTGAACTTATAATGCCCATCAAAATGAAATCAACAGTTTCAATTTGAAAACCTTAGGGACAATTAAGTTCAGAACCGAACTCATTATATGTCTTAATGGATGATAAAGGTTTACAAATATAGCCCTATGAATATTAATATGTTTGATGCTGATATTTAAAGACTGTGTTCTGATCAAAAGAGTACCCAAAGAATGTAGCTGACAAAACCCACAAATGTTTTTAAAAACTTCAGGAATCTCTCCAACATATGTAATTCCAATTTCTCGCTTCACTTCAGTTACCATAGGATACATAGAGTTATTGTGTTCATTTGTTTATGAAACGTCTTGTCGATTGAAACCTTTGGAGTGGTATCACAATATTGTAGTTCATACTGCTACGGAAGGGAAAATAAACAAGTAAAAGCAACCAATCCTTCAATCGTCCAAATAGTAGCTGCGTATGATATGATATTAATTACAAACCGTAATTGGTTAAACAAATATAACACTATTGTTAAACAAATACCCAAGACAGATCTAACATTTAATAACCTAAGAAGATTATAAACAACTATATATTCACAAAAAAGAAATAAATTGAATTAATGTAATGACTATTCCTATTCCATAGCAACGATAATCCATGACCAAAACTCTACCTGTTAAATCTATTATCAAGACAGATGCGAACCGAGATGAAAGATAATATTCCAATGAATGGTACATTAAAGAAATATTCTCCAGTGGGATAAAGAACAAGAAAAAATCGAATTTCTAAAAATGTAACGTTTATTATTTATCTATTTCCTCCAGAGAATTAGATTTTAATTGATTTCAAAAAGGGTTTGGTACATATAACGCAACCTTTCAAAATCTTTTCAACAAGCCCTTGGATCATATGAAATCGAAGAAACTTGATAGAACCCTCAAGGCTTGACTAGTCAGGAAGTGTCACAAACAAAAGAACACGATTAATCTTTCTTTCGCATGGTAGCCACATTCAGTGGAATGTCGGGCACGGGGGAAGCATCATGCTAATATTGTACATGTTTCACAAAAGCAATTTTCTTAAGCACTAATATGTGCCCCTCATAAATAGGATTAAAGTACCTAAGCTATATTTACTATGTTGCGTACAATGTGAAGACTGCAGTTTGTAAAAAAAAAGTTGCTATAAATGAATATATTCGTTCTTTGTATTTCATATGATATCTCATTCGAAAGCTGTCCAAACGTTTTCATAACGCATCCAAATAAAGATATCGGAGCAGATATTTGTATCCAGTACTAAAAAGACACTGGAATTTACGCAATATCATTTATAACACATATGTGCATTGTTGTCTAATTGGGACAAACACACGGATATTGAGATTTGTAAGTGTATCTTACAGAGCGTTTGTTGAACGTATAACACCAATGTTAAGGAAACACACAGTTTTAAAGTGAATCCTTTCGGGAAAATTATAATTAAGGCCACATGACAAGATATTACTTAATGTTTTGTAAGGAACAAAATATATTAACCATTTAATATTCATAGATTTTATGTTGATATTTCAAGCCGGCATAACGATAATACGACTTTTCAAAAGCTATAGCTTTCAATCTTTCAAAATATATACAGAAAAACTAAGTCATTGATTAATTTTCCATTTTTGCAGGACGATACAACCCGACTATTGCCTTAGGCACATGACGCCCTTGAAGCCCAATATCTTGATGAACATCTCAAGATGTACAACCCACCATGGTATCTAAGTTTGTAATGCTAATGAATGGAATATACATCAGGAAAAATAAAATAATGCTTCACTCGCCAAAGAAGCTACTAAACAAAAAGATTGCTTTCATTCCAAACAATTCAGCGCTACAGGCACATACAATGTTATTACAAAACAAAAGTAAAACAGAAATAGCGAGAAAGGCAGTTTTAAATTTTAATAAACTAATAAGCTTCCAAACCACGCTTTATTCAGAAATAAGAAAGATATCAAATGAATGTAAGGACTGTTGCTGTCTCATAGCAACGGTAAGTCATTATCAAAAAAGAACGTGATAAATGTATTTGCAAGGTAGCGGCGAACGGAGAAGAAATAAATTGCTCAACATGAATGTAAGATTTAAAAAACTTACAAGGAATATAAAGACACAGAACAAATTCAAATTATTAAAATGTAAAGCACACAATTCGTGTAATGCTTTGAAAGAATCCCAAATTCAAATTTTTAAAATGTAAAGCATACAATTCATGTAATGCTTTGAGAGAATCCGATTGGAGATTGAAGTAAAAGATTACTTGCAAAACATCAACCCATCTGTACAACTCTTTTCAAAACTCAACTTGGGTAATATTGAATAGAAGAAATTTGATACCACTCCAAAGGATTCAATCGACAAGACGTTTCATAAACAAATGAACACAATAACTCTTTGTATCCTATGGTAACTGAAGTCAATCAATGGATGGACATGGGGACGCAGTATGATAGTTTCGTACACGATTGAGAAAAAAGTTTATAAAACTGTAAGGTTTTCTCCTCAGCAACCGGAAGGCTCTCATCATAATCGAGTTAAAATTAGTCTCTTGCATAAAATGTTGAGACTTTCCTATTTCAAACCTGATTTTTGGAACATGGGCTTATTAGCGTTTTCTGTTAAACTCAATCGCTTATTCCAAGAATGTGCAAAGCCTTTCATGACACGAATATTCGTGACAGGACTTTGCATTGCTGTCTAATTGGAAGAAACACAAATACATTGGGATTTGCACATGTTTTTTCCACAAATTAATTGAACTTATAATGCCCATCAAAATGAAATCAACAGTTTCAATTTGAAAACCTTAGGGACAATTAAGTTCAGAACCGAACTCAATATATGTCTTAATGGATGATAAAGGTTTACAAATATAGCCCTATGAATATTAATATGTTTGATGCTGATATTTAAAGACTGTGTTCTGATCAAAAGAGTACCCAAAGAATGTAGCTGACAAAATCCTCAAATGTTTTTAAAACTTCAGGAATCTCGCCAACATATGTAATTTCAATATCACATTTAGATTCATACATCTTCGAGAGGGAAAATAAACAAGTAAAAGCAACCAATCCTTCAATCTTTCATATAGTAGCTGCGTATGATATGATATTAATTACAAACCGTAATTGGTTACACAAATGTAACACTATTGTTAAACAAATACCCAAGACAGATCTAACATTTAATAACCTAAGAAGCTTATAAACAACTATATATTCACAAAAAAGAAAGAAATTGAATTAATGTAATGACTATTCCTATTCCATAACAACGATAATCCATGATCAAAACTCTGCCTATTAAATCTATTATCAAGACAGATGCGAACCGAGATGAAAGATAATATTCCAATGAATGGTACATTAAAGAAATATTCTCCAGTGCGATAAAGAACAAGAAACAATTCGAATTTCTAAAAGTGTAACTTTTATTATTTATCTATTTCCTCGAGAGAATTAGATATTAATTGATTTTAAAAAAGGTTTGTTAAATATAACGCAACGTTTAAAAAATTTTCAAAAAGCCCTTGGATCATATGAAATCGAAGAAACTTGATGGAACCTTAAAGGCTTGACTAGTCAGGAAGTGTGTCAAAAGAAAGAACACGATTAATCTTTGTATCCCATGGTAGCCACATTCAATGAAATGGATGGCACGGGGGAAACATCATGCTAATATTGTACATGTTTCACAAAAGCAATTTTCTTAAGCACTAATTAGTGCCCCTCATAAATAGGATTAAAGTACCTAAGCTATATTTACTATGTTGCGTAGAATGTTAAGACTGAATATTTTTCTAAAAGAAGTTGCTGTAAATGAATATATTCGTCCTTTATATGTCATATTATATCTAATTCGAAAGATGTTCAAACGTTTAAACACAAATGTTCATTGTTATCTAATTGGGACAAAAAACACGGATATTGTGATTTGTAAGTGTATCTTAGACAAGGTTATTTAAAAGCATAATAACGAATCAGATTGGAGATAGAAATAAAAATTACTTGCAAACTATCAACCCATTTCTACAACGCTTTTCAAAAATCAGCTAGGGTCATATTGAATAGAAGCAATTTGATACCAGAAGGAAACGAAGTTTTAAAGTGAATCCTTTCCTGAAAATTACAATTATGGCCACATCACAAGATATTACTTAATATTTTTATAAGGAAGAAAATGTATTAACCAATTAATATTCATAGATATTTTAAGCTTACATGATGATAGTACGACTTCTCAAAGACTGTAGCTTTGAATCTTTTGAAACATATATACAAAACTAAGTCATTGATTAGTTTTGCATATTTGCAGGACGACACAACCCGACTATTGCCAAAGGAACAAAACGCGCTTGAAGACTAATGTCGGAATGAAAATCTCCAGCATATTTAGGACCCAGCATGGCATCTAAGTTTGTAACGCTAATGAATGGAATATACATCAGGAGAAATGAAGTAATGCTTCACTCCAAAGAGCTGCTAAACAAACAGATTGCATTAATTCTAAACAATTCAGCGCTACAGACATATAAATTCCAACTGCAAAAACAAAGAACACGATTAATCTTTGTATCCCATGGTAACCACACTCAAAGAAATAGTGGTCATTGGGGAAACATTATGCTAGCATTGTACCTATTTTATCAAACAGTGTTTTTAAGCACTAATATGTACTGCTCCAAAATAGGATTAAGGTAATTAAGTTATATCTAGTACGTTGCGTGGAATGTGAAGAATCTGCTATTTGAAAATAGGTTGCTGTAAATGAATATATTCCTCCTTTGTGTTTCATATTATATCTCATTTCGAAAGATTTTCAAGCGTTTTTAAGCGTTTAGTGTACCTAAATAAAAATAACGGAGCAGATATTTGTTTCAAGTAGTAAACACCTACTGGAAGAGAAGCAATCTTGATTTTTACTATCACTAACAACATACATGTACATTGTTGTCTCATTGGGACAATCACACGGATATTGAGATTTTTACGTGTATAATACCAATGTAAAGGAAATAGACAGTTTGTAAGTTAATCCTTTCGAGAAAATAAAGGCCTGATGACAAAATATTACGTAATGAATTATAAGGATAAATATATTGGTTAATTAATTATAATAGATTTTATATTGGTATGTATAAACATGCTGCTGACAATACGCGTTCTCAAAAATTGTAGTTTATAATCTTCTGAAATATATACAAAACTAAGTCACTGATTAGTTTTTCATTTTTGCAGGACAAAGGAACCATACTATTGCCGGAGGCACTGTGCGCCCTTAAAGCCTAATGTCTTAAAGAAAATCTCCAGCATGTGTAAAACCCACCATTGCATCTAAGTTTGTAATGCTAGTGGGCAGAATATGCATAAGTAGACATGAAATATTGTTTCACTCGCCCAAAAAGCTGCTAAATTAGCAAATGTATTAGTTGCAAACAAGTCAATGCTACAGAGACATAAGCTATTATTAAAAAAAGAAGAAGGCCGGTTTTAAATTTTGATCAATTAATATGCTTCTAAACTGCTCTTTGTTCAAAAATAAGAAAGACATCAATGAATATAAAGACTCTTCCTGTCTCATAACAAGTTGCGTTCCTGATAAAACAAATGAAAAAATAAACGTCTTAAGTATATTAGCAATGTAGCTGCGATCCTAAAAGAAAATAAATTGCTTAAGCTGAATGTAAGGTTCAAATGAACTTCCAAGGAATATAAAGACCCAGAACAAATTCAAAGTTTTTAAAATGTAAAGCGTAAAATTCACCTAATTCTTTGATAATATCCTATTTAAAGTTAGAAGTGTGGAATCAGTTGTAAAATATCAAGCCATGTTTAAAACTAGTTTAAAACAAACATCTTGGAAAATCTTGTGTATAAGAAATCTCATACCGCTCAAAAGATTCCAGTTGAGATGACGTTTGCAGGACGATACAATTAGACTATTTCCGAATCCCAAATATAAATGGGACAAGCACAGAGATATTGGTTTTATGTGTGTTTTTTAGAGAAGGGTATTCAAGCTTGTAACACAAATATAAAAGAAATAAACAATTATCACGTGAATCCTTTCCGGTAAATTAAATTTCAGACGGAATGATAAAATTATAATAATCATTTTATGAGCTAAAATATGTTGACCAAATAATATTAATAATGTTTATGATATTTAAGGGCCAAGTAATGGCAATACGATTTCTATAATATTATAGATTGGTATCTTTTGAAATATATTTAAAACCATGTCATTGATTAGTATATAATTATTGCAGGACGATGCAAGCAGAATACAGGGATTTTCGGAAACTAGGTTACTCATAATCAAAAGTTAAATTTGATTTCGGTGGATTTTTGCTGGTGTGTTATCATATTTCTCCAGTTCACTTGTCGCTAAGCGCTAATCTGATTAAAGTAAAAAAACAAATTGTAGAGCTACCTAACAGAACAGAACAAGAATTTTTTTAAAAAACAAAATCATACTTAGGTCATACATATAAGGCATACGAGTCAAGTACAATCAAAGTTCTATTGTAATACAATGGTAACTATTTTTTTAAAGACTTTTTCTATAATTTTAAGTAGGTTCATTAATCAAAGTTACGCTGTTCTAAAGATACCATTTTTAGCTTAGTAAATTGCATTCTGGAGAAAATAGGACTGATAGGACTTGTACAATTTCGCAGTAAATATAGTTTCACACGCATTTGCCTAAATTACTGTAGTCTATTCCAAATAGCAAAGACTCGATAGAAAGTAAATGGTATAAGTATTGCCACATAAACAAACGCCATGAACACATAAAAATATCGAGGGAGCTAACTCGTATACATTAAAAGAGCTAATAATTCTATGTTACATTGAGTTGCCCACCTTTTAAATAATGTATATTGGCAATGAATATGTGCTGTAAATGTCGCAAAGCAGAATGTCGGGGACGTAACTAGATCTGAACAACACAGATAGCATCAACTGAAGTCAATCTTCCAGGACAATTCAGTCAAAGTGGAGACGGTAAGGTAAATCATCAACCATATGAATTGAATTACATCGCTAAAAGATAACGTTTTCTTTATTGCTACATCAAGATGCAAATTGTTACAAAAGCTACGTAGAGTGCATTAAAATAAAAACGGTCACTGTTGAAGTAAAGACTCTTTGTACAAAAGCAAGTATCGTATACATGTACAAAATATGCATCTAACTACTAATGAGTATTTCTCATGGGTGTATAAATTGTTTACATATTTTTCAGACAATACTCCGCAGATAATCCAATCAAATCAAGCTTTCATCTTTTATGTACCATAATTACAACTCCGGGATAAAAACATTAAAACTGTAACATATATTGTCATTAACATGTTTGTTTTAACATTAGCAAAAGGTTTTTAAAAAATAGTATATGATTCAAAGTGCAGGTTTTCACTTTTGTGGGGTAATTTTTTTTTCTCTGCCCAAGCATATGAATAGGTCACTGTAGACTTTGCAAGGTCATTACATTCGTCACATCCCGTTATGTTGAAAGAAATATGATAGACTCGTTGTATGTTGTATTTAAGTAAGAACTACTTTATCAAAAACGAATTCAATAAACTTTCAAATACCTCTCATTTTGATCCCAAATATACGATATTTTTAAGTTTCACCTTTTTTATCAGTCCAATTATTTAGGCTTGTTAATTTATTCAAATTACAGATATAAAACAATATGGAAAAGCTGATAAATATATTCCGAAAGAAGAACAAAAAGAAAGCTGCATACACACACAAATATACAGACATGCATACATACATACATACTGTCAAATAGAAATCCCTACATTACATACATAGGAATAAGTCTACACATTAATATCACATAAAAGAAAGTATGCAGTAAATATTATTTTACGCGTTTTTCTTTTACACATTTTAGTCTAGTCTAGATAATTCTGAAGAACTAGCCATATATCAACAGTCCATTAAATACAAGAAATATAAACATATAACCGGCTCTAACTTAAACAATCTGTGATTTTATCTTTCTTTAGCATATACTATACTGTATAAATGCTAGATTTGCAATTATTTAAAAGATAATTGATCAAGCAAAAATAAAAGAAATCAGTAAGTCTGAAAACCCATTGACACATACATACGTACGGCGTTTAAAAAGATAAAGCCCAAGGTGAGCCGTCAAAGAGAGGAATTGTATTACGTTGGAAAAAAAGTAAAAATTAATAGCCACGGTGTTTTCTTCTAGTGCAGGTACAGAAGCAAAAAAATAGGGAACTACTTCTTTCTGTTCTTTGAACCATGTTCACATAACATATCAAAAAACATGCCAGTCCACTAGAGACTTTTTTCTTAATTAAGCCATTCTTGAAATAAAAATCATTCCAAAAAGCTAGTAAAATTCTGTAGTTAATATTATTTTGCATGTATTAGCTTTATATATTAAAAGTTTATTTTTGTTTATTCTAAAGAATAAGTCATATCAAAACTGTATGTGCATGCCTCTAACAATTTAAATATGTGTGATTTTCGCTCATAAGAACAAATCTTTAATCTGGTATTTAAAACTCTCTGATTGAAATTCATGAGCAGTGGATGATTCCTAAATTAGTAAGTATTAATAATAATAACAACAATAATAATAATAAGAAGAAGAAGAAGAATTAGGAAACCTATCAATTATATTACAGATAATGAAGCAAAAAATGATAAAGCAATCTGAAAACCCATCAACCGCAACATACATACTTTGCATATCAAGGGAGCTAACTCGAATACATTCCAATCGATTAATAGTCTAGATTGTATTGAGTTGGCTTCTTTTTAAACGTACTATATCGGTAATCAACAGGTGCAGTAAATGCAGTCATGATGGTAGAAGCGGTAATACGTTGTCCTTAAGAAGATTAATAAGATCGACTTACGAAAGTCTCTTGTTTCCGGTCTTTTCATGAAGTTTAAACGCAGAATGTGATTTTATTTTTAAACAATTATAAAGGACGTAGGGAGTACTGTAACTAAATGCTTACTATATATGTGAACAAGAACAACATCTGACTAGACAAGATTATTTCTGCTGAATTGTCTTCTAAACATCCGTTTCGGGTTTCATCGTATATGTGTATTAATTACAAAGTCCTAAAAAAATAGTTACAGATTTTACTTTGTCTACCGCAATTATAATGTTAACTTTCTCATGACCATTATCTTTTTAATATAGAACATAATTAAAAAAGCAATTTTTCCTTATTATGTTTTATTTGTATGTGCCAGAACACAGAATAAAGTTTATGTAAACCTTTAAAGGTCATGACATTATTCACATGCATCGCTATATAGGGAAAAAATGGATATACACACCGTATATTATATTTAATTAAAGTACATGTACTTTCTTGGTCGAAAACGAATTAAGTAGTCTCTCATGTGGAATCCCAAATGGACTAGAACTTTAGCGTTTCAAGCCATAGAGTCTAATTATTTACATCTCAATTACTTACAAACAGGTAGATAGGTTGCAATCACAGGTAGGAAAGTCTATGCAAGACAGTCAAATGAGTAAACGAAATGCATATAGGCATACATGTATACATTATTTGCCAAATATAAATCCGTAAAGTAGAACACATAAAACAAAGAGTCCCAAGTGGGTTTGATATCGCTCCTGGCTTACATAACTCAACATTTAACCATTTCACTTAGAGCCTTATTTAGTCCTGTAAGAATACAAACTATGTAAGCTATCTCCCAAGCTTTATATAATCTTGATTTTACATATTTTACTATATTCTTGCACAAATTGTTTCTTAAGATAAAGTCATAAGTAACATTCAAAGTTTCTTGCTCATAATTAAAGTCATCCAAGATCTTTATAACATAAACCAATGTACCGAGTTTCGTAGGAACTGGATGTGAAATATAGTCTCAAGACCTACAGAGGTAACATGCTCAGCCAATCCGATCAAGGTATCTCTTTCATATGAGCAAATCTTACTTCTTATGGTACCTGTCTACGAAAATGATAAGATAAGCTTAATGTGGAGCAAAATCCTATTGGAATTCGATTTCCAAAGTGGCAAGAAGCTCAAACAATCAGATACAAGATTATTTATAATATAAGACTATTTAACAAGTGTTTTCAGTGTCTGATAAGATATATAGTTGCTAGTTTGTTGACCAATTCAGCCAATCAGATTCAAGGTCACATCAATAATATGCATGAATTTCACTCATGATCATACTTAAACAAGGATCTGGGTGACAAAGGCTTATTTACCACGTTTCAGTAAAATCCTATCCAAAATACAGTCTCTAGAGTGATAAAGAAAATACCCTTAGTAGATGCAAGATCACATTTTACATATTCAAATGTCTCTCTCATACTAAAAATAATTTAGCATTATCACTATATTAGCCTATACACCAAGTCTAATTACAATTGGGTTAGAAATGCAATACATGAAGTGGTAAGAAGCTTGGCCAATCATATGCAAGAAAACCTCATTAATATGTGTCGATCTTGCTCATAATAAACCACTTTAATATGTTGATAACATAAGTCTATTTACCAAGTTCTTTTGCAAATAGACTCTTGAAATTGTTGACAAGCTCAAATAATCAGATGTAAAATAACCCCATTAATATGCATGGATCTTGCTCATAATTGTATTTATTCAAGAGCTTAATTATTGCAGCCTAATTACCAAGTTGGGGTTCTAGAGCAATTCGGAGGCAGACAATTCGGAGCGGACAATTAGGAGCGGACAATTCGGAGACAGACAATTCGGAGACAGAAAATTTGGAGATGGACATTTCAGAGAACGGAAAATTCGGAGACAGACAATTTGGAGATCGTGATGAATGAATTCAGAAATGGAAAAGTAGAAGCCCATTTAAGCCTAGCTACCAAGTTGGATCAAAAATTGGATCATAAATACAATCTCTAGAATGGTAACATGCAAGGCCAATCACATGCAAGATCACCTCATAAATATGCATGGATCCGGCTCATTATCGAACTCCTGCGAGATCTTGATCATATAAGCCTATATTTGAAGTTTGATCAAAATCAGAAAAAATATCACTTCCATAATGGTATCAAGTTCAGCCAATCAGATTCAAAATCGCCTGACTAATATGCGTTGATCCAGCTTCCCAGCGATATTGTTCAAAATCTTGATGATATAAGTATATATTCCACGTTTGAGTCGGATCAAAGTCGGATCAAAAATATGGCCTTTAGAGTGGCAAAAACTCAGCCAATCAGCTGCACGTTTGCCTCAATAATATCCGCGGATCTCGATCATTATGGAAGTTTTCAGGGAGTTTGATTATATAAACCCATATTCCAAATTTGATTCAAATCGGATCAGAAATATTGACTCCAGATTGGTAACAAGCGCATACTGACGGAAGGACGCACGATGGACGATGCACGACACAGCTCATAACTGTCACAGGGCTATACCATAAGCTCACATGGCCTTTAAGGTGGACATGGATGTTATATACCACAATAGGAAATCCTAATTGCTATGCATTTCACATGCACTGCGAAGACTTCGCGCACATTCATTCACTGGATCATGAGATATATCTACTTAATTACCAACAACATGCGAGTCCTCGGAACCAGCGGAGTGACTTTTTGTAAACAGCCCGATACGCACACCAGAGCTTGTAACGACAGTAGATGAACTGTGCACAATATGAATAATAGTCAACGATAGTACCATAATCACTTGTTTTGTATTGCGACATTGTTTAAATGAAATGTGTATTTCCAAAACGTCCGGTCGACTACCTAGAAACTTCTTTTCATTTTCGCTAAAAAGTTCCGCTTATGTTTAGCACTGATTTTCATGTAAAAATATTGCCAGAATCGTTACAAAAAAGACACTTTATCTGTTTCCTAATCATTTTCTTCACAAAAAAAGCAAATGTTTGCAAGGAACACCATTTAAGTTATCATCGCAAATGTATATTGATAGAAACTCGTAGATAAACTGTTCAAATGTAAATAACTTTACAGCCAATATTTTCTAATGAGCATTTTCTTTCAAAAACTGCATACGTTTAAATATTTTGTATATTTTCAACGTTTTGCATTTCTATACTAGTAAACATAATATCATTATAAACCTAACAAGGTAATTATATTATTCACATCCAGACTTATCGATAAGGGATAGAATCAACACAAATGAATTTAATCGAAAGACGTTTACCTTCATTATCGAGAAAAAATCACAAAATCTCCCAAGTAGAAAACAAACAAAACGGGCACACAATTGTTCGCTCTAATTGTTTCTAAGACTCCACTCATTTGCAGATTATTAAATACATTAAACCTATAGATAGAACATATTTGGGCAAACTCATAAAACTTTTCAAAACAAACAACAACAAAAAACAGCCAAAATTAACAAGGAAATCTACACATATACACATGCACACTTACATACATGTCGAATATAAATCTATATAATGTGTAATACACATATAAACATTAGTATACACATCAAGGGGAAGTAACTCAGATACAGCGAAACAGCACCTTAGTTTGCAAGGAATCACAACGGTTATCGCTGACTCCAGTCAAGCAGAAATATTAGAGATATTCGATATAAGTAACAATAATGTTATAAGAACGGTAATGGGGATTAGATTCAGTTGTCTGACACGTTTCAAAAGGAATGCCACATTTCAGCCATTAACCGGAATTCTTTGATTTGGATCATTTATCGTTATTCAGGTGCAAGTACGTTCGCATTATAATCAAATGGTAATTATTCCCCTAAAGATTTATATGTACTTTGAATCAGGTACGAATATCATAACAAAGATATTTGGTCACTACAGTTTAAAGAGAAAGAACAAGAAAAAAAAGATTTATAACAGACATATATTGCATTAAAACTAACGAATTTAAGTACATTTAGGGAGAAAGGAGTCTTGAAAACGAAACCTCTTATGTGAAAATCTTTCATTAAAATTTTTGACAAGACAATGACTCCAAAATAGTAAGGAGATGAACACTAACAAAACGAAATTAATTCGGAAACTTCTCCAGCATTCCAAAGTTGAATGTAGACACACACAAATACACACATATAGATATATTGTCCAGGAAGGTTACGCGCGAACTTTCAAACATCTTAACATTTTTGAGAATCTTGAATTGCCTACATTTGCAACGAATCACGTATTCTGTAACTCAATAGGTCAAGAGGAAAGTGACACAGATTTGACATAAGCAACAACGATAAGTTCATGAAAAAGTTGTGCTTATGTTTAGCACTGACTTGCCTGTACAAATATTGTCAGAATCGCCACATAAAGGACACTTTATGTGTTTCTTAATCATTTTCTTCACAACAAAGACGTGCAAACCTTTTGTACAATAGTAATAACCGGATACCAAATAAAGAATCAATGCTTTTTATGTCGATTATATATGTGGACAATACAAAAGTCATTTCAAATTAGTCTTGTGTATATTCAAGACATGTGTGTTTAGGTGTCATTCATATTATACGAAGCCATCCTACAGGAAAAGTAGATTTGAACACTCCCAATTGTAACTCAGCAATTAACAGCGGAAGTGACATAATTCATGGATAACTGTCCTTAAAACGCGATTAAATATATTACTGATATGAATAATATTGTGGGAAAATTGTATTGATTCCAAGACTTATATCTTTGGGAGTCTCTCTCTCTCTCTCTCTCTCTCTCTCTCTCTCTCTCTCTCTCTCTCTCTCTCTCTCTCTCTCTCTCTCTCAGAGGGGCCTCAAGGATCTGAAAAGGTCAGCGGTTTCCAGGAGGAGATGATAGGGAGTCTGTCTTCCGTAATTCTGCATACGGGGTCTCTCTCTCTCTCTCTCTCTCTCTCTCTCTCTCTCTCTCTCTCTCTCTCTCTCTCTCTCTCTTGCGCTGTTGAGACTGCGCGCATATACTCGTTTAGCCCCTACTTTAATTATTCTCTTTCTCTATTTGTTTCCTCCTTTTCGCAGTTGAAGTTTACATATTTTCCCAATCATGGTTAATGTAAAATAATGATACTCACCTTTAACTATAATTCGATATCCTTCAGTGCTTTTTTCAGCGACCGCTCACAACCTACTGTCTCTCTCTCTCTCTCTCTCTCTCTCTCTCTCTCTCTCTCTCTCTCTCTCTCTCTCTCTCTCTCTCTCTCTCTCTGACTTCAACTTAGTTTATTTTTATACTCACATACATACATAAATGCAAGGGAGATAACACGAATACATTAAACCAGATGAATATTCTGGATTGTATTGAGTTGCCTACCTTTGAAAAAAAAACATTTGACTGCCAATGCAATGAAGCAGAATGTCGAGGACTTATTTTTGTCTTCAACAACTATGATGACATTGTTTGAAAACAACTCAGGATAATTCATGAAAAAGGATGGGTCAAGGATAAGCCACCAAACTGAAATATTTCATAAAAAGCCACCTAACTGAATTACGTTGAAAACGATAAAATATTGAACAGCAGTTCTTTTTGTGAAGTTTAGAAGCAGATTGTGATAAATGTAACCTTGTGTGTATTTTGATAAAACGTTCAGTATCGTATCTGTGCATAAATACTTTAAATAATTTCATTATAAATGTCTTCAAATGAACATTATTTAAGCTATCATCGTAAATGTATATTAATAGAAACTCGTAGATAAACTGTTCAAATGTAAATAACTTTACAGTCAATATTTTATAATGAGCATTTTATTTCTAAAATTACATGCGTTTAAATGTTTTGTATATTTTTAACGTTTTGCATTTCTATACTAGTAAACATAATATCATTATAAATCTAACAAGGTAATTATATTATTCACAATCTCCCAAGTAGGAAACAAACAAAACGGGCACACATTTGTTCGCTCTAATTGTTTCTAATTGTTTCTAAGACTCCACTCATTTGCAGATTATTAAATACATTAAACCTATAGATAGAACATATTTGGGCAAACTCATAAAACTTTTCAAAACAAACAACAACAAAAAACAGCCAAAATTAACAAGGAAATCTACACATATACACATGCACACTTACATACATGTCGAATATAAATCTATATAATGTGTAATACACATATAAACATTAGTATACACATCAAGGGGATGTAACTCAGATACAGCGAAACAGCAAATCATTCTTGGGTGTTTCGAGTTACCTAAGCTTGCAAGGAATCACATCAGTTATCGCTATTGCAGTCAAGCAGAAATATTAGAGCCATTCGATAGAAGTAACAATGATGTTATAAGAAGGTAATAGGGATTAGATTCGGTTTTCTGGGACGTTTCAAAAGGAATGCCAAATTTTAGCCATTAAAGATGGGATTTGACTATGCTGGAAAAAAGATAACTGGAATTCTTTGATTTGGATCATTTTTCGTTATTCAGGTGCAAGTACGTTAGCATTATAATGATCCGTAATTATTCTCCTAAAGATTTATTTGTACGAATATCATAACAAAGATACTTAGTCACTTGAGATTATGTTTTCCTTAATAAAGATATTCTAATGCCATCCGTATAAATCTAGTGAGATTTTGGAGAAAATATTGTCTCACGTTTATTTCCCGTAATTATTTTAGTTTATCTAAAACAAAACAACTTCGATAAACTCTCAGATATTGTAAGCATTATTTCACCATAATATCTGACAATTCATCTATATTTTATTCTTTTGGATAAATATCAATGTTCCCAACACTAACATTGTCTTTTAATCTAATTTACCTGATCATATATCAAAGCAAGTATGCCTTTTTATTCATTTAACTAACAGACTATCCGCTGAATAATGAGAAAAAAAGCTTTAAAACAGACATATATTGCATTAAAACAAGAATTTAAGTACATTTAGGGATAACGGAGTCTTGAAAACGAAACCTCTTATGTGAAAATCTTTATTTAAAATTTATGACAAGTCGATGATTCCAAAATAGTAAGGAGATGAACAGTAACAAAAACAAATTAACTCGGAAACTTCTCCATCACACACACAAATACACATATATAGATATATTGTCCAGAGAGATTACGTGCGACCTTTCAAACATCTTAACATTCTTGAGAATCTTGAGTTACCTGCCTTTGCTAAGAATCACGTATTCTTTAATAACTAGATGATATAAACTCAATCGATCAAGAGGAAAATGATACAGATTTGACATAAGCAACAACGATAAGTTCGACAACGATGATGGGATTCAATTCAATCTTAAGGCCGTTTTAAAGGAATATTCTATGATAAGCCATGAATCGCAGCAATTTGATTACATTAAAAAAAGATGAATAACAGGTTCTTTATGTTTTCTTCAATTATGTTTTTGCTGGTAAGATAATACAAGTGTAACGACGTCTCTAAAAACGTTTATATACTTTGTACTGGGTTCATATAGCATCACACAGATACGCCCGCTTACTGGATATCATTTTTGCTTTAAAAGAGCATTATTGAGAAATCGTTCCTTTGTAACTACTAAACAGAAACTTGCATTTTCCTTATCATTTCTAGATTTTTAAGGAGCAAGGCTTTTATGCCGACATAAAGAAAAATAAACGAAACCCAATTCGCAATATATTTCATTTGAATGAAGAATTAAGCACTTTAAGGAAAATATGTGTGTCATAAACCACAAAATCTTGTATCTCTTAGTTACAACTCTTTTATTAAAGCTAATCAGAAGCAAATAATTCCAAAACGAGTAGATAAACAACCGAAAGAAGACAATTCATACACTTATCAATTCTTGTAAATAATACAAAGCAAGCAACGATAAATGAAATCAGAAACCCATCCACCCATACATACGTAAAAAGTGTCAAGGGAGGTAACTCACATACATTACAGGAACTAAATATTCTATGTTATTTTAAGTTGCCTACATTTTACACAAACCATACTGGCAGTCAATAAGTGTTGTAAATGCCGTAAAGCGGAATGTCTGAACAATATAGATATCATCGGCTGAAGAAAATCTTCCGGGATAATCTTACAAAACTGGGGAAGCCAAAGGTAAGCTACCAACGATAATGTTTTGAATTACGTCGCAAAGAGATCAAATGTTCTTTATTGTGGCAACTCGTTGCAGAATGTGACACAAGTGTCGCATAGCGCGTTCTAATTCAACTATTACCTGTTGAAGTAAAGACCCTTTGTACAAAAGCAAGTATCGTATATATGTACAAAGCCTGCATCTAACTGGTAATGAGTATTTCCCCTACGTGTATAAATTATTTAAATATTTTTCCCATAATGTCCGTAAATAATCCTTTTAAGCTTTCATCTTTTATGTACAATAATTACAACTCAAAGATAAAGCATTAAAACCTTAACATTTATCGTCATTAACATCTTTTTTATTATTTCACATTATCATAGTGTTATTAAAACTAGTATATGATTCAAATGGAAAATTTCTACTTGTATGGTTTAAATTTTTCTGTCCAAGCAAATGAAGTCAATGTAGACATTGCAAGGTCATTCGTCACATCCCTCCATATCAAAAGAAACAGGATAGACTCAGCAGATAATGTATTTGATTAAAACCAATATTATCGAAAACGAATTCAATAACCTTTCAATAATCTGTCATTGTGATCCCAAATATGCGTTATTGTTAGCCTTAATTCCAATTATTTATGGATTAGAAACTTGATTGAAATTACAGATATGAAATAATTTAGACAAGTTAATAAATATACTCTGAAAGGAGAACAAAATAGCAATACTCATACCCACAAATATAAACACATGCATATATACATACATTCCGTCGAAAAGAAATCCTTATATTACATACATAATAATAAGTCTTCATATCAATATCACATCAAAGATACGCCAGTCCACAAAAGATTATTTTTGTCTTATTAAGGATATCAGTAAAAGATCAGTCTTATCCATCTTGTGAAGGTTTGCAGTAAATATTATTTTACGCGTTTTTGGTTTACATATTTTAGACTAGTGTAGATAATCCTGAAGAATTAGCCACATATCAACAGTCTTATAAATACAATAAATATTATTTTACACGTTTTTGGTTTAAATATTTTAGTCTAGTGTAGATAATCCTGAAGAATTAGCCACATATCAACAGTCTATTAAATACAAAAAAAATATTATTTTACACGTTTAGGTTTACATATTTTAGTCTAGTGTAGATAATCCTGAAGAACTAGCCACATATCAACAGTCTTATAAATACAATAAATATTATTTTACACGTTTTTGGTTTAAATATTTTAGTCTAGTGTAGATAATCCTGAAGAATTAGCCACATATCAACAGTCTATTAAATACAAAAAATATTATTTTACACGTTTTAGGTTTACATATTTTAGTCTAGTGTAGATAATCCTGAAGAATTAGCCACATATCAACAGTCTATTAAATACAAAAAAAATATTATTTTACACGTTTTAGGTTTACATATTTTAGTCTAGTGTAGATAATCCTGAAGAATTAGCCACATATCAACAGTCTATTAAATACAAAAAATATTATTTTACACGTTTTAGGTTTACATATTTTAGTCTAGTGTAGATAATCCTGAAGAACTAGCCACATATCAACAGTCTATTAAATACAATAAATATTATTTTACACGTTTTAGGTTTACATATTTTAGTCTAGTGTAGATAATCCCGAAGAACTAACCACATATCAACAGTCTATGAAATACAAGAAATATTATTACCTGCTTTAACTTTAAAAAAAACTAGGACTTTTTTTTCTTTTCCATATAGTGTACCGTGTAAATGCTCGATTTACTTTTTATTTACGTAAGAAAAAGAGCATCCACTGTATCGATATAAGAAAACAAAACCCGCAATATATTTCATTCGATCAAAGACTGGAAGTTTTTTAAAGGAATAATAACAGTCAAAGGAACTATTAATTTATCTCAAATTCGAATTGATTACAATTTATTAGTAATTGAGGTTTCCCAAAACAAGTGAGTAAAAACTAAAAGAAGAAACAATAATTCGGGACCTTATCAATTATTTAAAAGATAATTAAGCAAGCAACGATAAAAGAAATCAAAAAGTCTGAAAACTTATCTATACATACATACATACATACATACATACATACATACATACATACATACATACATACATACATACATACATACATACATACATACATACATACATACATACATACGACATTTAAAAAGCAGAAGCTAACGGTGGGCCGTAAAAGAGAGGTATTGTATTACGTTGGTATAAAAGTAAAAATTAATAGCTGCGGTTCTTTCTGTTTGTTCTTGTTTTTTATTTATTTATTTGTTTATTTATTTATTTATTTTTGTTCTAGTGCAGGTACGAAAGAAAAAAATAGATAACTATTTATTTTTAAAATGCATGAGCCGCGGACGATTCCTGAACCAGTAGGTACTAAAAAAATACAATAATAATAATAATAATAAGGAAACCTATTACATCTTTTAAAGATAATAAAGCAAAAAATGATACAGAAATCTAAAAAATCTAAGATACACACATGCTTATACATATCAAGGAAGCTAACTCTAATACATTACAACTGAATACTATTCTAGATTGTATTCAGTTATCTACATTTCAAACGTACTATATCGGTAATCAACAGGTGCAGTAAATGCAATAATGCAAGAAGAGGAAATAATTTGTCCTTAAGAAGATTGATAAGATCGACTTCAGAAAATCTCTTATTTCCGGTCTTTTCATGAAATTTACATGAAGAGTGTGATTTAAAAATAAAAAAAAGTTATAAAAGGAAGTAGGGAGTATTGTAATAAAACGCCTACTTTTAAAGCAAAGGCTCGTTTATACCGGCAGCATGTATCGTATATGTAAACCAGAACAACATCTGACTAAAATCAAGATTATTTTCTGCTGAGTATACGAATATTTTTTAAAAAACATTTCCCTCATAAATGTATTCAAAAAATCGATTTACGTTGTCATCGTATATGTGTATCAATTACAAATCCTAAACAAATGTTTACAAACTTTCCTTTATCTACTGTAATTAAAAATTTTACTTTCACACGAGAATTATCCTTTTAATATACTACCTAATTCAGGAAGCAAGTTTTCCTTATTATGTTTTATCTATATGTGCCAGAACACAAAATAAAAGTCACTGTAGACCTTAAAAAGTAAAGACACTATTCACATAGTTCGCCATATCGGGAAAGAAGGATGGACATACCATATATTGCATTTAAAGCACATGTACGTCTTTGCTTGAAAACGAATTCAGTAGTCTTTCATGTGGAATCCCAATTGGACTAGAACTTTAGTGTTTCAAACCTTAGAGTCTAATTATTTACATTCCAATTATTTATGGAAAAGTATTGCAATAACAGGTAGGACATTATCGAAATCATTCGAGATTTTGATGATATAAACCCATATTCCAAATTTTATTGAAATCGGATCAGAAATATTGACTCCAGAGTGGTAATAAGTGCTGACAAACGGACTACACAGGAAGCGTGATCGACGACACACGACGAACGCAGTGCCATATCGTAAGCTCACTCCTCCTTATGGCCATATATGCTATAAATCAAGGGAAGCACACCGCATGAAAAACAGCCCTGAGTTGCATATCTGTTTAATCAAATCACTAAGTCTTGCAAATGCAGTTAGGGAGAATATTGGGACAATAGCATTGATTTAAACAGTAGTGATAACATCGGTCAAACAAAAATATTTCATGACGTTTCAATAAAAGGACGGGGATGTGATAGGTAATGCATCAACGATTGGAATTGCATTACATTGTAACAGATACACTGTTAATTCGGCATCCTTTCAGGAGGTCCTGTGTCAAGTTCATGTGCACATTGTGATTTAAAAGAATGAAAATACATGGTAATTAAAACAGAACTGTGTCTCGAAGATCGCTGTACCTAGACTAGGTTCGTATATCACAATAAAAAATACACCTGTTCACAATAATGTTTACTGAATGAGAGCATTGTTGAAAAATATCCCATCATAACATTAGTATGAAAAAAAAAATTATGTATTTCAAAATAAAACTTATACATTTATTGATATTGTATCGTAATTGTTTAGTTCTTGATTAGAATTAGTAACGGCGATTTAGTAATTTAGTCAAATTGTATATTCTTTTATGGTGATATTATCTAGAATATAAGGACCATTTTGAAATACGGAGACGACACCGTATAAACTTGTATTGAAGATTTGACATGATTACAATATAATCTCACCAAAGCGCATCAAGCTATTTTGTGTAACCCACCGTGAAATGGCAAGTCTGGCCTAAATGTCTCCTCCTTTCTACGTCAGGAATCGTTTTATTAATCACACTTGGAAAGTACTCTATCATTTTATAATTGTTTTTTTCAAGTCCTAAAGTTAATCACGCAGAAAAGTGCACAAAACTTGTAACACAATATATTTTCATCTCAATGATCGACAGATCACGGTCACATAATTATACTTTAAGGAGGTTTTGTGCGACAAATAAGTGGGAATGTCAAGTGTAATGAAACGATGTAGTCGTTGTTGTTTATTTAAAGAGAATTGCTGGCAAATTTAACTCAGAGTATATTTGAAGGCTACTCATGTACACATACCGTTAATTCACTTTCTGGATATTTTCCCTATATTTCTTTTGACTGATTTCGTTAAATTGGGGTGTATTGATTTTTTTAAATACATTTCACATATGAAGTAATATTAATGTTTGTTCTCTTGTTTGTATAACTCTTGATTTATGTACTGCTGCAATGTTCCCATTTTTAATGTTTGAATTACACGTATCCAGAGACTCCTTGAATAAATATATTATAAAAGCCCATCTAACACGGTACATGGTTACAATATTTTGCTAATTATTAGAAAAATTGATTACAAATACTATATTATACATATTTAAAACTTGAAGTTTAAAAATTCATTAAAAAAACTTACGATTTCCATCGAGAAATTTCCATGTAAGTTCTTTTTCCTGCACAGATGAAGATGAAAGACGCATATATTCCTCACTTGTCGTTGTGGTCTTACATCCATCGAGATGAATGACACATATATTCCCACCTTGTCGTTGTGGTCTTACACACATCGAAATGAATGACACATATATTCCCACCTTGTCACAGTGATCTTACACTCATCGAGACGAATGAGACATATATTCCCACATTTTCGTAGTGATCTTAAAAATTCAAAACAAAAGCTTACGGTTTCCATCGAGAAATTTCCATGTATCGATACCCAGGATCCATCCTTCTAGCAAGTTCCTTTTCCTGCACCCATGAAGATGAAAGACACATATGTCCCCTTCTTGCCGTAGTGATCTTACACCCATTGAGACGAATGACACATATATTCCCACCTTGTCGTAGTGATCTTAAAAAGTACTTGTCGTAGTGATCTTACACCGATCGAGATGAATGACACATATATTCCCACCTTGTCATAGTGATATTACATCATTCGAGACCAATGACACATATATTTCCACTTTGTAGTAGTGATCTTAAAGTTCATTAAAAAACTTACGGTTTCCATGTATCGATACCCAGAATCCATCCTTCTAGAAAGTTCCTTTGCCTGCACCTATGAAAATGAAGTCACATATGTTCCCTCTTTGCCGTAGTGATTAGTGATCTTACACTCATCGAGATGAATGACACATATATTTCCCACTAGCTGTAGTGATCTTACCGCCATCGAGATGAATGACACATATATTTCCTACTTGTCGTAGTGATCTTACCTCCATCGAGATGAATGACACATATATTACATAATTGTCGTAGTGATCTCACACCGATCGAGATGAATGACACATATATTCCCACCTTGTCATAGTGATCTTACACCCATCGAGACGAATGACACATATATTCCCACCTTGTCATAGTGATCTTAAAATTCATTAAAAATACCCGGAATCGATCCTTCTAGAAAGTTCCTTTTCCTGCACCCATGAAAATGAATGACACATATATTCCCTACTTTGTCGTAGTGGTTTTATACCCATCGAGATGAACGACACATATATTCCCACCTTGTCGTAGTGATGTTACACTCATCGAGACGAATGACACATATATTCCCTCCATGCCGTAGTGATCTCGTCCACATGAAGAGAAAAACAAAATTTGATAAAATTGCAAATCGTACAATTTTCTACTTTATTACACACAAACACATCTAGAATATATAGATTATTATTATTATTATTATATATATATATATATATATATATATATATATATATATATATATATATATATATATATATATATAATGATGAAGAAACATGACGTATAGGATTCTTGTACACTCATACTGATAATGATATCTATGGAAAGAAGGGGGTACGGGTGGGGATGGAGGTGGTTGGAGTTCCTCGATGCACATGTGTTCCTATTGATCCAAGAAAACACTTCTACTTGAACCAAGTAAAAAGTCATTAAATTATTGCAGAATTTGTCAATGGTGGACATTTTAGACTGCGTATCATCAATTTGCTTCATTCTTCCTATAAGATGCGTAAATCTGTTTGTAAGATGTAAGAAGAAAATATATACGATAAACTTTACAAATTAAACAAATATATATGAGTTGAAAGCGACTAAAAGCTCTTTTCGCAGAACAACTTTGGTCAAACTATATATACTATGCATACGTCCGACTTTAGAATATGCTTCTGAAGTCTGAGATAATTATTCTTTTGAAGATTTGGAAAGATTAGAAAAATTCAAATGGAAGCTGCACAAATCGTTACAAATCTACCCATTTTTGCTTTAGAAAATCTCTTTATGCGGAAACTGGTTGGGAAACTCTTACACAACGAAGGAAAAAGAAACGATTATTCATAATGTATTCGATAATAAATAATCAAGTACCTAACTAATTGAGCGACCTTCTTCCACAAAGGAGATATGATGCATCTTTCATCGTCTACGTGACTCTTAAAACATCACGCCAATCTCTACCAGACTTCCGATTTTTCAGACGTCCCTAGAAATAAATTTATAAGAAAACGAAATGGACAAAAGTGACTTTAACCAGTGCAATGTGTCCTCTCTCTCTCTCTCTCTCTCTCTCTCTCTCTCTCTCTCTCTCTCTCTCTCTCTCTCTCTCTCTCTCTCTCTCTCATTAATTGGTAATTTACTTAACTAAATAAATAAATGTTTATTTTCTTTTCATTTGAAATATTTCATGTCTTTAAATATACGAAATATTTTTACTGGTTTTTCGGATGCATTCCAATTTTGAAAAATGAATGTCATCTTTGGATCATTTTTGTATGCTGTGGGAAAGGACCTATATGAGTTTGACAGCTCGTGTCCAATCCCGTATTGTTCAACAAAATGACAATAAAATATGTTTAAAACAAAGTAAGGCGTTATTTCTTTTTATATGAATACGTTTCGACCAGTATACTTCGGTACCTATATTTGAAGGCAATTGTGTGAACAAAGATTATTCCGCTAAATAAAGCACACAAATTCATTGGGAAATTTGATTATTTAATACATTGTGAAAATACATCAATGTGTAAGTCTTAGTATTACATCATATAGAGGTGTAAAAGATGTTGTGTAAGCAACACTATCATGTTTATCATACATATCACTGGCCTCAAAATTTATCTTGACAGCATATAATTAAAAACAAATTGTGTGCTGGCAATAAATATTTTGAGGACATTTACTGGTGGGATTTTCTTTTCCTATCTTTTCTTTTTTCTTTTTTTAAAATATCATGCCGAAAAAGCAAAATAGATAGTCACACTGTTGTGGCACCCTTCCGCCAATATTGAACCAGTTGTTTAATTACCTATTGCATGCATTTTAATTAGTCGAGGCCATCAGACGGAAGCGAAGTCACGAAGGGGTGAATTTGGTGGCCCTGAAAGTGATCTTTGGAAGAGGAAATCGACTTTAACTCATTAACCCCTGGAGATTCTTTTCATTTTCGCCTGAAATGGGGGTAGGAAACGCATTTTGGGGTTACTTCTGAATGCAGCAAAACAGATCTGCTTAAGAAAGTTTTTCGTTTAGCCGGATGCTTAGGTGTATCAGAAACATTGTTTTTGATTGGCTATTACGCTCTCGCATGTGCAGAAAGGTAAAAGTTGGACTTCTTTTTTTTTTTTTTTTTTTTTTCGTATTGGATCCCCGATTTTTGTGTCCTGGCCCCTTTTTACTCCAAATCTCAAAGTTATGCTACTTTTTGCAACGGTTCATCTGTCTGTGTGCAGTTCGGACCGGTCTGCTTTAGATCTAAGGCCAAAAAGTCTAAAATCCGGACACAAACTCCGGTTCCGGAACTGGCAATTTTTGACCTAAAAAAAATCGGGTCTCAAAAACTGCATTTTTTTCGCTGTATTTTTTAATGCGAGTAGAAAGTCGACATTATTTGGTATCATTGTAGAGCTACATCTGTCTACTTTCCTGAAATACCATCCACTTTAGTGTATCCTAAATGATGTTCACGTTACAGAGCTCGGAAGTAGGGTACAACCTCATGACGCGTAAACGTGGCGCCAGGGGTTAATGAGTTAAAGAGCCCAAAAGTGTATACGTGAGTTGTTATGTAATGAAGAGGGAATGTGGTGGACATTGAATAGAATAGATAAATAACACTAATATGTACCGTACGTCTGTTCGACATGCTGGTTACTAGATCAATCATGATCAATTATCCGTGTAATATAGACCAATTTATGCATAACTTTGATTTTTTTTTTAATTTATCTTCCTACAAAATCAACCATACTTTCTTTGCTGAGAGAGAGCGAGGGTTTTAATTTTGCGCGTTTATGCTCTTGTATGTTTTTATAATAGTATTCGCGTAAAGTAGTGCGATGGTTAGGATGGAGAGTTTAAGGATGGAGGGAAGATTAGAATGGACAAAACATAGAATATATACTAGTATATGACTGACTGGCAAACTACTTTCAATCAGAAGTGTAATTTTAACAGTGGAGATGAAATATAAACCCAGTCGTTATAAAGTTGTTCAAAGTTAAAATTCAATGAAAATACTATGCATAAGAATTGACTACGGAAAGAGAAGTCAGCCTTCGTAAAACATTTTGCGGAGAAACATCTACGAATACAGACTGGGAAATTTGCTTACAATGGGTTGCAATCTAAAATTTTCTTGGTCGTCAGAAAACATATTCATATTGAAAAGTAACGCGTTGCTCTTACCTACTTTAACGCATTACTAATACCAAAAGTGACACGATACTTTTGCAATATGTTACGTGTTACTTTTGTTAAAGCTACCTTCGACCCCATCCCAAAATTTCTAACGCTCATCATTTGTATAACTATGTAGGATAAAAAGTATTACATTTTAAAACAATATGTTACTTTTGCCACTTTGGTCATGAACTGCCACGGCTCGTATGAGTCTCTCTATGAATTCAGTCGCGTAATCATGAAGAGACCATCGGTCATGCCTTATCGCATATAATGCAAAGTAATGTAAATATTCATATTCTGCGAGGCTCTCATATATGTATGCAACGATGACTGTCCATTAGCCAGCAAGTATCTCCACTAGATTGCGCACAGCAAATCTCATAAAAGCGAACGGCCTATAGAAAGACGTTGCCTAAAAGCACATACTGTATATGGCATGGTTTTGAGAAGGTGTAGAATGAAGTTCATGTTAAATAAATGCAACTGGAAGGAAATGCATTCTCTATGTCTAAGCATCAACAGCATTTACATGTAAGATTACAATTCAATATTTTTCTCCAGAACATTAAATTGGAATACATTCCAATGGAAGTGTAGCTTCGACGAAAGGAAAAAAATAGCAGAAACTAAACTTATCATATGTAGTATTACTATCATTAGCTACGTTTCTAATGTTTACGTCATATGATGTTTACGTTATGTGATTTTTCCGTCATGGGATATTTACATCAAAAGACATTAACGTTATGTTATGTTTATATCATGGAATATTTGCAGTAGTATAAACTGGCAGAAACCTTGGCGTAACGGTCAGTGGAACGATGGCAAACTGTTATGAATGGAGAATACAAAACGGTGAACTCTCGAACATTACAGAAAGTTAGACACAATAAACTTGATTGTTCCTTTCAAGTGTAAAGCACTACTGTGACATCAAAAGTAAATCCTTGAACTTGGTTGGAACTTAAATTAAAATGATTTTTCATAACAAATATTATATTCACTGCTTTATCTTCTAACTTTGTAAAAGCAATGAATGAGATGAGAGTGACTTTTTTGTCAGCATCGAGGTGTGGATCAAAAGTAAAGCTTCATGTACAATATTGTCTGCTACGTATTCAACCGTAATAGGGAAACATTGTCATTCTAGATTGATGTTAACATTTCATTTACAGTCAGAAATGTGACCATACCCCATCCACAGTTTTTGAATAACTAGTGCGAGCCATACATAGCACACAAATTTAAAACCAAAAAGAGGCTTAACTCTGGGAAAATACACCAGAACATGACGACAGAATAATATGCGCATGTTGCATTCACGTCGTTAATGGCTGCCAAGTTCCAAGGAAAATCACTGAAAGTTGTGTGGCTAGTTACACACACAAGAAGTGTCATAACTAATATATATATATATATATATATATATATATATATATATATATATATATATATATATATATATATATATATATATATATAACACCAAAAAGCACATAACTCTGTAAAAAGGATTCAGTGCATGTCCACAAAACAATATGCACGTATTGACCTCGTGTCAATAAGGTCTACTAAGTTCAAGTCAATTCAACAGAGGATGTGGGGCTAGTTGAGCAAGCAAAAATTATTTAGTGTATATACATTTAATTCCAGCAAGGGCATAACTCTGAAGAAAACTCATCAGAGCATGGCAATAAAAGTATATGCGCGTGCTTACATCAAGTTAATAATATCTATCAAGTTTTAAGTCACTTCGTGAAAAACTCTTAGACTAGTTCCACACACAAGAATAGTAGTATAGAAGTGGAAGTTTCCTGAGCAGTCGCTGTTTATTTTGTTTGTTTTTTTTTACTTATATTGAATTTTTAATTTGTAATAGAAAGCGACTACAAAAAAAAAATTAAAGATCTTCGAGCAGTTTTGCTACAACAGAAATCATAAATTGTAAATGACTCACTTCCCTAACTGAAACGAAAATGAGTAAACAACAATAGCAACTTATTTTAGAACTCGCCACTTCTGTACAACAAGCATTAATTACAAAGTAACAACCTCGGATGCAAATGTTTGTAGAGCAAAACACCTGTGCCTGAAATTCAATGGTAGGCCGAATTACAAACATGACAACTGAGCCAGAACTTTGGTGGAAGGCTGAATTACAAAAATAAACTGCGCTAGTGATGTTCTCGTGTACGAGTACTAGTCATTGTTCGAGTTACGAAAACATAGCTTTGTTCTAGAGGACATATTTCAAAAGTCAGGATTAGTAAAATGGACCCTCAAGTACGTGTGCAATGCATAGCTATCGCGCTAACATTTCCCTATTATATGCTATTTATGGCAGAATCTTATCAGACAGCAAACCACTACTTATTATATACTTCTTATTTTTTCAATTCGGCAAAACATACAGGCACAATTTGGTCAATTTGGTTCATCATTTCTCTGAAACCTAGTTTGTAGAATGAACCAATTCTAAATTCTAGAATTTTCTATAACAACATACTGTAATACATGATGAATGACGCATGGTTGACGATGCACTTCCCTTCACACAATTATTGAAGTAAAAACTATAACATTTCATAGCATCTCAGTATGTAGCTATTCTGGTAATTGATTTGTGAAACTGTTACTTTTAGTTCAAGGTTTGGTTTTTCAATTATTGTTTCAACTATATTAGGTTTTAGCTCAACGACATTAAAAACTATAAATATCGTAAACTTATGCCAGTATAAGTAGACCATGACATCAATTTATATACCTTCTTCGAGTCTTTTCGTAATGCCTTGTCAAAGTCATTCGTTTTCAAATTCTCCAAGATCGTCTTCTAAGTCACTATCACGAATCTTGTCTAAAATAACAAAACGATTCATGCTTCCGTCTCTTTCATCGATATTTTGGTGCAAAGCCGTCGAAGTTCTTGCTTACTGTTTTAATTTAGTTTGAACTCAAATTGTACGCTTCCTCTGTTGACAATTTTGTTTTATTTTTTTTTTTTTAAATTGTTTTATCAGCTTTGGCTACATTTTCCTCAGGAACAATTTTTATCTCAAGCCGTTTGCTTATTTTCACTTGCCGTAATTGCTGGTAAAGTCCTTACAGAACTTAATACATTAAATTCATCTAATTTATTAGGATATGTTTTGCTCTTAACATGCGTTGTTAAAATTCCGCATGTTCCCAAATGTATGAGGGTAATATAGGCATTGATTAGGCACTACTAACAATTTAGCCAGGAAGAGAGAAAGTACTAAATGTTGCAAATAGGAATTAACTAATTCCCCCATAAAAATGCAAAAAGTGACATTCATATTCCATTTATTGTCACTTTTATCGCTAAATGGCTATAACCGCATGAACTAGCTTGAAAATAATGTTAATTTTCGTTCACAAGAAAGAAAAAAAACGTAATTTGCGTTACTTTTCAATGAGAATTTGAGCAAAAAAGAACAGATATTGAAACATTTCTAGTATAATAAAACTATCACTCAAGATGGATGAAGATATTTTATGTTTATCACGGTAAACCACTGTGTGAAATGCTAACAATTTAGTACAGGAAGTGTTATGTGCTGAAGTTTGCAAACGAATTTTCAGACAGCAGAGACAGTTGGATGTTCTGTAAATTTTGCTCAAATGAACAAAAAGCTGAATGAGAAAGAAATGTTAGGATAGGAAATGCTAAACAGATACAGTTTGTGAATGTGGTAGTGTTGTACAAATCTAAAGTCTAAGGTACACAATAAATTGACGAGTGAAGCGTCTATGACGTACCATGGCATCAGAGCCGACAATGAAATTTTAACACATTGATGTACGAATTGAAAAAGAAATATTTCGCTATCTAAATATCAATGATCTACAATGATAGTCATCAAAGGTGATAGTTTGAAGTTTTCTTTCGTATATAACGTTGTATCATCATGTTCAAAAATGCTTTTCAACCAAGAGCAAATCCTAAAAAGGCTTCATCCACTGAGACTGTTAAATATAGATTGCAACAATTAATGGCTAAGATATATCAACAACTAGAAAAGATTTTAAAAAGACTTCTATGTCTCAAAGAACTGTGTAGCATCACTACTGGTAAATCACAAAGCGTCTCAGAAAGAGAACTAAAGAGGAGGGAAAGAAAAATGAACTAAGATGCATTAGCAGAAGGAGTGAGACGCAATTGCAACGTAGGAAAGAGGGACATATAGAAAAACGTTTGCAACGTAAAAGCGAGCGTGTACAACAGAAACAAGAAATACAAATTAGGAAATTTACTTATTAAAAGAAACGGTTAATTCGTTAATTCGTGTAAATTTACAGGAGGTAATAACAAAGACAATGATTTGTCTTTCTCTTGGCAAATCAACAAGGACTGAAGAGTTTCATATGGTTACGTTGTCATATATATCGCTTTATAAACCTTTTCGATCTCTACAGCACATTTATGCAGTCTATAATTGTGTAATTCAAACAATGCACTCGTACCCCTCAAAGCGAACATCACTAGTGCAATTGTTTATGTTTTTGTATTTTTATTGTTGTTGTTTTGTTTCTTTGTTTTTGTAATTCAAACAATGCACTTGTATCCATCCACGAGAACATGGCTATATCTTATATTGCTTGAAGCGGTGTAGAAGCGGCAAGCTCTAGTGAAGTCGGTGTTGTTTTATTTATGATTTCTGAAGCAGCAAAGCTGCTCCAACATCCTTAAAATTTTGTCTTTTACTCGCTTTTCCATTGCAAATTAAAAATAAAAAATCAGTCTACACTTGCTATAGAACCCACCACATCTATATATCAAAGAATGATCATTGAAAGCATATACTTTGAACACCAAAATAGAGTATAACTCTAGAAAAACGCGTCAGAGCTTGGTAACAGAGTAATATGCCCTTGTCATGTCAGTAATGTTTGCCAAAGTTTAAGGTAAGTAAGCAAAAGATATGCAGGCATTTGCACATACAGAAATTATCATGTATAGTATAATACATTTAACAAGAACACGACAGAACGAAATTCGCATGTTGACCTCATTTCAATAATGTCTGCCAAATTTCATCAAAAGCGGTGGGACTAGTTGCAGGAATCATTATATGTTATTGTACATATATTAACAAAAAAAGGGGCATAACTCTGAAAACATGCCTTTCAGGAAGACGACATAACGATAGGCGCATGTTGACCCCATGCCAATAATATTTGGCAAGTATCAACATAGTCCATTGAAAGACGTGGGAGTAATTGCACACATAAGAATATAATAACGCATGTAGTTTGTTTGTTTTTTAAGTACGGGACAGTCTCACAAGCCTATGTCCCTGCCATTGTGTTGACGAAGTCACAACTAAAAATGCATCGCATAGATTTACAACACGAACCTAGATGCACTTCGATGATAACTTGCGCCTTTTGCATCTTTTAAGTTTTAGTGTATATAAAACGTCCGTAACTTTGGAGAAATAAATTATATTTGTGTTTTTGTTCTTCTTCTTCTTCCTGATGCCGCAGCTGCTGTGTTAGCTTGACACCATGTTTCTTAGGTACGAAAAATAAAATTCAGCTGTATTTCTTTTTCCAGGTGTTACGACTAGGGGTAATGTAACAAAAGAAAAGACTCAAACACGCTTTCAAGCTTTAAAATACAAATATTTAATTTCCTAAAATATTAAAATATTTCAACAAACAATCAAAGTGAAAGAATTAAAATAACTTACAGTATAGAATATCCTTAAAAGTCCTAAATTGTTCTAAAGTTCACTGATCCGGAAGTTAATCCAAATATTTCGAATGAAGTAGGTTTCGAATGAAACATTCACTGTACTGATATGCTATTAAGAATCAAGTATATCCAAGTTTTATCAATTCCAAATAGTCCTTGTGAATATGGAATAACACAAGTTCTAGAAATGTTTCCGATAGTTCCACGGAGCTGTATAATTATTAAAGTTTAAGAAACAGTACTAATCCAGAATGTACTGTATACTGATATATATCACTAAAGTAGAATATCCACACACAAAAAGAACCAATCTGGTTTATGACCTCTCAATCCAGTGTAGCTATGAAGAATGCTAGAATGCTGCTATAAATCCTATTATATAGTCTCTTACTACGCAGAATCGAAATAAAACCCAAACTACGTTTTTGATAAACAACTTGGTATTTCGAAATAATTTCCTTCCAAATTACAACCCTCTTCGAACCAATTAGAAACTAGGTTATGCGTGACATCGCCAAAGTATTTGTGCCCTGACGTTATTTACAGTCAATAAAGTATTGACTCTGAAATGAATCATAGAATCTAGGTCAAAAGTGCATACCTTCACGCGCTGGATCACGTGACATGACTAATGCTCACTGAAATATTGATCCAATTTACCATATGTGTACTCACGGCAAGACGACAGCTGTTAGACTAAGAAAAGATATCATAAACTAATAAACTATACCATTATTAAAAGAAAAATGATATATAATTCCGTAACACAGGTCGTTTCTCCGTTAATTCACACCGATAAACAGCAGCTAAAAAAGGAAGCCCAAAAGTGCAATTTGTTTTTCCATATTTAACTATTTCTCAATAATAATAATATAATAATAATAATAATAATAATAATAATAATAATAATAATAATAATAATAATAATAATAATAATAGCAATAACAACAGCAACAAACTTGGAATATCATTATTTCAGCAAATTTATAGAGATAATATAATCTCATCGACATGCAAATATTCTACCGAAACCATAGTACTTTGACGAGAATTTAATCTTTCTCGGACTATGAGTTTAAATTCAAATGGGAAACGGAAGACTAGGTGTAAATTAAAAAACAAATATAATCATTCATTAATGTAGAAACGATTTTTTTTCGAATATTTCATAGTATGACATTACGGTATTCGACGGAAAAATAGTAGAAATAATAACGCTCTACCTTGAATTAAATCACTGTTTATACCCTAAAACGTCAACAAAATTACAATAATTTTTAAGCTTTGTTGTTACAATTTGCCTTTCTAATGGGATCCACTTAATTAATAAACCAGTGCATGACGATGTCTTTTCAATATGAAATTCACCAAGAATATGTTGATAAAATGTCTCATTTCAACAGAAAAACAGGTTTTTCTTCATTATTCGTATGAAAATTTCCCCGTTTCGTAAGTACGAAAAACTCCAATATGTTTGTGTGTATTGAAGCATTATGTGTATAAACACATCTACCCTCTTGTGTGTGATAGTATGTTTGTGTTTGTTCATCCCCCTTCTTTTACATCCTGTTTGATGTGGTCAATCTATATAAAAACAACACACATAAAACATAACACATCAATATAAAAAATGTTGATTACGCATGAAAATATAATCATATGTTAATTATACGAGCTTCACCTTCGGGTTCCTCATCCTCCAGTCCCTCATCCTCCTTGTGATCCATTTGAGAGAACCGTGGTAGCTCAGTTGGTAGAGCGTCGAACTCTTAATCCAGAAGTCACGGGTCCGATACCCGCCCAAGCCAGTCCGGGTCGGCTGCCTTAGTATCCTAAGAAAGGCACTTAACTCCGATTTCATGGGCATGATAAAGTCAGTAATGTGTTAAAAGTGTCGTTAAAACAAACAAAATCAAAAAACAAATCAACTTCGTTGTCCTCACAAAACGAGGGTACAACTATATGAGAAATGTATATCAACCAGGACCCAACTTTTATTTGGGAAGCGTGGCAGCAATGATCAAGGTGAGGTAACCAGACACATTTGTATGTAATTGATCCAGAAAATTCTTCTGTATATTATCGATAGACATCTAGGAGTAACAGTACTGCAAACGGAATATCATACCCATCCAAAAACAAGATTTGACCTTGAACTTCAACGTAGTGACTTCAAATTTAGAAGTGCTCTTAATTACCAAAAATGTTAATGTTAAAAAAGTTTTGACAAATAATGTTCAAGTCCAGAAATGAAATACAAACGAAAAATCTTTTTTTAGTAACAGTGACACGGACCATGGAGTTACTAACTCCTAATCAGTGGGCTTCTTGTTGAGGTTAGGGGAAATACATCTACCAAGCTGCGTTGAAATCAGCTATTGGAACTAAATTATGATCTGGAAATTAAATGCATAGGCAAAAATCTATTTTTAGTAGTAGTGACCTTGACATTGAAACGTGAACAGACTTTGGAAAAATAAATAAATAAGTAAATAAATAAATAAATACTTGGCGTTTAAGTCATATTTAGTACTATCATGTTCCTAGATAAAGGATATCCGCGCAAAACTTACCTCGTGCATTTAGTTTTTACACGTGCAATCCGGCACTAGGGATGTCCTGCGTGTATGAAAACATAGCACGTTCCAGGTGCATTTTGCTTGATGCATTTTATCTATTCGACTTTTAAAAAACAGTGTTCTGTATGGTGCATTAGATTATATAATTTATGTTTTCATCCAACAACATCTTGAAACACGATTGTACTTATTAAAAGGGTTTATATTTTGAAAACTCATTTGATTATTTGACACAATTGAACAAACATCATGGTGAAGGAACTTAAGGCTGAAATAAAATTATGCAAATATTAGACTCATCAAAATTAATTCCAATATATGTTTAATTATTTTTAAGGGAAATGTGCATTTTTTATGCAAATTTTTTGGAGATTTAATTAGTCTCTCGTCTCCTTTCAGACAGGTATACCACTGCTTTGTGTTATTTTACATGTTATTTTTTATTCCACACGAATTATGTTCAACATATGCATGGTTATTTGTAGTGTAAATAATATATATATATATATATATATATATATATATATATATATATATATATATATATATCCCTTTTTGTCTCTCTACATTTAACAATTAGCCAATGTTTGGATATACATATTGGTTCTGTTCAGAGTATTACGATTATAAATTACCAAATTGTGTATTATTATTATTATTATTATTATTATTATTATTATTATTATTATTATTAGGAGAATCACTTTGTCGGGGATGGGAAGGTGGTAGTGTGTGTGCGTAGGGAGGGGGGAGTACCACGAGGAGTATATACCAAGATATTTCAATAGGGGAAGAAGAACTGTATTGCCATTAGGCCTACTGACCCTTCATTGTACATATACAAAACAATTACAACACCAATGATGGCAGTACAAAATTATATAAATGTAAAATACAGTAAAAAAAATGGAAATATAATATCAAGTAAACAAAAATTATCTTAAATGTTTATGATAATTATTAATATCGATACCAATATACAAATTGAGTCTGTAAATGTAGTACAAATCGTAATAAGAGAGGGACTCACTCACGTACGGGATATAGTAAGGGAGAAAGTTGATATTTATAGAAGAAAGAAAGATTATGTCTGTTGAAACACAATATTATTTCTATGGACAAATAATTTGTAGAGAGAAATATCGGCATACATAAGTATGTACAAATTAAATACGCCTGATGATTCATCCTCGTTTAATGTAAAATCGAATTTGATCTAATATATATGACCATGTTGTATTAAATTATGTCTGTCATACTTTAATGTTAAGTTCCATATTCGCTGCGATGTATTGTCTATGTCCCAAAGAAACGTGTCCGCTAGATCAAGAATTTATTTAATGAATTAAGCGAAATAACGCTCTCGACTTGTATGTTTTGAGACAATTCTATTGACAGAGTCATGAAAAACGATTATGCCTCCGATTTATGCAAAGGTTAGCGAAACTTTGATGTAGCGTGTGGTAGCTCTCTCTCTCTCTCTCTCTCTCTCTCTCTCTCTCTCTCTCTCTCTCTCTCTCTCTCTCTCTCTCTCTCTCTCATTGAAAAGTTTAGTGTAAAAAGTTTGGTTAAACAAAAAAAATCCCCCCTCCTCTCCTGTATCTTATTATAGGTTCACTACATTATTCACAAACTTACTGAATACATGGCACTACAGACCAGACACTTTCGCTATAGTTATGTAATGTAAATTCCATCGTGTGAGTCTAAAGTCCGATTCGCCAAAATTCATTAATTTCAATTTAATCTAATCCTTATTTTTATCTTCATCAGCACATGCTTATTTAAATTTTTTTTTACAAACATAGGATTTGGAAGGTACTGTGAATTTAAGCGAAATAAAATGCAAATTAAAAAATAACATAGGAAATTTGATATCAATATGACATTCTTCTGCAAATGCTTTATGAAAGAGTCAGATATACATAATATACATTTCAATATGTGTATTGGTGAGGGGGCATGGGGCACATATGCATCATAGTGTTGGTTGAGAATTGCCGCCTTTCCAGGAGTCATATAAACAGACCTTATCGAGTCCTATGGCTAAGGTAGTTCAGTCAACTCAAACTGAGCAGACTGCTTCATGTTGTTATCATCACCTTGTCAAATAGATTACACAGTTCTGCTAATCTAAATATGTTTCTCTATCAGTGTTGTAACTAGATACCTCCACACATGAGAATATAAAGTATGTGCTTGTTAATAATTTTCAGCCATTAAAAAACAGACAGACGCGGAATTTATAATGAAGTTGGCATTGTCGTCCTCATAATAATCATTACAAAATTATTATTGGTGGTAAATTCATTTGATTTACTAATGCTCATATAATTTGCATAGAGGATGACAAGTTCCTCAACAAGTATCTTAAATTTTATTGTTTTATTTTATTTTATTTTACTTATTATTATTTAGTTGGGGGGCGGGGTATTTTTTTAGTTTTTTTTTAAATTTTTATTTCTTGTGGAGACGATACTGTTATTCTGAATGATAACGAAAATGATCTTCAGAAAACTTTGTTTGAATGACTTCTGTATATATTGCTGAGAATGGAGATTAAAAGCCAATGTTTAAAAATACATAGATAGTAAGATTTGGTATCAGGGCAACCTAAACGGTTCTCTGACACACATCACTGGGTAATAGTCGATTACTCTTTATAGTTATGGTTTTTCTTTTTTAAAACACAATGGTTCTGGAATGTTAGTGACAATTATGTAATCAAATATGTGCACACTGATTTCTTACGAAATGTTTAATTTTCAAGAAAGAAGAATAACCCACTATATATGTTGCATGGAGAGACTGCTAGGTTTCCTACGAGTATTTTTATCAAAATTAGAGCTGCTATAGTTTAGGCTAGACATGTTACAGAAACAATTAGTACAATTTCAAAAATATTATATTATATTATGTAACACTATGTTGCTGCCGGCTATGCCATTTTAAATGGCTCTCCTTTATCAAAACCAATTCTGCGTGATTTCGGACTGAATAATTTATAGTCATCTCAGTCATTCCCCTCTATTGGTTGACTGACAGATAAATATATACAAACTTGGCATTTTAGTATTTTTGATTCCTATAAAAGTTGATCTTATCGGATATTTGAAAAATCTTTAAATTTTTAACCATTTTTAACATGTATGACACAAAGTAAAGAATAATTTTAACAAAGTTCCGTACAACGACTCATAATATTCCAAATGAGAATGGAAGATAGCCAAATTTGGATATATCTGAAAGTAATGGTGACATAAGTGACGAATTTCACTATCTTTTTCAATGTCTATATGTTGCTGAATTAAGAAATTAATATATAAGCAATAACTATCAAAAAAGTGTTAATACATACAAATTTAGTGATTTGCAAAATAGCATAAATCTTAACGTACAAATAAGAACAAGTAAACTTATGAAACTGATATTTAAATCATTGTGTTCTCATATAAACCCAGAATAGTTATGTCTATCACCGTTTAATCCCATTTTGTCATATATGTCCAAACTATTAACCAAAATATTCCTTTCTATCCTTCCTTTTTCATCCACTATACTACCACCATTAATTATTTGTATTTGTACTTAATCTGATATGCGTATTGCTAGACCTATATTGCAATAAAGTAGAATATGTTCTGTTATAAATGCTCGATTGTTTCTGTATTTTAACTGTGCAACTGAGAGAGAGAGAGAGACCCTAAAGCAGAGTACATGCACGCTACTTGTATGCTTATTCTTCTGTATATATTTTACTAAATATATTTGTATATAATAATTGTATTTTGATACCACGATTAATTGGACTAAATAATACAAGTTCTTGTTTTATTTTCTCAATGTATATCACTTCTCTATGACATACATTGTTGAATTTCAAAATAAATTTTGTCTCTGAAAGTTCAAAAGTTGATATGCATTAAACTATAAGAAATGATCGGTTATCTTTCCTGACTAAACATCTGTATAGTCTAAGGCCGTAACGTTTACATGTGTCAACGGTTCTGTTTAGTTTACTGCCTGTAAATGTTCACAAAAATCGGTAACAGTATAAATGATCATGCATGTGGTACATCTGAAGTTAGCCGATGCGCATGTCCAGGCAGTTGATCCAGTTGCATTATCTATTCATTCATCATGTGCATATTTGTAGCAGTATGAAACAATATCACAACAATCCTAAAATTGATGTACCTAAATTGTCAGATATATTCAGCAACGAACTTTCCTAAAAACTGAATCGTGTCAAAATATTTCATAATATATTTTGTTTTGTTTTGTTTTTGCTGGTTTTAACAGCACTTTTAACACGGAAATGGGAGCTAAGTGCCTTTCCCAAGAACACACCGAGGCAGCCGACCTGGGCTGGCCTCGTGGGTATCGAACCCGCGATATTATATTACGAATCCGAGGTTGTATTAAATGGGCTACAGCAGCTCTCTTTTAAACTAGATATATATTACATGCAAAGGTAATGTAACAGTCATACGAATCATATGTCGGTAAAACAGCTGATGTGTCCGTAAAATTGCTCGTACAGAGCTAATGTTTATGTATTTTATCCAGAGCACCAACGTTAAATAAAATTTATTGTATCTTGTATGTTAATATTCGAGCAATGAAGATTGAATTCAAGTGGATCCAGGCCGTAAACCTGTATAATTTGTCAATTAAGTATATGAAATGATTCCTGGGAGACCCGCATAGCTTTCTTTTATTAAATATTGTAAACACGAGAATCTGTATCGATAGACTGCTTTGTTCAGTCTCTATTTGTTCAGTAAAAATTTTCGGATTGATATTGCAGTCCATAGCAAGTATTCAAATAATCAGTGCTACTTAACTGTTCCCTTCTTAAAATAATTTGAAAGGCAATTCAATGCATTTTTCAAGGATAATTAAACTTATTTAGTGAGCTCTCGAGTCAGTCCGAATTGCTTTCACGTGCAAAGGCAAAGGCAAACACATTTTGCAAAAAAAAAATGACCTCCTTAGGTCGGGACAAAGAATTAATTATTATCCGTGAAGGAAAATATATTCATTGAACTCATAACACAGATTATGCCCTCGTCTCCTTTTAAGGAAACTTACAATGTATATCGACGCTTTGTATGGTGAAAAAATAATATATTAATTTGTCAGCCCTTCAAAGGTTTATGCATCTGTTCTCTGGGCAAATTTGCAGTCATTTATTCCACACGAATGTCTCGCCAGTTTTTAATATAGTCGAAATGTTCTTTCTTTCACTTACAATTAAATGCGTATGCTAAGTTAATTATAAACTTGGAAAACTGGATAGATACTTATTTTCACAGTTATGAGCATACAGATCAGTCAGTAGCTTCCATATAAACAGCTGCCAGCTGTAAGCCTAACATGCAGATCGGAGGAATGGTTGAGTTTTGGATCGGTTCGATTAAATGGCATCGTTTTGGTTATTGTACCGTGTACACGTTTATTTTTTTTTTATTTTTTTTTTTTAAATATCTCTGAGTTTTCTCTGAAATAAGAAATTAAACTGTCTTTTCCAGTTTGTATACCCCCCCCCCCAGTTATATTTTCATATATCTATGAATTTTCTCCATATATCCGTGCGCACAAGTTATTTAGTAATGTCTGCAAACTTCTCTCTTGACCTAGGATCTTTAGGCAGTCAAATCAATTACCCATTAATAATAAACTTTTAACGATTTTTATGAGGACGACAATACCGTTGTTATTATAAATTCTCTCTCTCTCTCTCTCTCTCTCTCTCTCTCTCTCTCTCTCTCTCTCTCTCTCTCTCGCTCTCTCTCTCTCTCTCTCTCTGTTTTTAAATGCCTGAACATTGTTAACAAACACACAGCCTTTCTATCCCACTGTGTGGAGGTATCTGGTTATAATACTGATGAAGAAAATGCTTAGATTAGCAGAACTGTGAATCTTTTTGACAAGGTGATGATAACAGAACCTGAAGCAGCCTTCTCAGTTTGAGTCGACCGATCTCCTTTAGTCATATGACTGGATTGTCGTGTACCGTTATTTAAAAAAAATACTGAAATGATAGCTCCTTCAAATAGTAATACAGACAACATTTTCTGCTACTAGACTTAGGTTCACATACGTATATTTTTAATTCATGTACATTACCATTTATTTTTTATAATCGTACCTCAATATAGCGGTATAATAGCTGAAGGCGATCGGTCTTATATATGTCAATCAGATTTAGCATTTGTGATAAAAAGGACTTTTTTGATTAAGCTATAAACAAAAAATCTCATTTTACCATAGAGAATAAGATACATTTTTTAAGAGAAGGAAAGCTGACTGTTTCGGTGTTGTGAAAATTAATTTTGACGTATTATGAGTGAATGATGAATTACTAGTAGAACCATAGTGATTAAAACGTCGAAGAACAAATATTTAAGTTGTGCTCAAATTTTTCAAACACGTGTGCTGTTAGTCTCTGGACAACTTGCAAAGGATAAAAACAAATAACTTAGAAAGAAGAAGGAAAGAAAGAAAGAAGGAAATTAGAACAAATGTAGAGAATATAAAAAGTACCGACTAAACGGAATAAAGACAGAAAGAGGTAAATAAAAGAAAGATAGAAATAGAAAAAAGAAAAAGATAAAGTAAAAAAGAGAAATATTCGACAATTTAGCTTTGAATCAGCAAGAATCATATGAATATTTTGCTTTACATCATTTGTATTGTTGCATGCTTGCACACATAAAAGATACACTGTGAAACACTGAATATAATTCTGAAAACTGTTTTATGTTTTATGTCGTGACTGGTACCACCATACAAAAAAAGCTATTTATTTCCAAATAACTCGAAATCAACTTGTCAGATTTAACTCCAAAGGTGTAAAGTGGAGGAAACGTCTTGCTTTTAAAATCTATAAAAAGTATTTACTTCAATTGCATTTGGAACTGAAGAGAATTTGGACAGTTATCAATTTTTCATTAGGGCACTATTTCGTGAAAAACATGAAAATGCAGCTTGTTTAAAAGGACTTACAAAGCCTTTTCGGTACCGCTTTTATAATCGACTCACCGTGACCTTGTTTTTAAAAATGTCTACTTATATATAGGTCTACTTGTTAAAATGTTACTTGGAAGAGCTTAATATAGAATGGCAGGACTCTCTCTCTCTCTCTCTCTCTCTCTCTCTCTCTCTCTCTCTCTCTCTCTCTCTCTCTCTCTCTCTCTCACGCGTTTCTTTTATATTATTAATTATCATCAATCTATTTATTTTTTATCACCACTATACGCTGGAGCTGCAATTTCCGATACACTGCCCTGGTAGTAAATGCAACACATTACCCATGATTCTCTGTGAAATGTCTGAAAAGTAGTACCAGGCAGGGCAAAATGAAATTACATTTCTGCGGTTCATATAGATGTAAACCAAAGAAATTCAAAAGGGTATGATCAATCAAATAGCTGGAAATCGCAATGGAAAAAGAAAAATAAATTATTCTACACTATCATTCCAAATCCAAAAAAGATACTGAAATATTTCCAAGACAAATGGTGGGCCAAATGTTTTAATATGCTGTTATCATTTCATTCTTTTCTCTTGCTTTCTTTTTTTACTGGAACAACGGAAGAAGAGGGAGAAGAAAACGTTACTTTGCTTGTTAATATTTGCAAAGTCAATAAGATTTTCCATAAATTTCTTGAATTACGGACTGTTTTCCTGCAATTTCTATTGTTTTCGAAGACTTCATATTTTACACAACTATATGGGGATTCCGACTAGTGTTGACAGATTCCCCCATTCGCAATTTCGAGATCAATCCTAATGATCATAGTTCGAATTTATGCCGATTGCTGCCATTAGCTTCCGTTCGGACCACGTCGGTAATTTACGAAACAAGGATTGACCGAGAAGTTTCAAATGAATCTATTTTTTCATTCGCGACTGCTCTGTCAATCCTACGGTCAATCCAATCGTAGAAATAGCCGAAGTGGTCCGAATATATTGCGGTTTTCTTTTTGCGAAGAAATTTCCGGTGAACAAAATCTAGGAATTTTCTGTGAATTACTGCGTTGACATATATGTGAGGCATATTGTTGTGTCTCTCTACATAACCGTTCACACGTATACCCCCTTTCATTGATTTAATGTTCAAAATTGCCAGGGAGCTGTGGTAACCTGATAGTTTGATCAGCGTGAACCGACTAAAACAAGGTAATCTATAAATTAGTGGTTTTATAAGTTGTGAGCACGGTAGTGATTTTGTTTCAGTGATACTACCAATTACCAAAATTGTATAAGCCGCTATAAAGAGAGATTACATATGGCACACAAGAAGTAATATCAGCAGAAAAAATGTACGTAACACTATCTTAATTTATTAGAGAAAGACACAAGATAATATAAGTATATAATATATTTTAATTTCTTCTAAACCTTACTCACAACTTAAAGTAAAGCGTTAAATTACTTTAAAAACAGACACACATAAAGAGATAAATTCTCCTCTCTCCAAGTACTGAATCAGATAAACCGGGTAGGGCAAATTATTAACTAATCATTGAGCGCAAGAAACAAAAAATATTGTGCATTTGGAACTAAGGAAACAAAATAGAACAATTGCAAAAGAAATTATAAAATTGACTGATTGATTGATTCCTTAGCAGTAAATCCTGATATTTTATTATATTTTAAGGCACATTTGTTCAATTATCGACAGTTTGAAAAGTTGCTGTTTTAATTACTAGTCTATATAATTACTAGACTATTCATACAGAAAGCAATGCACTATTTTTCAAACGTCCGTACATATCATTGTGTATCAATACTTTGTGTACACAATACACAAATAAATGCTCAGTAAACCCTGTGCAAAAGACAGGTAGGCATGGGCGGATCCAGAAATATCGTTTAGGAGGGAGAGTAAACAAGTAGTAGAGGAGTCTGTTGGATGGAAGCCCCCGTGGAAGCCCATGGGACGAAGCCCCCGGAAGCTCCTGAATTTTAAACGTTTCTTGGGCATCATTTTAATGGTTTAACTGTAAAGAAAACTTACCTAGTAAACGTTCCGGTTGTTTCGCGTTCACATTTGAAGCGGAGAAGGGGCGCCGTCTCAACCTCTCCACGCCGGATCAGTACCTGATATGCAAGCTATTGTACATTTACAACAAGGCCATGGTCTGAAAAGCTTGTCGTATAATGAAATGTAATATGCTTTTACACGACAATAAGTTTTCACACTACCGCTGTCTGTGTAGTGCATGACCCTCCCTTTCAGGATAGGCAGCAAAGTATGTCGGTTCCTGATTTACCTTGTAAAAAGAATTGTGATATGACATTGCATACACCTTAATAATCTTTCTATATGTACATGAAACTAAATGATGGTTA